>JAHHUM010001442.1:544615-955084 GCA_036173005.1 Crenichthys baileyi | reverse complement strand
GCTTTATTTGTATTCAATTCAATTCAGTTTTATTTATATAGCGCAAATTCACAACACATGTCATCTCAAGGCACTTTACAAAGTCAATCTAATCGAATCATGCAGATTTCAAGTCAGGTACATACATTCCAATTAATCCAAACTATCAAACAGTGCAGTCGGATTCAGTTTATTATTCATATTGGTTAAAACGTTTTTATATCTAAGCAAAACTAGCAGATTGTATTGAGTCAGTGACTTGCAGCATTCACTCCTCCTGGATGAGCCTGTAGGGACAGTGGACAGTCGCTTGCATTGACTTTGCAGCAAGTCAGTGTGAGCGGCCATCTGCCACAACCGACTGGGGGGTTTGAGAGAACAGAGCAGAGACAGAAAAAGAACACAGAAGCACTGATCCAGGAGTACTTTCTGTAAGAAAGAGAAATTAAACATTAATGGTTATAGCTCCTTTAGTGGCCTCATCTAGAAGAGAAAGACAGCTAAGCAGATTAACTCTTGAGTCCGTTTTCAAGTCTAGAGTATAAAAGAGAACATCTACATTTAGTCGCAGTAGAAGTTCAGCCTGTAACTATGTCTAGGAGAGACAGGGTTAAACACTGAAAGACAGGGCCAAGTGTATCATCTGTATAAGGTGAGCATTAAGTTGTTGGCAGCCGCACCTCAGCCGATACCCTCCTCCAGGAAGGTGCCACAGCTAAGCAGAGCCGGTTAAGCGCTTAATATGTGAGGAGGACAATTTTAAATTCCTTTCTGGATTTAACAGGGTCTGCAATGAAGAAAAGATGAAATTTTGCTTCTTGATAAAGAATTGCAATGATCCTGCTTTATTCTGGTAATACTACACAGTAACCTAGGGCCCTGCCTTATCATTTCTTAAACTGCTGTTTTCTATGCCAATATGGATAAATCTCAAACTAAGTTTCATTCACGCCGTTTATGGTGTTTCTATTTAACTGAGTTTCACAAAAGGTAATGACCAACCTTGTGAATCTTAACTTCATGGACTCAGAACCATTACAACAAAATGGTTTGATGGAGTTTCCACATCTGCCTCTCTCTCCAGACTTTGCTTTAGTTAAAGTTCAATCATAAGCTGAAAACTTAATAACGGACAAGAAAAAGAAAATAGTTTGAAAGAAAACATAAGTTTAGTCTGCTCAGGGAGAATCTGTGACCAAGCACTGCTTTGGCCTCAGTCACACTGAGAGGTCATAATTTAACAAACAGATGCTGTTTATTACTTTGAAGCTGTGGTTGGTTAGAAATGGTTCATTTAAATCTGACTTTCAGTGTGGTTTTGTTCTTCAATTTCATGGCTGAGTTATGATCCAGGTGTTTATAGGAACTGACACACAAATCTTACTTTTCCATCTTAAATACAATGTAAATTTGACAAGCACATTGGTTTTTACTTACTACTACTTAACTAAAATTTAAAATATATTTTTTTCTTTATTCTGTTTTTGAATATTTTTTATTTTTAAAAATCTAACATTACTGATTTTTTTAAAAATAATTATGCTTAGGATTTGAATTATGTAGGGTACACTCTAATTAATTTTACAAGTCTTTACAGTGTTTTAAACTTCCTCTTTTGCCGTTTCCATGCACCTGGTGTGCTGATTGATCTCCGAGGATAAAACCCTGAAACAGTGACACCTGCTGGCGGGGACAGGAACTATACAAAGAGCATCCAGTTGTTAAGCTTTATTTCCCAAATCCTTCAGACGGCAGAGAGGCACACAGGCTACAAGAATCTGCAGCTAATCGGCCGACACGAGCACCAGATCCATATCAGATATATCACATCATGAAAAAAAAATATTTACAAGTATAAATAACACATAATTCAAATTCAAAAGACACTGCCATGATGTATTACAAATGGTACAAAACTGGTATAAGTGATACTGGGACGTTTCAGTCAGCTTACATCTTTGCTGTGCTTAGTGCGGGAGATACTGTCCACAAGATAAATCAGAACAAAAGAGTTGACATTCAATACACCTTTGGTCCAAAAACAGAATACAGAGAACCCTGATGGGAGTCCTAAGGAAAAGTTCAGACACAGAAAGATGAGGTCCAGGATAAAGCCACAGTCTAGATCCGAATCTGGATAGGAGCAGGAAGGTTTGAACACATTGTCAGGAAAAGCCGAGAGGTGGCAGTGAGAGTCCAGCTGAGACCTGAGGACCTGCATAGGAGTTGTTAACGTCCATCTGATGGAGAGTCTGCCTCCCTGATTCTTACTAAAACCTACTTCAACATAGACTGCAACCAGTTAATGATGGCTGAGGTTGAACTGGAGATAGATCCTTCTAGTAGGTTCCTGATTCAAATCCAGCAGAAAACGTTTGGAATTTAAAACCCTGCCTAAAAACCCAGAACGAAGTGTCGTCTCAAACAGTGTTTCTTAAAGTTATTACAGAAAGCTTTAAAAAGACCATTATTCTCCTCTTTGGGATGTGTTTCAAACGTTCATTTTAGAAGAGGAAAAGAAAGCTTTTTTTCCAGGTACATCAAAAGTTCAGTGTTTAAAATTGATACAATTTGTAAGGAGCTAAAAGGTTTCTGTCACCGATGACCAGAATCGGATCAAAAGTACATCAGACTTTCTCTAGTTTCAAATTATGGAAAAATCAGCACAAAATGTTATCTGTGACAAACATTCACTGACTTCAACTGGTGATGACTGTATGAGAATATCCTGGTTCAATAACTCAAATCAAAGCAGGGGCACAATCGAACCGAGCAGAACAACGTTGGCCTTACTGTAAGCAGAAGTCAGAGAGAGCGACTAGTGAACCACTAAAACGCTCAAAAATCAGGTCCTGGACATTTCAACCCTTCGCTATTTGGTACCTTTGCCCTTTTAGTCATTTCATACCAGAATATTTCAAGTCAAAATGGAGCAGTCTGGTGCAGGATGTTTTGGATCAAGGTCGCAGTAACTTGTACCAGCCAGATAGCCTACTGTGATTGTATATTTCCAGTAAATATCTAACAGCAGATGAGCATTATTTTTGCTCTGAGCAGGAGTCAGAACCGGTCATATTTTAATCGTCAACTGGCCCAAACGGGAAGAAAGAACCAAAATAAGTGGAAATAGAGTGGATCCAGAGGTTTTCAGATAGGAATATCCAACACCATTAAATTACATGTAAGATTTGAGCATTTTTATAACAATTTATCTTCATTGTGCAGAAAAAAAATAATTACGATATAAAATGTACTGATACGCCATGAACTAAGAACTGGTGAAGGAGCAAACTCACCTGGAGTCCAAGAGATGTAGACCCAGACCTCTACTGTTGAAAGGCTGCCCTGATTTATTCCCACTGCTGCAGCATAAAAATCAGCATGTATCAGCTTTTATAACCAAATATCACAATGGCACTACTGGCAATCCTTAAACTAGACAGTGTCGTGTTTCTGGGGCATCAGGGCTCATCTGTAGCCACAGAACAGTTTACTGGCCATCTAACCACCAGGCATGAAGGGAACCTTCTGGAATAAGCCCTTGTAGGACCTACAGAAAGCCTGAAGAACACGTGGTGTAGACCACCTTCACAGATTCTGGCTCTAGGAAAGAAAACAGGCCAGAAACAGGTTTAAAACAGCCATTAAAATGTCAGCTCAAGCCTGAGAAACCAAAGAAGAAAGCACCAGTAGAGATCAGGGCTTACTGCGCTGATGTGATGACACTGTTCAGATTCACTGATGCTACAGCTGCAGCTTATATACAGTAACGTAACAGGATGGAATGAATTTCTCAGCTTTAGCGTCTGATCTGTAAAACGACTCCACCTGCTGGCATTATACCGTTCCAGGTGACATACTGAGCGTTATATTAAAGAACGACAACAAGACTGACCCAGTCCTGACACCAGTTAGCAGTCCTCGATAGTGGGGATGTTTAACAGAAGCACAGTGTGTGTTTCAGGCTTTGCTGAGTAGGAAGTCTGGAAACATAAGATGAGAAAAACACTGACGGATTTTTCAATGAGCTGGAGCGTTGTCAGATAAACCCAGAAGTTTAAGCACCTCTTATTTTTTATTTTCTATTGTAACCTCATGACGAAACCCTCCTTTTATAAATGCTTCCTTCACCACTGTTGTATCTCCACCACCTAGAGCTGCTGTCAGCAACAAAATATCAGCCAATCCGAGGAGAACGGACACCTCCAAAAGTCCAGAAACCTGACCAAAGTGATTATTTCCAGGAACTGTCCATATGTCCGTACGTTGATTCTGTGGCGGTAGCAGCTTCCCGTTGATGGACTGAGCACCCCCCCACCACACAGTAAGGTACAGCTGCAAAGAAATATCTGACAACCCCAAACAAACCTTGATGGGCTGCTCTGTTAAACCGGATCAGAGTCCGAACCGATCTGCAGTCTGACATGAAAGAGAAACAGTTTCAGGGTTCCTTCATCACTCCAGAGATCCAACTGCAGTTTGTTCTGAAACCCAGAGCTGAAGCACGAATTCTGTTTCCTTCTAGTGATTTTGGGAGCTGAAGAATCCCACGCTGGTTGGAGACTCCTTCACCGTCACTGTGATGAAGTTGGCTGTGACGTCAGTTACAAAGACATGCTCCATGAGGCTCCGTGCCGGCCTCCAGTCCGTTTCTGTGTCCGACTCAGGAGCGTTGCTGCCAATGCTTGGCCTGCTGTCATCAGGAAACAACGAGGCGTCATGTTCCGACTCGCTGCTGCTTGTGTCGTCCGAATCCCCGGTGCTGAGTTCGTTCAGGCTACGATTCTGAGAGCTCGGCCCGTGTTTGCGCTCCTCCTGCCTGCTGGCCCCTGCAGGCTGTATTCTGCTCCGTCCAGGTTCGACAGCAGCGCCTGGTGCTGACCCTGAGCGCAGCCCTCCTGCTGTTGTTCCTTTGCCAACGCCACTGCGTGAACCCCCCTGTAGGCTGCCGCTTGCTGTTAGCTTACTGACGCTCTGCAGGTTCAGCGCTCGTAGGTTCAGCGCCTGACTGGCTCGCTCTCTGGGTGTGGGTGAGGGTGACTGTTTGGAGAAACTGGAGTTCTGCTGCTTGTGTGGAACCAGGCCAGACTGACAACCCACACCATCTTGCCTCCTGTGGGCCAGCGGGGGGCGCTGTGCTGCTATCGCATGTCCTCCGAAGCTGCTGTGCAGACCGAGAGGCGCAGAACCTCCGCCTGGTTTCAGAGGAGACGCTTTAAAGGTATCTGCTCTGCTGCTTCCTGTTTCTGAGGCGGAGCGTCGCAGTTCAGAGGGCTTCTGTGATGGACTGCCTTTATTGTGGGAGGAGGAGGAAGCGGAGAGGGAGCGGCTGGTCCAGATACAGCTGAGGGATCCAGGTTTGGAGGTGGAGCTCTGAGAAAAGGAGGAGGTTCCCTCCTCTCTTGAGCTCCTGCTCAGCCCAGTGTAGGTGAAGCTGGCCGGCTGCAGAGGCTTCTTCACACCGGCCCGCGGATCATCTCTGGGCGATCTGATTGACTGGTGGTGGCGTGGAGGGGGAGGAGGAGGAAGAGTCTTCCCCTGCCGTAGAGCCTTCAGGTCTGGATGCAGTGGCTTTCTCCCACGCTTCTTCTTACGGGGCGGGTCAGGCTTAGCCAACAGGATCTGAGGCCGCTTCTGGGGGACGGGGTGGAGACGAGGACTTGGCTTGGCCTTCTTCACGTGATCTTCATCCTCCTCCGAGGAAGAGGAGGGCTCGGATGAGAGGCCTGAAGAGGAAGAGGAGGAACGACTGTCCTTGGTGGCAGCAGGTGGAGGCTGAGGATGAGATAAAGAGTGATGAGCGGAGATGAAGGTGAGAATGCGGAGTGAACAGTATGAGCTCATGTGGTTCAGTTTTACCAGAATCTTCCGGGGTCGTCCTCTGGGCCGTTTTCCTTTCTTCTGAAACAGAAGCTCCCGTTCTTGTTCCCTGGAAAACATCGGAGAACAAATATGGGATCAGGACATCGAATCCAGTTTATTAAAAAAAGATTAATAACTTTGGCTCATTGTTTGTAGAGAAGCACAAGAAACCAGCTGTTGCCTGGAGTCAGACACGACTTCAAAATCGGACCTTTCTCCAATTAGTGAGTGCCCAGACTGCATCTGCGTTAGCCTCAACGGTCAAGCGATAATTGTACTGTGGTATTTGTAATGATGTACATCAACAGCTATGCACGGATAAAAACTGGGGGGAAGGTGGAGGTTTCAAAACAAACATGGATACGGCGCATACAAAGACAGACCCAAATAAATCCCACGTGGCCAACCTCCCGAAACACAAACAGCAACAAGATGGAAATAATCATCGGTTATTAACATAGGCCCAGTTTTACTTATTGGGCTGATACCGACATTAATACACTGCTCAAAAAATAAAGGGAACACTCAAATAACACATCCTAGATCTGAATGAATGAAATATTCTCATTGAATACTTTGTTCTGTACAAAGTTGAATGACAACAAAATCACACAAAAATCATCAATGGAAATCAAATTTATGAACCAATGGAGGCCTGGATTTGGAGTCACACACAAAATTAAAGTCGAAAATCACACTACAGGCTGATCCAACTTTGATGTAATGTCCTTAAAACAAGTCAAAATGAGGCTCAGTATTGTGTGTGGCCTCCACGTGCCTGTATGACCTCCCTACAACGCCTGGGCATGCTCCTGATGAGACGGCAGATGGTCTCCTGAGGGATCTCCTCCCAGACCTGGACTAAAGCATCCGCCAACTCCTGGACAGTCTGTGGTGCAACGTGATGTTGGTGGATGGAGCGAGACATGATGTCCCAGATGTGCTCAATCGGATTCAGGTCTGGGGAACGGGCGGGCCAGTCCATAGCTTCAATGTCTTCATCTTGGAGGAACTGCTGACACACTCCAGCCACATGAGGTCTAGGATTGTCCTGCATTAGGAGGAACCCAGAGCCAACCGCACCAGCATATGGTTTCACAGGGGGTCTGAGGATCTCATCTCGGTACTTAATGGCAGTCAGGCTCACCTGTCATGCTGAAGGATGTTGCAGGCAGCAGATCGCTCTCCACGGTGTCTCCAGACTCTGTCACGTCTGTCATATGTGCTCAGTGTGAACCTGCTTTCATCTGTGAAGAGCACAGGTCGCCAGTGGCGAATTTGCCAATCCTGGTGTTTTCTGGCAAATGCCAAGTGTCCTGCACAGTGTTGGGCTGTGAGCACAACTCCCATTTGTGGACGTCGGGCCCTCATACTATCCTCATGGAGTCGGTTTCTAACCGTTTCTGCAGACACATGCTCATTTGTGGCCTGCTGGAGGTCATTTTACAGGGCTCTGGCAGTGCTCCTCCTGTTCCTCCTTGCACAAAGGTGGAGGTAGCGGTCCTGCTGCTGGGTTGTTGCCCTCCTACGGCCTCCTCCACGTCTCCTGGTGTACTGGCCTGTCTCCTGGTAGCGCCTCCAGGCTCTGGACACTACGCTGACAGACACAGTAAACCTTCTTGCCATCCTGGATGAGCTGCACTACCTGAGCCACTTGTGTGGGTTGTAGAGTCCGTTTCATGCTACCAGGAGTGTGAAAGCACCACCAACATTCAAAAGTGACCAAAACATCAGCCAGAAAGCATAGGAACTGAGAAGTGGTCTGTGGTCCCCACCTGCAGAACCACTCCTTTATTGAGTGTGTCTTGCTAATCGCCAAAGATTTCCCCCTGTTGTCTTTTCCATTTGAACAACAGCAGTGAAATTGATTGTCAATCAGTGTTGCTTCCTAAGTGGACAGTTTGATTCACAGAAGTTTGATTGACTTGGAGTTATATTGTGTTGTGTTCCCTTTATTTTTTTGACCAGTGTATATAGTGAATCAATTCAATTAAAAAATACTTTATCAAAGTATTTCCCAAAAGGAAATTAATTCTTGTTGCAGCTCATTATGTAGGTTTTTTCAAAGAGCCGTTATAGATGCTGATGGCTGTGGGCAGGAAGGATCTCCTGTAGAGGTCTGTCTTACAGCAGATCTGAAGGAGCCTCTGATTGAAGACACTCTGTTGTTGTAGGACAGTCTGATGAAGAGGATGCTCAGGGTTCTCCATAATGTTCTTCATTTTATGAAGCATCCTTCTTTGCACAATGATCAGAGCTAGTCCAGCTTGCTGCCACCTTGAGAAAACAATTCTAGATAATTCTAGAATCCCTACTATTTTATTTTCCTATTAACATTGTTTTGACAAAGTTACATTTTTATTTTTTCCATGAGGTAGAGAAAAAAAAAAGGATTTTGTTGTCGATAGTTCTGAAACAAAAATCCAAATCCACATCAGAACTCTGCAAAAAGACGTGATCCAAAATCAGCCTCCAACTCCGTGAACAACGCGTCTCTAATTAGTTTTGATGTGATTTGTTGAGCTGGTCTTAATTTAAAACATTTTTCAGATATAAGACATGTCTAAACCAGACGGATGCTAAAAAAAACAGACAAGGCTGACCTCTTATGAAAAGCTGCCAGCAGCCTGGGGTCCAGAATGTTCTCCTCAGGCTCCCAGCTGTTGTGCCTAAAACAATAAAAAACAGAAATCAGCTTCAGTCTCCTCAGATGCTTTGTAAACAGTTAGTAGAGTGCAGGAAATCTGTGGTGATTTTCCATTCACTACTCCTCCCTTAGCGTTGGAAAAGCCCAGAAAAAGAAATCAAAGGCTGGAGCTTGATTAGGAATAATATGCAACAGCTTATTAAGCAAGGCACCGTGCAGTCAGCCACGCCATCCTTTCCCGGAGAAACGCCATTCAGCGTTTAAACTGCTCACAGAAAGCTGGACTTTCTAGAATGACATTTTGATCCCTTTCACAGTTTTTAACACAGTCGCAGTTTAAATGTTATTATTATTGTCAGGTTTTCCCACAGAATGTTAAACTCAGAGTCGAATGATGAATCTGACCCTGTCCAATATTAAATATACATATATATATATTTAATTGAAACTACTCTCATGGCCACAGTTTTGATCTCTACATTTTTAATCAAAAGGTTAGTACTTTTATCTATTTGCCCGAGTGCCCCCTCCCCCAGGTAAGCTAGCATCAGAGTGTACCCCATCCCCAGCCTCCGTGTGTAAGGCTCCTCAGCAGAGATAGAGAGAGATGCCTGTTTACTGGAGACAGCTTTCTGAACCAGTTCACCTCCCTGGTGTGGCAGAGAAGACTGTCCAGACGCAACACAAACATGATCATTTGAGTTACGTAGAACACAATCAATACTAATACAGTTCAGTTTAGACATTTCGTTAGTTTGACCTTAGCTGTTCTGATGTTGAAGTTGCAGGAAATGAACTGTTCAGTTTCTTTCTCCTCGTTGTGGACAATCAGACCAGTTTATGGTCACACTTTATTAAAAGGGATCAGTAGTGGTTCCAGACCTTTGACCTCATCTAGAGGTCACCCCAGGCTGGGATACGATGTTCAATAAAACAGAAGAACAAACTGATCCAGATACAAAAATACAGAAAGATGAAACTTTTTTTTAAAGCAAAAGAGACAAAACAACAAAAACCCGCAACAAGAGGCTGGAAATCAGCTCAGTGACGCAGAAATATCAGCAGTTCTGATCTCTGGTTCAAAACTAACATCCAACCAGTTTGTTGTTCCGGGTCCAGTTCTGTAAACGGGTTCGGTCCTTAAATTTATCTTCATGTTCACGGAATGTTTTACAGATTTGACTTTTTTTTTACATTTAATTCACAAAAATGTTGAGGTTTTTTTTCTGCTTGTTAAAGCGATCTCGGGGCGAATTGAATCCGCACGGTTCTGGTTCTGGCCCGGTTCATAGAAAGACAGTACGAGCAAATTAGCCTACGGCTGGTACTGGTCCAACCGGGTCCGGCTGGTATAGGTTCGGAAGGTACTGCCGGGTCCGGCCCGCAGTGTGTTAGCAGTTAGCAACTGGCATCGGATTGCCTGGTACCGGTCCGGACTGCAGTTTAAACAGTCTCCTTATGTTAGCAGTCAGCTGCTGGCACTGGTTCGGCCGGTACCAGTCCAGCAGATAGTGTAAACAGCGTCTTTGTGTTAGCAGCTAGCAGCAGCTACTCACTTGGAAGACCAGCCTCTCCACTTCACCAGAAACTCGAACTTTCCCTGGAGAAACACACATATTCAGAACAAGAACCGGAACCAGAACACTCAGAGAACCACCGACTCATGGCAAGGTCCGGTTCCTACCTTCCTTTGCCGCTTGCTGAGGATACACTCAGCATCAAATACCTGGCCCACCGTCACCCCCTCCATCACTGCTGCTGCCGCACGGTATGGGCGCTACCGGCTCCCGTACCTCTTCCCTACTGATCCTGATTGGGGATGTAATCTCTGAGGATCTTCTCCTTTTACTCACAATCCTAAAATTAAAATGAAATTCAAATAAATACAAGTCTAGATTCCTTTTACACCTGCAGTTATTTAAGCAGAAAAGCTTTAAAACAAACTGAAACCTTGAAGCTTATTTTGTTAGTCATGATAGGACATGATAGGATCTGGCTTCAGGACTATTTTTTGTTTCTCTTTTATTTGTTTAACATTTAGTTAGTTCGTTGGTTGTTTTATTAATGTATTTGCTTTATTTTATTTTTGCTATATATTTATAAATTCTTTATACTTGTCTAGTATTGATTCATGTTTAAGTTTGAGTTTATTTATATAGTTTATTATAGACTATACTTCTCACAAATAAGGGAGGCACTGCACCAGATTAAGCCACTGGCAGATTTCCATCTATAAGCCTTTAGGGTTATAAAACAAAATGTATCAAATCATATTTATTTAAAACTGATTTATATAATAAGTTTATGTATTTACTCATTTAAATTGATTGACTTATTTACTGTTTATTTTTCCATCTTAACCCAGATCTTTAACAAATTTCTGGAGCTGTGTGAGGTTTCCTCATGCTTCAAATGATCCACCATCATCTGATCCCCAAGAAACCCACCATCATAGGATGCCAGGGTCCTTTGGCTCAGCCTTCAACACCATTAACCCAGATATCCTCCACCAGAGGCTCACCTGGCTCACTGTGCCAGCCTCCACCTGTCAGTGGATCTCCAGCTTCCTGTCTGTCTGGTAGCAGCAGGTGAGATTGGGGAGCATTTCTCCCCCACAAGAACCGTCAGCATCAATGTTCTCTCCCCACTTCTCTTCTCCCTCTACACAAATGGCTGCACCTCAGCGGACCCGTCTGTGAAACTCCTGAAGTTTGCAGATGACACCACTGTTACTGGTCAGATCCAGGACAATGACAAGTCTGCATACAGGCAGGAGGTGGATCGACTGCTCCACTGGTGCAGTCAGAACCACCTAGAACTTAACCTGGTTAAGACTGTGGAGAAGACAGTGGAGGTCTGGAGAACATACCCAACACTCCCTCCCCTCACCATCCTCAACAACGCTGAGTCTACTATGAATCCTAGGAACCAACCTTTCTCTGGACCTGAGATGGTCCTCACACTGTTCGGAAGAAGGCCCAGTAGAGACAATACTTCCTGCAGCAACTCAAGAAGTACAACCTGCCACAGGAGTGGCTGGTCGTCTTACACACTACCATTATTCAGTCTGTCCTGTGTTTGCCCCTCACTGTGTGGTTTGGCTCATCCACAGGTCAGGTCCGAATTACAATGAACAATCAGGTCTACAGAGAAAATCTTCAGGGCTGACCTTCCCTCCATTCTGGACTTGTACAGGTCTAGGGTCAGGAAAAGGGCAGCTAATATCTCTGCAGACCCCACACATCCTGGACACAAACTTAGACATTTACCTTTAGGTAGGCCTTACAGAGCACTCTTTGCAAAAACCAACTGCCACAGAGAGAGTTTTTCCCCATGCTGTCTCTCTGATAAACACTAAACAATGCCCAGATCGATACTGTGCATATTTACACCAATTCAAACATGACCTTCTCTTTTGTAAAAACACTGTTGCTATACATATTTATAAAAAATAACAATTTGTTTAAATTGTTAGCTCCTTTATATATATTTATATTTTTTTTATTATTTGTGTAATGTAGAGCTTCGTTATAGACCTCATCAATATATTGTTTATGTTCTGTAATATTTGCCTTTTTGGTGTTTGACGCAAATACAAGAACAGTCCCGTAGAGGGCAGTAATGAGCCAGACGTGCGGAACGGTGCCTGCGGAATCTTTCTTGTTGCGGTAGGAGCCGATTATGTGTTGCGCTGCTGAATGTTTGGTAACCTTCTGTTTACTGGAGAGCTGCTTTTCATAGGTAACTGCATTTCTTACACGACTAACCCAGTAAATAAAACCGAGCACAGGATTTGTTTAAATACTGTTTTTTTTTCTTGGGTTCTGTTGCAAGTCTGATGATTTAGTAGGGAAAATAAACAGTGAACTCAGGTCAGATTGAATCGGTTTTCAGACTGTTAGATACATTAAACAGCTGATTTAGGATGTGAAAGAGCTTTCTGGACCAACCGCTTTCAGAGCTGATCATGGTGAACTCGGCAGAAACGTTTCCTTTTGACAGGAAGCTGTTTTATAGAGACAAACATGCAGAAATCAGGTACATGTGACAATGTCCCTGTGGCCATGAAAACAGTTTAAATGCAAACGCTTTTAGATATTTCACAAAAAATCAGAATCATCAGCTTATTCTAAGCTGAACATTCAAAATAAATCTGAAAAAATCAGTAAACTAGAACTGTGATCGTTTAAAAGCTGTGAAGTTGACCAAAATGCCAATGTCTGGTCCAACTTCCTGTGTCAAACTTTGGATGAAGTTTCTGTTGGAAAGTAGGCAATGGATGAGCTATGGAGGAAGACCAACAGAACCTTTCACCAAAATCCGATTATTGTTGATGAATAATGGTGCCTATTTCTAGCAGTGATTGAGGTACATCTTGCTCACTTTAAGAGTAATTTAGAGACAATTTACCCTAATATGCATATTACTGGACCGTGGGTTCACACATTTTATTCCTTAATTTAAAGATTATTCATTTTGATTAATGCATTCATTTACTTCATATTTTTCATCTTATAACATTTACTGTACAAATGTATTTTTATTTGTGCACTACATTTGTTTAATTCTTATTTACCCTTTGTTTTGATGAATGAAACAATGTCATTAATCATATTCAGATTTATTCAATTTATTTATTATTTCTTTGTATTTTAAATTTATTTATTTAATCTCATGTCTATATTTCCAATTTATATATTTTAACAACTTTCAATGATTTATTTATTGTGTGTAAGTATGTTATAATGAATATTCTGTAATATTCCTTGTGTTAATTACTAATATTGTGTAACAGTAGTTACTGTATATTTTTTAATATGGTCTTTTCAGCATGGTTGTAGTCAGTTAAATACGTTTCACTATAAATGGTTCGGTACTGCACTGAAACTGAATAAGAAGCAGTCAAAGTATAAAGAGAAATTCTGAGACTTTCCAAAGGTGTGATGAACTGATGATCCAGACCAGTTTGAAGTAGAAATGATCTAAATCAATCTTCCAAGAGATCCAGATAAGCTAATATACCAGTGATCAGCCATGTTCGGTCATTAAAAGCATAAAAACTGGGAACTTTCACCATTTTCAGTTTAAGCACCAACAATGTTTAAAGATGTTTGATCCATAAATGGGAATTACCATGTAATTCCATCGTTTTGCTGTTGGATTCAAAACTACAAATTCTTAAAAAGAACCTGAGGCACATTGTTTCTCTTTGTGTGTAATAGTCTTTAGATGAAAAAAATCAACATCAGCAAATCAGACCTCAGGAAAAACACTGAATGTTGCAAATCTACATGAAAAGATTCCAGTGAAATCTGGATCCCAAAAAAAGAAGACACACCTGGATCAGGGCTTTAATCCTGAGTGGAGATGGCTTTTCTGCTGTGTAGATGATGTTCTGTTTTTTTTCTCCAGGTGAGCTCCTCAGGTGTGATGCTGCTTCTTCTGCTGTGTCCGCCCTTCTCGCCCTCACTGACAGGATGCGTCCGGGCGCTTCACTGCAGCTCTCAGTGGATCATGCGCTCCCGAGCTGAACACCTTCTGCGGCGGCAACTTACATCTCGCCTTCCGATGCGGCGCCACAGCAGGAAGTCCAGGAGTCAGGAGGAGGAGTGGAGGACCAGGAACAAGACGGTGCTGACGTACATTGCTGCTGCTGGGGTGGGAATGATTGGACTGTCCTATGCTGCTGTACCTCTGTACCGTCTCTACTGCCAGGTGAGACACATAGAAACACACTCACACATCTGGCTGCCATGGGCCTGTGTGACCTCTCCGCTTGTCTACAGGCGACGGGGCTGGGCGGGACGGCTGTGGCCGGGCATGACACAGATCAGGTGGAGACGATGAAACCAGTGAAGGAACGCGTCATCAAGGTTACCTTCAACGCCGACACGCATGCCAGCATCCAGTGGAACTTCAGACCGCAGCAGACGGAGATCTACGTAAGAGATCCTGGGGCTGTCTTCAAATTTCCTGTTAGAGAAAACAGGATCTTCTCTGTGTTAAACCTTTCTCTCTGCAGGTGGTTCCAGGTGAGACAGCACTGGCCTTCTACAGAGCCAAGAACCCCACAGACAAACCCATCATCGGCATCTCCACCTACAACGTGGTGCCCTTTGATGCGGGGCAGTACTTCAACAAGATCCAGGCGAGTTTACATTTCTTACAAAAAATTGTATCCAGCCTCTCTCACTCAGGTCCACCTGTGTGTAATTTAGCCTTATTATACATGTAGTTTTTCTCTGAAGGCCCCAGAAGTTTGTTGAAAACATAAATGAATAAAGAGCATCATTGAGACCCAGAAACACAGCAGACATTTTGGCATTTTGCTAAGAAGAATGGGCAAAGATTTCAGTTTCTTTTCTGGTAGAAACATACCCGTAAAAGACTTGCAGCTGTTACTGCTGCGAAAAGTAATTGAGCAAGGTATTGATGCAGATGGCTGAATACATGTGGACAGTACCACACCTTAAGGATATGGAAAATATGTTGTTTTAAAAATGTAAAAAAAAAACATGAATATATTCCCTTTCTCTTCACAAGTACAGTATCTGTCGCATAAAATCCCAGTAAAGCACATTATGGTGTGTAGATGTAATGTGACAAAATGTGAAAATGTTCAAGGTGTGTGAGTAATTCTGCAAAGCATTGTAGATACTGAATCAAAGCGACCCGAGAATGAAGCCTTGAGGAACTCCACATGTGATGTTGTTCGCTCAGGTTCATATTGACAGAATAGCATAAAGTAGTCCCGATCTGCTAGGTAGGATTTGAACCCGTTCAGCACTAGCGAAACCCACTCGCTTTATTTTGGACTATAAAATCTATTGGAAATAAAACAAAGGCACATAAATTTAAAAAAGAGAACCTTCTGTTTTTGTTTGCAGTGTTTCTGCTTCGAGGAGCAACGTCTTAATCCTCATGAGGAGGTCGACATGCCTGTCTTCTTCTACATTGACCCGGAGTTCGACGACGACCCTCGGATGGCTCGGGTCGACACCATCACCCTGTCCTACACCTTCTTCGAGGCCAAGGAGGGTCAGCAACTGCCTCTGCCCGGATACAGCTACAACTGAACCGGATGCAGAGAGAGAGAGAGAGACAGAGCTGGAGAACCAGGGACAGGAAACAGACTCTTCCAGTTGCTGTTCGTTCTCTGAGCAGATAATCCTTGACTCTTGTCTGGTTTCTGACGATGCTCCACAATATCCCAAAACGGGTTTATCTTTAAGCAAGAACACACCATTCATTAAAAAAATTCAAGTTTTGCTTGAATGCTTTTTAATTTCTTAATTTCTGTGGATAGAAACATTGCTCTAAGCTGCATGTTAAGATCCAGCCTTTACAAAAGAAAAGTTATGGGTGACAGTGATCGTCGTCCGGTCCTATGTATGCCTTAAGGGACTAGCAGAAGCTTCAAAACTTGAATCCATCGTAATATTCAGACTTAAGCTGTGTCCATGTGCTGCTGAAAGACTTAAAGCTGTGAAGGTTTGACCCCTGAGAGAGCAGCTGGAGCTTCACATTACTATTTATGTTCAGTTACCTGTCTGAAAGCAGATTAATCAGCCCTGGTCTGCACTTCCTCCCAAAACATGCATCTGTGTTCTTTTTGGTCATAAAAAAATTAGAAAGTATATTTGGGGCAGGTTTTGTTCACATAAAGGTCACAGGAACAATCCTGCTGATGAAACCCTGAGAGGCAGTTAGACAGTCCATGTTCCATCTGAGTCCTGTGGGTTTTTCCAGTAAACGGCCTCAGGAACAGCCGGGAGCTCAGATCCGCAGAACAAACGTACTTCTCCTGGAGATTCATTTAAATGTGACATTTAAATGAATCTCGTGTACATATCATATACATCACATCAGCATTTTATGTGGTTTTATGTGTCACGGGCGTGTTTCCTATGCATCAGGAATGAGTAAATAAAATAAAGAATATTTGATTTTTTTATGCTGCAGCTGTTTCTTTAATTTAAGTTTAATTAGCAGTAGAGTGAGGCTCTTTGGGAACGAACTGCTGTCTTTGACTTATTAGGATCATTTTGAAAGCTGTTTGTTTTGAACCACCTCAGCTGAGAAGCAGCAACTCCGAGCCCTTCTGATGGAGCTCCTCTTCTTATCACTATGGCAGAGACCCTGCGGAGGAAGCTCATTCCCGCTGGTCGTTCACATCCCACATCTCATAACCCTAGACGGATCAAGAAATCCAGAGCTTTAACACTCCAGGATAACACTCCCTATCACAGAGCAAAAATACTCCAGGCATGGTTTGAAGAGCACAACACCTGGCAACTTCCAGGACTTAAAGGGATCTGCTTACAACCTCATGGCGCCAGATACCAAAGCACACCTTCAAAGGTCTAGTGGAGTCCTTGCCTCAACGCACAGGTGGTCATAATGTTATGCCGGATTGGTGAATAACAAACCTTTGTGCAACTCAAAGGTTTTTATCAAACTAAACCTAAACGCCTTTAAGCCAAAAAAGTATGAATATTGTTTGTTTTTGTTTTTTTTGCTATTCATTTCTAGATATTTTTATTTTGAAATCTCACACGCCAAACCTGATCTAAACTATTTTATTTTGACATCACAAGAATAGCTATTTTCTCAATCAGTCAGCGCTTCCTGCACTTACTGATGTTTGTCTCCTCCAATCAGGACTCAGGGTTGCCCTAGCAACTCAATTGTTGGGCCAATCAGATTAAAGCAGGCAGATCTCCCAGCCTCCGTCTCCTCTGGAGCAGGGAGGCGGGAATCAAAGCCCAGAGATGTGCCAGCTGGTCCTCCAAAACACGCGAGTCCAGCACCAGAACAGAACCGACCGCGAGGCTGTTTCAACTGCAGACTGATGGGGGCGTGTCGCGCAGGTAAACTAAGTGAGGTGCATAATTAGGCAGGGGGACCCGGGCTATCATTTACTCCTCTTCCTCTGGGGAGGAGGAGGAAGAGGCACAGTTCGTGATGGGACACAAGCTGCGAGGATGAGCCACAGAAACAGAACCAGCCCGATCCGAGCCTACGACTTCCTGCTGAAGTTCCTGCTGGTGGGAGACAGCGACGTGGGGAAAGGAGAGATCCTGGAGAGTCTGCAGGACGGAGCGTCAGAGTCCCCGTATGGGTACAACCTGGGTGAGTGAGGGGGGGACAGGCTGGGGGAGTCCGATCTGCTCTCAGGGTGGTGACCTGTCTGTCAGGGATCATCTGTCGAGCGCTCCTGGATCCTGGAGCAATGCGTAGACTCAGTGGAGTGGAGTTCACTGTTTATCCTGAGAGTCTTACTAGGAACCAACAGCACTGGGCTCTGGTATTGGCTGGTTCGTTTATTCTAAGATTTTCCTGCCTGTGATCCAAACAACAGTGCTGATCAGAGTTTTCATTTGTTCTGTAGGCTTCTCTGTCACACAGTTCCAGGTGGTTCTTGTACTAGACCATTTTCACAGAATTTGTTTTAGAGGGCAACCCAAGAGCATGATGTCTGAGTGAGTTTAAAGTCACACTAAACAGCTTTCTGAAGCAGCAGTTCTAAATCTGATAGTCTGAGGTACATTGAAAACCTACACCTGAAAATCCAGAGTGGCCAGTTCTTACATGAATTGAACCCCTTCCTCTGCCACCTCAAGCATACGACCATTCCCCCCAACTAATGCATTCCATTTGTCTTGGAAGTTGGAGCTCGCATCTGAAAACAATGGCACTAGTTAAATGTGACAAAAACTGTCAAAAATTCTAATAAATGGTTTATACCTGCAAGTGTAACTGTGTGTATAGAACTATAATATTACGCTGCAGCCATACTAGATACTCAATTCAGATCTCCAACTTTTCTAATTGGAATTCTGACTTTGTGGGGCAATTTTTGTATTTCGGAACGGGAACTTGGAAATCTGACTTCAGAGTTGAAAGAGAGCCCCTTTTTTTAAACAATAAGAAGCAGAAAATATTTACAACATATTGCACAGTGTGTTCAGTGTGAATATGTATATTTAAGAACAAAGGTTTGTTTTGCGGAATTTGGAATGAAGCTAAATTGGCTTTAAAGGCTAACAAAGAACACCGTTTCTATGTATTTTAAACAATCAGTTCCCAATGCACAGCAGAAGGGAAAATAAAACATAATTTTAATAAAATAATGTTTCAAAATGTTTGTTGAATTAGAAATCAGTAACATTTTGGACAAATGATTCTTAATGTTGTGTTAACTAGCCATCACAATGACTGATTTAATGGGGTGATGGATAATACTAATAAATATATATTTAGTTTAATGTATGTATTTATTTAACAGGGACAGTGTACTATATTTCAATATCAGAAAGGAGGTATGCATATTACCAGGTTGCAGCTCTAGCGCTAATTTACACCTGTAGTACTGTTCAAATCAAAATCTTCATACCATCATAACACTGCTTTTCAACCTTCATCATTTCTTCAGTATAAAACGATAAGAAACCAAAGGGTAAGACAGGACATAGCGTGTTAGTTACCGTCTCCATACGCTGTGGTGTGATAAATGTGAGACGGTCGATTCCAGATTGTATGGCTCGCCGTGTCTGTTTGCAGATCATCTCGAACTCTTTCTTTTTTATCCCCTCATTGGGGTGGCTCCACGCTTTACCATCAATGTTATCCTTTTGTTTTGCATTGTGGAAAGGTGTTTGTCTTTTATCTGGGGGCTTGGGTTTCGGTTGGCGCTAGGGCCACCCCCACCTGGTTCAGTTTTATCACCGAGGAACAGAATTTTTCCGTTTTCTGACGTCTGCTTGAATGTTCAAGACTCTAACGGTACCTTCTCCTCCTATGTCTAAATGGACACGTGTCTCCCAGACAAGCTTATGTCTGTGAACCTCTTGTATGAGGAAGTTTTTCATCTTGCAAAACACATCATACCACACACTCATTGTTCCCTCAATAAGCCTAAGTCATATTTACCAAAATATGACTTAAGCAATTATGTTATGAGGCTAGCGAAATACTTTTTAAGCTTGTATTGCTAATTGTAATTAGCCTGCTCATTCTGCAGAGTAATTAGCAAATCTCACAGATTCCCAAGTCTTAACAGGAACACGGTAAAGTGGGGAGTAAAATCATTCTGTAATCCAAGTTCTAATCTGCTAGGTTAATGGAATGCATCACTATTAATGCGGCAAAGGTTAATAATCGAACCGGCAACCCATTGATCCTGTAACCGGTGGGTTGCCAGTTCGAATCCCCACTCTGTCCGTCTCAGTAGTCGTGTCCTTGGGAAAGACACTTCACCTGCCTTGCCTGCTAATGGTGGTCAGAGGGCCCGGTTGCACCGGGTTGGATGGCAGCCTCACTTCAGTCAGCCTGCCTCAGGGCAGCTGTGGCTATGATGTAGCTCACCACTGTCAGTGTGTGAATGTGTGTACGAATGGGAGGATGATGGATTGTTGTGTAAATCGCCTAGGAGTCCTCGGATGTGATAAAGCGCTATACAATGCCATTTTTACCATTTATTACTCTGAGTAATAATTCTGCTTATTTTCTTATTTCGACTTTCAGTTTATGTTTAGCCACATCCTTCATAGAAATACATACAACCTTATTCCTGTAGACGATGATGGCATTTTGAAAACCTGTTTGGAACTCCAAACCTCAGCCAGACTTTCCAGCACTAACACCATTCAAACTTGAAACATCCCCAAAAAAGTCAGACTTTACCAGACTGAAAAGGACACTTTAATCACAGGGTCAGGATCATTCTGACCCTGTGAAATACTCATAAACCTCATGGCCCCAGTTTCCTAACCACCTGTACAGTTTATACATCAAAACACAGTTTTTTTGTCTGCTTTCACCCAGTGTGTCTCCTACAGCTTTATGACTCACAGACTTCTGTCCAGTCAGCAAAAAGTGTAGAGATCACATACTCAAACTCTAATTGACTCCCATTTTATTATAGCTCATGGTTTTTCTTTTAAAAACTGGAACTGACAGGTTAATCTTCATTAAACCTAAAATAAAAAACAAAACATTGAGTTGACAGAACCAAATGCAGAAACACATCTCAGAACCCAGGGTATCAAAGAACAGTTGAGCCCCTCAGCAGGGGTCTAAGGTTCGGTGTTAATGTTGCTCTCTGCGTCACTTTGATAGAAAAACCTGATTAAATCCATCTGGTACAGCCTTCGTATTCCAGGCTTGCAGCATCTACAGCAACAGAAAAACCTTTACTGGGCAGCAGCAGCTGGCTGCAGGGAGTCGGGTCAAAGGTGCAGGGATGATTGGAGAGGAACACATGGCTGTGGTAACTGAAATCATCCAAAATGACCTCTATGAAACAAATTCAAAGACAAAACCTTTCACATTTGTTTCTGTAAGCAGTTTGACTAAACTAAATCTTCTAAGAGAGAGAATAAAGTTTGTGTTTCTCTTAGAGACATCTGAATTTAAATCAGATAAACAAAGACTATTAATGCAGGGTAGATACATTTTAACTGTGCATTACATTTTAGGGTGTTGGATGAAAAACGTCAAGACGTCATTTTTTGGGTTGCAGAACATCTTTATGCTCCAGGTGTGGAATAAGTCATCAGTGTAAAATACAGAAGGAAACAGCTGATCAGTCTCAGCTGAGGCAGGTACAGGCTTTCTGTGCCTTGTGTAGTGCACAGTATGTTCTACACTATATGAATCCTTAATCTAATTTACATTTACAAATAAATACGGACAGTGCTTTATGTGAACGTTTTCATTGTTCACACCTGTAAGGTGTGCTTGTTACAGTTTTCTTAGAACTCCCAACTGCAGCCGTAAAGGGATAGTACACGTCTTTGGAAGTGAGCTTGAAGGGGCTGTAGTGGTTTAAGATGGCTGGAACAGTCTCTGAAATGAGTCCTGCTGTTTCCTGCTGTTAGCTCGACTCCTCGGTGAGGATTCCTTCCTGATTCTCCAAACGGAGATCAGTGCAGGGTCATTTCTGACTGAAAATTCTCACTTAAAACAATGAAAACCAATAAAGTCTGAGCTGCAGGACTGCAACGGTTTGGTGCTTGTTGTGATCTGGAGAGACGTGTTGATGTGCTGCTTCCGATGGGATAGAGGAATTTTTGGAGGGTTTCAACTAAGTGTAGCCATAGCTCTGACCAACATGATGTGTTTTTATGGTTGAGATGTTCAGGGAGCTGGTTACAATGAGCTGATGTTTTTCTGGGATACAGCTTAGCTGCTGGAAAACTGAAGGGGTTATCTTTGGATTTGTGCTGTTTCTGTGCCATGGCAGCAGACAGAGACATAGCTGTGGTCCGCTGTCTCTCTGCCAGGGGACGACTGGCTCTCTGAGGTCCTAGAGGGGATTCCAGGCCTTTGCCAAGTCCACAGCAGAGCTGCTATTATGGGCTGCCTAAAACCACACGGGGAAGACTTTATTACCGCCGATGTTAGCATGGAAAAATGCTCACAAACACTGACTGTGTCCATACTGTGGATCATTTTCTAACTAACTGAACATGAACTCTAAGTGGACCAAAATGTTCTGCTCTTCTCTTTTCTGACTAAACCAAACAGCCTGATGGGCGTGCTCCACATGTGACTGTGACTGATGCAGCAGATACTGCCAGGAGAAGCTCACTCATTCATTCACACAAACACACACACAGTGTGGGTGTGGGGGTCTGTGTGTGTGAATGATCTTGATGAAACACACAAATACACACTCTTGCATTTGGATGAAACACAGCACTCTATGACAGTTATCATCTAAAGTGTTTCTCTGAGCTCAGTCTGGCATTCTCATCTCTCTACTGCAGCAGGCACTTGATACATCAACAAAAACTTCTTGTGCATGTGTTATCAATATTATATCATATATTTTATGACCAATTACTATATTTACTACCACAAACTGTTATGTTTATGACTCCCGTGTTGATGAAACAGGGCAATCTTCCAGCCTCTCAGCCACAATAATATTTTAGAAGAACATAGAATTTCATTTTATATCATTGCATTGAAACCTTTGATCACAATTACTGTATGTTCCCGTATTTAATTAGTTTCCTTGAACCCCGGGGTTTTATTGTCTGTTCATTCTGTGTATGTTAGGCATTTCCCACCGCTTCTCCTCTCAGGCTTCCTTCCAGCAGCTACACATCAGCTAATTAGGCTCACCTGATCCTTCTCCCTGTAATCACCCTCGTCTGTATTCAAACCCCCGCTTTCTCTTTTTTCCATGTATTTTTTTTGCTAGTTTGATCCTTGTTCATCACCATTTGTCTCCTGTGTGTTTGAAAGTGGTCCTTCTGTCAGTCGGTCACACAAAGTTAAAGAGGAATAGACAAACTGCTCGAACTCTAAAATGAAACGTTTTAAAACCAGAGCAGAACATCTTGAAACTCTCTCCTGCATCAAATCCATAAAACTGTGAATCACTCTGGTAATTTAATCAGGTACATTTTTAGGTATTTGTTTTCACATTTATTTTCGATTCCCCTGTGTGTATTTTTATCATCTCGAGCTGTTATGTTTGATTAGTAGAAACTCATGTTTTCTTTTCGTTTCTATCCAACATAAGACTAATTAATCGTACTTCTAGAATGAATCTGGCCACAGAAGCTCAGCTGAAAGGAGATATTTTTCTGATGGTGTAATGCTGCCATGTGATCAGCTCCGATAATTACTGTCACACAGGAGACGAGATGCTCGCTGCTTTGTTCCTGCAGGAGGCGGCACAGGACAGCAGCTGGATAATTACATCTAATCTGGAATAAGGAGGGAATAATGTTCCAGTGGTGCGGCAGCACGGGGTCTGCACAGGATGCTGGTAATACCCGAGCATCACTGTCAGGAGTCTGACAGCTCTGAATTCAGCTACTTATCCCTGAAATTCCATAGGAAATTCATGGATGTGTTGGTGGGATAACACAGGGAGTCAGACTTAATTGTATCGCACATAAACGTGCTGTTATTACAGGGTATTACAGGAAGGGTTCACTGGCAGCATAGTCTGAGGCTCCTTGCTACACTGACTTTGATCAAATTTAACTCACTGCTCTCTCAAAGTGTGTGTTCTTGAGATATTACTTGCAGTGTTCTGCATCAGACATAGTTCCTACACAGTCTGGAAAACCAAAGATTTGTTTTTCTCATTTTCCAGGTCTGGAGAAGTATTAAGTTCATAAAAAATGTTTTATCTGCTTTATCTTTGATTTGCCACATCACATCTTGATTTTAATGTCAGTTTTTTACTGATATTCTGATGCGTCCGCGCATTCAGAAACCAAAAAAAGGGACATTTTTCCACCTGTATTGTCTCTAGAAAACTTTAAATTTGGTTTGAACTGTACCCGTGGCTTTTAACTGCATTGCAGTTAAAACTACAGATATTAAGAGCTGGCTGGTTTTCAAGCAGTTTCAAGGTTAATACTAAAATCCCTGGAATGTAAGAAAAAAATGAAAATCTAGAACTCTGGATCTGGAAAGGTTAGGAATTTTGTAAGGAAAAATGTATAGGAACCCTGAGCAGGAGACTGAAGGTGAAGGTTTTTTTGTTATCCTTCTGTGTTTTAGGAATCGACTGCAAGACGACAACCATCCTCCTGGACGGTAGGCGAGTCAAGCTGCAGCTCTGGTATGAAAACACAGTGGAACAACTGGCTGTTGTTCAGCAGCCGTCCTCACAGCGTGTGATCTGCAGCAGAGAGGATGGTTGTGTAACAGCAGAGCAGAGGAGGTCCTGATTCAGTCCAAAAATAAACAGCAAGCATGTGAGGCTGCTTTGACTTGATAAAGAGCTTTTTTTCTTCAGGTGACGCAGCCTCCAGCTTCCATGCTGGCAGCTGTTGCCTGATTAAAAAGAGTTAAGTTCTCTCTGCTGTCAACTTAGAAACATGTTTTCTCATCGGTTTCAGTTATGAGGTAAGAAGATTATCTATAAGTGACAAATCCAGGCGTGTGGACGACATTAGGAATGGGCTTCACACATCATCAGTCTGAAGTCACACAGAGTTCCAACATACCGAAGTCTTCAGCAGGGAACAAATCAGCTAACAACTCCCTTTTTGACACTGTTTAGATGCCGTAGATGTTTCCACTTAGTCTGGTGGAACAAAAAAATGAATCTTGATTTGGTCCTGAAGCAGTATCCCTGATTAGCAAATATGTTCAGAGGATCTCGGGTTTGACACCAAATGGGTGAGACAATCCTTGAAGTGGTTAAAAACAAATTCATCACAGAAAGATTGGAAGGGATGCCTCTGCAGAGCAGAATATTATTATGAAACCATTCTAGGAATCTGGAGGAACTTTAGGGAGCAGCCTGAGATGGACAGCCATGACCTCTGATCCCTCAGATGGCACCACATCAAGATAGAACTGATAGAACCATGCGGAGAAGGAATTACTTTGGAGAAGCTTAATCCAGCTCTACAATATAGAGTTACATTCACAACCCTTAATGATGTTAATCTTGTCCGGAGGTGGTGTCAGCTTCTCTGAACTTGGAGGCATCTGGGATGGACCATCACACAGTGGCAACCTGAATTGGGTCGTATTAATGTCCATCAAGCTCAATAAAGGCACAGAATTAACCAATTACTGTACAAGTTTTGCAAAATGAAGAAAAAGTACTTAAGGAACGCCACAGATCTCATCATCTGCCATACCTCCCGCAAACACACACGGAAGATGATGGACACACAAGACACCGATTAACATGACTCCCTTCTGTTAGGCTAGAGTCAGGCAGCAGATAAGACCTAGATTCTGGATCAGTCTGTCCTACGTCACAGAAGACCAACTAGAAACCAGCACCTGGACTGGTTTCTCGAAGGGCTCCTACCTGAAAGTCCCAACTTGGAAAAATAACAGCTGGAACAGGACCAGAGAGTCCAGTCAGAAAACCAAAAGTCCTATCAAAACTGTTGTTTAGGTCCAAATAGAAGAAAACAGATGGTAGGTGTGATGGTGTCTGTGCACCAGCTGCTGTCAGACAGAGGGAACAGAAATCTGGCGCCCTAGAAACACAGAGAAAATTGTAAAGTTTACTGGGGTTCTATGTATTTAACGTATTCGTGAGGAAAAAGTCTGATTTTTTTTTCTTTTTGTATGTTTTTGTTTCAGGGATACATCCGGACAGGGTCGGTTCTGCACCATATTCAGATCCTACTCCAGAGGAGCACAGGTAAGGATCTTGGAAATTTCACCTGAAACACTTTCTCTGTCCTGTGATCATGTTATTTTGATGAACCCTTGAACAGGTTAGAGGGGACCGTCGTAGTACAGAACAGGTCCAGGATTTTGTCTTCCTTCTGTCACAGTTTTACTCACTAGGCTTATATTTCAGCACGTTTAAAACCTGGGAAAACAGCTCATCTGATTTAAATTTCCTGAAAGCAGACAAACCAAAACTTGCAAGGTTCTTAAACAAACTCAAATCTGTCACCTATTAAAATTTTATGTGTTGTAGGTTCAGTACAGACAGTAAGAGACATGTTGGTGCCTCTGCTGGAAAATATTCGTCATTCGGATCAGAGCTTTGTGTCCTGAAGGAAAGTTTGGAGGAAAACTTACATCCTTCTCATCCTCCAACACTGTTTACACAACCAGTCTGTTGTTGTCCCTCATCCGACTATTAGTGGGTATGGAGCAGATATCACCATAGCAACAGTGGCAATGTTGCCATGGAGAGGCTAACAGATGCTCTTGAATCTTGAGTCTGTGGAGTCAAACCGAGCAGAAAATGGACATCCACAGAAACAGTGTAACCCGTCACATTTTCCACAAAGGAAACCTTAAACTACAGCTCCCATCAGGCTTTTGCTGCATTTATCAAGGACATTATTTAAATGGACTGTTGGTTGCTGGCAACACAATCTTTCTAAATGTCCTACTGCAGTAAAGGTCAGCCATTAGCATGACTGCGGTATATCTGGAGAGGATACTAGGATCATAGTAACTTATGGAGTTTGTAATCAGAATTTATTACACAATGAGAACATCCTGGGACAGACAACCACATTAAGAAGAACCAGGACAGGGATGACGATGTTCTGGGTTCATCTGAATAAAGGTGGTTTTACAGAGGTAACCTGTAACCAATTGGTCAGACAGTTACTGACGAGTGAGGATCTCATTGGCTGCTTGCTTTAAACCCATAACCAATTAGAATTCAACTTTTTTGTTATCTTTTATCCCATTATAATCGAAAATCCAAGCTGTTTTCATATCAATTTAACCTTTTAATATGACTTTCTCACTAAGTGTTTATGTTTATTACTTTACTTGTGTTGGACAGAACTCTCATTAGGATATAATCTCTGCAGAAAACCGTAAAAGGGACAGAGAAGTCAGATTTCTCTTTGCTTTACAGCACTCACAGATAGAAATATAGTTGGAATGATGCCATTTAAGATTTTGATGCATTTTGTTTAAAGTTTGTTCATAAAAACAGATTTGGACAACAGGAGTAAATCATGAAATCTTGAAACGCTGGGCTTGATAATAATACGGATACATAATTTTGGATTTTGATTGATCGCCTCTAAAGTCAGGGCTTTTCTTGTATGTTTTGTGGGAATTTAAAGACATTTTTCTGCTCCTCAGGGAGTAATCCTGGTGTATGACATCACCAACCGCTGGTCCTTCGATGGGATCGACAGGTGGATCAAAGAGATCGATGAGGTCAGACAGCATGTGTTCTGTGTTTCTGAGGTGAATCCATGATTCCAGTAGAAACCCCGATAATATTCCTGTGCTCCATCTTGTTTACCCAGCATGCTCCAGGAGTGCCTAAGATCCTGGTTGGGAACCGCCTTCACCTGGCCTACAAGCGTCAGGTGACCACGGAGCAGGCGCAGGTCTACGCTGAGAAGCTGGGCGTCACCTTTTTTGAGGTGAGCCCGCTCTGCAACTTCAACATCACAGAGTCGTTCACGGAGCTCGCCCGGATCGTCCTCATGAGGCACGGCATGGAGCGCCTGTGGAGGCCCAACAAAGGTCAGCAGGTCACCTCGCCCACACACTGCTTACAGCTGATTAAGGGGTAGCATGGTTTCGGTCTGTACTGCCTTCTGTTGGACAACACGGGAACAGCATACTTATGCTTCTCGATCAGCAACAAGTCAGGAAATAATCAGCTGTTACAGCTATGGTTTTTAAGGATTTTCAGAAAAACGTTCTTCTTAAGAAGTTAGCTTTAGTCTTAATGAACACATTTAATATTCCTTAAACTTTGTTTTTACAACTGAGAATCATTCATCACACAAATATTTTATTTTTATTATATTTTACATAAATGGCGGCTTCCACAAATTATTTAAAGAAAAACATTTTCAAAAACCTTATCCATGCTTATTGACTACTCTGATGCTGGATTAAATCTGTAATTAAATAGGTAGTTCACGCAATTAGGATACTGTCTTGAGATATCCTGTTTGTAGAGCAAAATTGCCATGGCACATGTAGGCACCCATCTGCTCCATATGGTATGCCTGAAAGACAGCAACCAGAAACATTAAATAATACATTTAGAAAAATTAATAATAATGATATAGGCTTTTATTGAAATGCATCAAAAATGATGATTCAAACTGACTTGCTGAAATAAAATCCCCAATCACAGCAGAATTGAATTGTTCGATGATTGATTCTTAAACTTCTTCAACAAAAATATGCAACAAGTTACTTCCTATAAATGCCAATGTTAAAAAAGTTTATTAAAATGACTTTTAAAACATAACTGTTTCCTGTGTTGCTCTCTATTAGCTCGCTTTTTGTGAGGTGAGTTCAGTATCTAATAGATCGCTGTTCTCTCCTTTAGTCCTAAGTCTGCAGGACCTCTGCTGCCGCTCCATCGTCTCCTGCACACCTGTCCACCTGGTGGACAAGCTGCCCCTCCCCCTTGCCCTCAAGTCCCACCTCAAGTCTTTCTCCATGGCGAATGGTCTCAACGCTCGGATGATGCACGGACGCTCGTACTCCGTCACCGCCACTCCTCACCACAGCGCTGCCAAGAGGAGCGGAGGGGCACTGCTGAAAAAGCCAAAACTAATCCAACCGCCACCACTCAGCCCGACCACGCAGAGCTGCAGAAACAGCTGCAAAATATCCTAACGGCAGCAATCACACCTACGGCTATGGACGGGACATGGCTGAGGTCAAGCGCTCATTTTTACATCTGTGTGAAGCGCAAACAAGAACTGGTATTTGGTGATGCGAGAAGCATCAAGTTGAATCTCTGAGCACAGAAATATGTTGGGTGTCAAATTACTGAACCTGGACAAATATGTTGGGTGTCAAATTACTTAACCTGGACAAATATGTTGGGTGTCAAATTACTGAACCTGGACAGCTTGTTTCATCAATTAGTCTATTATGATGATGAGTGTAAAGACGGTGTTGGAAAAATCAGGGAATCTGTTTGGGTCAGTAATGTCATTTAGTAGACTATTTAGATTGGCTCACACAGTCAGTTCATACATAACATTTGCATATAAAAGTGAAATTTTTTAAAGACAAATGTTTTCAAAATTCTGTCAAATTTGTATAATTATAACTGATCTGATTAAAAAAAACGTAATTGTAGATTTTTTTTCTTTCTGACACAAAATCATAATTTGCTTTAAGAAGTTGTTTTTCTTCTTCAAGACTTTTACTCTGATCATGATTCTGAAAGATTTACTCCTTACTTCCTCAGATATTCCCTAGTATATTTAAACTGATTAAAATAAAACCAGTTGATCGTATAAAAGCCTTTAACGTACATTGGTCAAAAAAAAAAACATCTTTATGAAGACATTCAAATTTTCAGCCTGTTGTCTTTCATTAACATTATTCACAAGTTTGGCTTTGCTGATTTGGCGAAAAACTCCTTAAACGAATAATAGCTGAATCTAAAGATTTTGTAAAAATGATGTCCAACTTATTCTAATGTAATTTCTGCCTTTGTAACTCTGCAACTCCCTCAGTAGTGACACCTACAGTCAAAATGAGGTGTTGACATCTCCGCTGTAATCACCGCCAATTTTTAAGGTAACCAGATTTCTTTTCTCTTATGTTTCTGCTTTGTTTGGACTCTAACATGACTCAGGTAAGGGGTTAAACATCCGTGTCTCAGTTGAATATTTCTGGTTTCTGTAACGAGATGTGTATGCAGAAATTTCTTGGACTATGATGCTTAAAATTAGGTAAAATTGATGCTGAAGTTTGTGTACAATAAGGGTATGAATCCTTGTTATATCGGCTGTGCAGCTGCACCGTTTGTACAACAGTGACACCTACTGTTTGAGATGAAAACTACAGAGCGTAAGGTACTGATGTAATCAGTTGACTGGGACTAAAAATCCAGTTGAGTATAAAAATAATCATTTACTTACATTAACTTACATTTACTCAGAAATGATTCAGGTTTTTCATAATTTTCTAATTGTACATTTACTTGAAAATTGGTCTAAAAAATGTAGGCCAATGTTTCCCTTACACAGTTTTTACATAAACATTAAAATTTGTGTCAATTTACCTAAGTTTTTTCTCATTTATATTTTTTACATTTTCAGATTGAATTATTGCAACTATCTTTTGTTTTACATTTTAAAAATCTTGGAAAAGTCAAATATTTTAAATTGGATTGTTGAATATTTAGATTTTAGCTCTTAAATTCTGTATCTTCTTTGAGTATAAATTCCTTGTTTATTTAGTATTAATCTCTCTCCACGTTACTGACTTTGTCACTTGATTTATGACTGTTCGACAAATGTTACATCAATTTAAAATTGTACGAACTTTTAGAGGTGTGACATTTAAAGTGACATGAAAGTGAAAGTGTTCCTAATGTTGCTTAGAATTGTTTTGCTATGGTTGAGTTTGATTTTTACCAGTAATCTGGAACCACCTGTACAGACTGAAAGGTAAAAAGTTGTATCCTCTGGATCACCCACTGGCATAAAAATGTATACAGCATTGCAGAAGACGCTTGCTGATTTTCAGGAGGAACCTTCCACCAAACTGTGGAGTATCTTTATCATCAGGAGGTTTTCTATGACACTAACATGTATCAAGCAGCACTTTGAAGCTGACGTTTTGCACTTCTCTCCTCTTACACCAACATCACTTTACCAGCAGCCATTTGTGTACAGTATTTGTACATGTTTTAAATATTCCTGTTTGATATAATGATGAAGAACTTGTGTTTTGTTGCTGTTTTCAGTGGGACGTTTTTCTGCAGAAATGACTAAAAGTTTTGTTTATCCCTGATTCACAATAAACTTCACTACCTGTTACATTCTGTCCCCTTCACTGTCCTCTTTCACCAACTTTATTTTTTTATTTACAGTCCAAATGTTTTAATCGAGCCACTCAGAATCCCGGCATTGTTTCTGAAAGTGATGTTAATCAGTGACTACTACATACCAGTGGCAGAATGATTCCTTTAGAACTTTCTGGAACCACATAATTGTATCTATTCTATTTGGATATAATGTGATGGACTAACACATAGTAATGCAGAATTAGGAAGTGGAAGGAAAATACTTTACCACCAATTTTCGTTAAATTTTTTTCCAGGCTTGTCCTGTATTTAGCTTCATCCATCTTCCCATCTACTTGCTGGCTAGCTTTCCTGTTGGTGGTAAAGAAAAGCATCCACCCAGCATGATGATGCCACCACCATGCTTCATATTGTGGATGCCTGTTAAGAAGGATGAGCAGTCTGTTTGTTTTCTTCACATATAAAGTTTAACATGTTTTTGCAAGGTCCTGTATGAGTAAAATCAAAGAAACAATTTAATTGTGTACAGAAATATTTTAGTGCACAGTTAAGGAGAAAACAGGAAAAAAAACAAAGTGAAGAAATCTCAGACAGCAGCTAATAAAGGAGGAAAATGATGGCTCATCAGAAAAATAATTCACCATAACTGGGGAACAAAGTCCAAGAAATACAGCAATAAAAATAAAAACAAATGAAATGTAAATAACCATTTAATAAACACATTTTAAAATGATCCAGAAAAAAAAAAAATATATATATATACATATATGTATATATATGATAATAAAAGTATGTATTATATAGAAATATTAAGGGGTTAGACAATGAAACTAAAAACCCCCTGTCATTTTTGAGGGGGAGGTTTCATGGCTAAATTGGACAAGCCTGGTTACCAGTCTTCATTGTTTGCACATTGCCAGTAAGAGCAGAGTGTGAAAGGTTCAATTTAGCAGGGTAAGAGCACAGTTTTGCTAAAAATATTGAAATGAAACAACATTATGTGTGAAAACCCAGAGTTAAAAGAGGACAATTTTTGGGCACGTCTTGCTGGCGCATCTGTGACCAAGACAGCAAGTCTTTGTGATTTTCAAGAGCCCACGGTATCCAGGGTAATGTCAGCATACCACCAAGAAGAAGGAATCACATCCAACAGTTTAACTGTGACGCAAGAGGAAGCTGTTTAAAAGGAGTTTTGGTGCTAACCCCGGGTTGTATCCAAAAAAAAATAAAACCACGACTGCCCAAATCACGGCAGAAAAAAATTGCACCTCAACTCTCCTGTTTTCCCCCGAACTGTCCGTCGGGGGGCTCCAAGGGTCAATATACACAGCCGGGTGCTATAGCCAAACCTTGGTCACTCATGCCATGCAAACGTCGGGTTTCAATGGTGCAAGGAGCGCAAATCTTGGGCTGTGGATAATGTGAAACATGTATTGTTCTCTGATGAGTCCACCTTTTCGTTTTTCCCAACCGGGAGAGTTTCGGTGTGGAGAAGCCCAAAGAAGCGTACCCCCCAGACTGTTTGCATGCCCAGAGTGAAGCATGGGGGTGGATCAGTGATGGTTTTTGAGCTGCCAAATACATGGCATTCCCTTGGCCCAATACTTGTGCTAGATGGGCGCGTCACTGCCAAGGACTACAAACCCATTCTTGAGGACCATGTGCATCCAATGGTTCAAACATTGTATCCTGAAGGCGGTGCTGTGTATCAGGATGACAATGCACCAATACACACAGCAAGACTGGTGAAAGATTGGTTTGATGAACATGAAAGTGAAGTTGAACATCTCCCATGGCCTGGACAGTCACCAGATCTAAATATTATTGAGCCACTTTGGGGTGTTTTGGAGGAGCGAGTCAGGAAACGTTTTCCTCCACCAGTATCACGTAGTGACCTGGCCACTATCCTGCAAGACGAATGGCTTAAAATCCCTCTGACCTTTGTGCAGGACTTGTATATGTCATTCCCAAGACGAATTGACGCTGTATTGGCCGCAAAAGGAGGCCCTACACCATACTAATAAATTATTGTGGTCTAAAGTCAGGTGTATGGCAGCCCAAATCATCACTGATCCACCCCCATGCTTCATTCTGGGTATGCAACAGTCTGGGTGGTACGCTTCTTTGGAGCTTCTCCACACCGTAACTCTCCCGGATATGGGGAAAACAGTAAAGGTGGACTCATCAGAGAACAATACATGTTTCACATTGTCCACAGCCCAAGATTTGCGCTCCTTGCACCATTGAAACCGACGTTTGGCATTGGCATGAGTGACCAAAGGTTTGGCTATAGCAGCCCGGCCGTGTATATTGACCCTGTGGAGCTCCCGACGGACAGTTCTGGTGGAAACAGGAGAGTTGAGGTGCAACATTTAATTCTGCCGTGATTTGGCAGCCGTGGTTTTAGTTTTTTGGAAACCATCCAGGTTAGCACCCGAACATCCCTTTCAGACAGCTTCCTCTTGCGTCCACAGTTAATCCTGTTGGATGTGGTTCGTCATTCTTAGTGGTATGCTGATATTACCCTGGATACCGTGGCTCTTGATACATCACAAAGACTTGCTGTCTTGGTCACAGATGCGCCAGCAAGACGTGCACCAACAATTTGTCCTCTTTTGAACTCTGGTATGTCACCCATAATGTTGTGTGCATTTCAATATTTTGAGCAAAACTGTGCTCTTACCCTGCTAATTGAACCTTCACACTCTGCTCTTACTGGTGCAATGTGCAATCAATGACGACTGGCTACCAGGCTGGTCCAATTTAACCATGAAACCTCCCACACTAAAATGACAGGTGTTTCAGTTTCATTGTCCAACCCCTGTATATATATATATATATAGGACATGAAACATAAATACAATTATTTATATTTCTTCTAAATTTGTCTGAATATCTTCGTCTTTATTTCTTGCACTCTCCCATATCAATTTTCGTTCTGTTACTGATATTTGTGGCACTTCCTGTCTTCCAAAGCAGCTGAAAGCTCTCAGTGGTGAAGCATGAAGAAGAATATCTGTCACAACATGGCGTTATAATGCAACAAACCATTTTTATGAGCTTGTAACTTTTATTTTCTTATGTACTAATTGTATTTTCAAGAAAACGGAATAAACATGATAAAACTTTGTTTTTAACAACATATTTTAGGCAAAGATGGTTAAACCCTTGAATATGACTGGATGCAGTATAAGATGACAAATTAATGTCTTATATAATAGAGCTGAGTTACTAATTAAGATGTTATTATTCGTATAAAGTCTTTATTTCTAATGACAGACTTATAACCAACTGTATTTTTAACTGAAACAGTCATTAAAAAACCATGTCTAACAAGCAAGGAGCGGAGGCAGCTCCAGTCCAGCAGGTGGCAGTAGAACACTGGATTTTCCGTAATGTTGTAATGAAAAGAAGAACAGGAGGCGGTTCGCTTCCAGCCAGCTGGACGTCCTGAGAATATTCCAGGGATTTAGTAATTAGCTTAATTCGGTCTGGATTTTCCGATTCACAGTCCAGACAGCAGGAATTAACCGTACCAGGCAGCCGAATCGGACGGATTCGAACCGGTTCTGAAGAGCATTTGAAGCTGGAGCAGACCGGTTCAGAATCCAGAACCTTCTTCTTGCTCAGAAATACCAGAAGTTAATCCAGCGTCCTGTTTAGGCGAGCAGTTACTCAAACTTTCTGTTCAGGTGAGAATTCTGGACAGGTGATGCAGGTTGAGGGGAGGTCCAGAAGGACTTAATGTGAAACCAGAACTCAGAACTGTTTGCTGGTGTTTAATCTACGGCTCAGAGAGGTAGAGAAAGTAAACCTCAGTTTTAATAGTTATCCTGCTGATGGTTTTAATTTATCCCAAAGAAAGTGATACATATTTTAGACTTCAATTTCTGGTTATTGTGATAATCATGGCTCGCAGATAATAAGAATAAAAAACCTAAACAGAAAATTGGACTATTACATGAGACCATTAGAATTATTTAAAATGTTAAGTTATGGTCATGTTATGGTCTGCACAATCATGGAGAAGACTGCTGACTTTTGGCATTGGCATGAGTGACCAAAGGTTTGGCTATAGCAGACTTGACCCAGCAGAGAGTCATTGACACCCTCTTCAAGGAGGGTAGGCTGCAAGAGAGAGAGAGAGAAAGTGCAATGTCTAAGCATATTCATGGAAAGTTAGGTGGAAGAAAAAACTGAGTATGTGCCAGCAACAGGGATACCTGCAGCTCTCTAGAGGATTGTGAAGCAAAGTTCATTTAAGAATTGGGAGACATTCACAAGTTGTGGCCTGCAGCTGCAGTCCGAGCTTCAAGAGCCAACAAACAGACGTAGCCAGTACGTGAACTACAATCAGAATCAGCTTTATTGCCAAGTTTGTACAGACAAACAAGGAATTTGACTCCGGTACACTTTACTCTTAGTGAACATTTGTTTTTAAATATATATCTATGTAATAATGTAAATAGAAAAAAATCTGTTTAAATGTAATTATATACACAGTTAACTTTACAATAGAATATATAGTATGAGATCAGTCCAAGTATGCATGGTGGTGTTCTGAAATTCTGACTGTAAAGTGTTCATCAGAGAAACAGCCTGGGGGAAGGCTGGTTTTAGCAGACACTGCTCTGTAGCGCCACCTGAAGGTAAAAGCCTAAACAGTTTATGTGCAGGGTTTGGGGGTTGGGCGAGTTTTTAGCTCCCCTTTTTTCCTACCCTTGCCCTGTATAAGTCCTGGATGGAGGGAAGGTCAGCCCCTGATGATTCTCTCTGCAGCCTGATTTTTTGTTGCAGTCTGGACCTGTCCTGTTTTGTGGATGAACCAAACCATACTGAGATGGATGAAGACACGACAGACTGAATGATGGCAGTGTAGAAGATGACCAGCAGCTCCTGTGGAAGGTTGTACTTCTTGAGTTGCCTCAGGAAGTACAGTCTCTGCTGGGTCTTCTTCTGAACAGTGTCTATGTGTGAAGACCATCTCAGGTCCTCAGAGATGGTTGTTCCTAGGAACCGGAAGTGGTCAGGGGTAGATACAGTAGATGCAGTGTTGACAAGCGTCACATTCTTTTTGGGTCCGTTTTGAGTCTGCCCCTGATTCTCTTCTACTTGGATTAACCTTTAAGACCTCCAAAGTGAGGAACCCTGATGAACCACCTTAGATGAGTCCTTTAGATGTGGAGGAGAAGCAGCTCTAGAGATTCTCAAATGATGGAGCTACTCACTTTATCTAGACACGGAGCCCGGCCACCCTCAGCCTTTGTGCATTATAGTCTTAAATTTAATAATTCTTCATTTTTCACCTATAAAAAGTCTGAAAAATACCTTGATTTTCTATAGTGTGTGTTAAAGCTACCAGCTTGACGCATTGTAAAATCAGTCAAAGTCACTCCATGAGGTCCTGTACCTGGACCCTGATCCTGATCCTGAGGCAGGTTAAAGGTTTTTTTTCAGATTGTGGATCCAACTCCTACCCTCCCACAACTCTTATCGTGAGGCCGTTTCTTCTGCAGTTTTTTTTTTTTCCACAGTTCTCACGGAAAAGGTTTTCTGTCATCTCGCAGGCAAGATGAAACTCGTCATGCTGCACAATCCGCTGCATTTCCCCCATCCAGTCCAGTGCTTCTTCACCTCCATCGGTAAGTTCTTCCTTTTCAACTGTTCCCACTCTCTGTTCCTGCACATGCTGACTCTGCTTTTTCTCAGGTCACATGACCGACCTTCTGTTCATGGAGAAGGACCTGGTCTCCTCGCTGAAGGACTACATCAGAGCAGAGGAGGACAAACTGCAGCGAATCAAACTGTGAGGTTTCTGTTGGACATCCCATCTCTCTCGCAGACATAGACGCCTTCTAATTTTACAGCTTCAGGAGCTGGACTTCCATACACATCTAAACAGATAAAGTTTTAGCCTTAACGAGGGAATATTGAACTGAAAGTAATGGAAGTGTGTGTTTGTGTGTGTCCTCAGGTGGGCGGACAGACTGGACGACCTCTCGACGGCTGGCTCTCAGGATCCTGAAGCTTTCTTGGGTCACCCGGTGAACGCCTTTAAACTGATAAAGAGGCTCAACACAGAGTGGGCAGAGCTAGAGAACCTGGTGCTGACTGACATGTCAGATGGTAAACACACACACACACACACACACACACACACACACACACACACACACACACACACACCACACACACTCACTCACACAGTTTTATGTTTTTCTTCATTTTACTCTAAATTAAACAAACTTTCTGCAAACTCTTGTTCTTGTTATGCATAAAACGTCACCAGTAGATACTCCTAAATACCTCCAGTGTTCCAGCAGAGTCGAAGCTGAGAATCAGTGTAAATGTCCTGCTGCAGATCAACACAACTGAAAGCGCATTTAGATGAAAATGATGCTCTACAGGTTTTTCCATCAGGGATTGTTTAGACTTTGTGATCCTGGTTCTCCGACATTTAAAAGCTGCTTTCAACACAGTGGATCAGGATGTTCCAGCTTTACACTTGGAGCATTGGGCCAGCATCCATTGCACTGCGTTAAAGTGTTTCAGATTGTACCAGGTTTTTGTGGTGTTCTGGCTGATCTTAGATCAGTCTCTTCTCTAGTGTCATCTGGTGTTCCACAGGGCTCAGTCTGTGGGCATCTGCTGTTTTCTCTGTATTTACTGCGATGTGCTGTTTTTATGATGTCCGTTTTAGTTTTTTACTTTTTTATCCTCAGCACTTTGGTCAGCGTTGGCTTTTTTTGATAAAACAAAAAAAGTTGGCTTGGCTAAAATGCGACTAGTTTTCAATTATTCATTCTCTCTTGTCTTCCAGCATTTGTCTCCAACCTCACCATCCAGAGGCAGCACTTCCCAAGCGATGATGACCAGACTGGAGCAGCAAAAGCGCTGATGAGGCTACAAGACACCTACAAGCTGGACACAGACACCATCTCCAGCGGGCAGCTGCCTGGTCAGCTAATTTCAGATCAGAGCTGAAACTGGTGAATCATTTTACAGCTTCGTGGTGACAGCAGCTCTGCTGTTTCCTGCCTTCCAGGCTCGTCCTCGGTGGCCATGATGAGCAGCGTCCTGTCTGTAGAAGACTGCTATGACCTGGGAAAGGTGGCGTATTCTGATGTGGATTATTACCACACGGAGCTGTGGATGGCTCAGGCCCTAAAGCAGCTGGACCAGGGGGAAGAGTCCAGCACCGTGGACTCTGTCGCCATCCTGGACTACCTCAGCTACTCCGTCTACCAGCAGGGGGAGCTGGAGAGGGCGCTTGACTTCACCAAGAGGCTGCTGGAGCTTGGTCTGTACCACCAGAATCAGAGTCCAAACTACAGATCCATCTGATTAATAAATAAATAAAGAAGTAATAATAAAATAATTAGAGTTTATAAATGTATACATTTTTAAATAGAAACCAGCATTTATTGAATAACTTTAATACACCATCCCAAAATGGTTTGGTTCATTTAATTGAAGCTAATTAAATTCCTTAAAGTTTTAGTTTATTTAAAATATTATTTCATACACTATTAAATTATTACAATTGATAGCTTCAACATTTAGCACGTTAAATGAACATGTAATTACATAAAATAAATATTTAGAGGAGCTAAAAGTAGTTTATTAGTGAAACATTTGCTTTGATTTGAAAAGGACAATTCTGAAAGGACATTTTTCATTTTTATTAATTTTAATTTGATTTAATTCAGTTCAACTGTATCTCCGTTTATTTTAATATGTTAATTTCATTTTAATTTTATTTGAATGTTTAATATTTTATTTTCAGTTATTTAATCTAATACCATTTCTTTATTCTATTGACAGCATTCCAAATTTTTTATGTGCTTTGTGACTTTGCCACTTTTTTATTTCAAAAATCATTAAAATAACACAGTCATACAAATGTATTTAAGATAATAACTCAAAAGGTAACGCAGTAAGACATGACCTGTTCGAAAAGGAACCGGATGAAGCAGAACCTCCTGGTTTTTTACTCTTCTCCACATTAGGATTCGTCCCATTTCACTCTTCCTCCTCTCTGCTGAAAATTAAAACGTGTAATTTTTTTAATTGCAATATATTAATACTCTGTGGAAACCACACCTCCTAAACTTCACTCGCTGCCTTAAACTTCTGATTCTGTTTGGTTAGACCCATCACACCAGCGGGCCAACGGAAACCTGAAGTACTTTGAGTACCAGCTTTCCAAGAAGAAGATGAAGGAGAGCCAGGAGGATGAGGATGAGGAGCAGAGGACCAGGAAGGAGAGCCGAGGTCGCCGGGACGACTACCTGCCAGAGAGGAAGCAGTACGAGAAGCTGTGTCGCGGCGAAGGCGTCCGGATGGTGAGCTGACGAAAACAGGCTCAGAAAGGTCTACATCTTTTCATCAGCCTGACTTCAGTTCCTTCCTTCTTCCTGTCAGACTCCTCGCAGGCAGAGCCGCCTCTTCTGTCGTTACTACGACAACGGCAGGCACCCCAGGTTTGTAATTGGACCGCTGAAGCAAGAAGATGAATGGGACAGCCCTCACATCGTCCGTTTCCATGATATCGTGTCAGATCGAGATATTGAGAAGGTGAAGGAGCTAGCCAAACCCAAGGTGAGAAGATATTTGCTGATTTACACCATCTGTCTTTTTGCCCACCTGAAGGTCTCCAGCCTGTTTCTGCCACACTGGAACTGCTGTTAATGAGCTCACCACAGCCTCAGTGTGGGAGCTGAAACATCGACTAAAGTACCTTGCAAAAGTATTCACACCTCTTGAACTGTGCCACATTTCTTTCCCCGGTCCGGCAAAAAATTTCAATGGATTTTACGTGACAGACCAACATTAAGTATTGCGTTAACTGTGGATTGTGAAGTGGAAGGAAACTGAGACACGATTTACAATTGTTTCAGAAATAAAATATGAAAAGTGTGTCATGCATTTGTCTTTAACTTATCTGGGTTGACACTTTGCAGATCCGCCTTTCACTGCCGTAAAAGCTACACATTTTTAGGGTCTGTCTCTTCTAGCTTTGCAAACTAAGCGTTTTTGCCCTTTCCTCTGTGCTAAATAATTTAAGCTCAGTCCAATTGGATGAAGAGCCTCTGTTAAGGACATCAGTTTTCAAGTCTTGCCTCAGATTCTTAGTTGGACTTAGGTATGGACTTTGACTGGGCCATTCTGACACATGAATGTCCTTTGAGCTAAACTATCCTGTTGCAGCCCAGGCTGTATGTGTAGTGTTGTCCTGCTGGGAGGTAAACCTCTACCCCAGTCTCAAGTATTTTGCAGCCTCCAAGAGGTTTTTCTTCCAGGGTTTTCCTGTATTTAGCTCCATCCATCTTCACATCCACTCTCACCAACGTCCCTGGTGAAGAAAAGCTTCTTCACAGGATGAGGCTGCCCCTACCAAGTTTCACTGGGGAATTGTCTGCTCAGTGTTGATGGGACAGGATGTCAACTGACTCTCACACCTCAGCTGTGGATCTCTGCAGCTCCTCCAGAGTTACTATGGGCCTCTTGGGTTCTTCTCTGATTCATACTGTCCTTGCCCGCTGTCAACTTAATGGACGGCCATGTCTTGGTAGATTTGGAGTTGTCCCGTCACTTTCCGTTTTCAGATAGAGAATGAAACTGAGGCGGACTCTGTTAAGTGGACGTCTGAAGGCAAATGTTTGGACGGGACTTTATTTAAGGGGTGTCGGAGTAAAGGGGACTGAATATAAATGCCTTCCAGAGGACAACATGTAAAAAAAAAAAAAATAAAGGGAATGTGAATACCTTTGCCAGGTTCTGTATCAGATGGCTTCTCTGTTAGTGTCCCTACTACGTCAGAACTGTACCTCAGTCGGTGCTTTAATCTGATAGATTAGCACCAGAGTCGGTGCAGCCGGTATTTAAAGGCAGAACCTTAGCCATGATTCAGAGAACCAGGGAGTCAGTGTGTGTCTCCCTGTAACTTTGGGCCGGTTGGCTTCACAGCTCCGTCGAGCCACTATCTCCAACCCCGTCACCGGTGTCCTGGAGACGGCCCACTACCGCATCAGTAAGAGGTAAGAACTGCCTGGAGATGGATCTCCTCCTCCGTCTCACCTCCTGTCTTCTCCCCTCTTCCTGTCCTGGCTGATGTCCCAGCAGGAGCTCAAACCTCAAAACGTCAGATGTGTCCTTATTAAGTTAATAACAAAATCCAGATTTGGCACTGGTATATAAAATATAAAATTTTTAGTTGTGATAAAAATGTTTCTGACTTTTGACTGCTTCCTGATAGATTCCGAGTTTAGCTCCTGCCAGGAATGAAGCCTAGTCTCGTGGTCTTTTCTTCAGGAGGAGGGAATTAAATTCAGGACTCCTCTGATATCTCTGTAACTCTCTTAGAGGCAGCAGGACCATCTTAACTCTGTTTGCAATGGCTGCAACTGCAGAACTGCAGCTTAAAAACCGATCTCCCACAAACACTGGAGACTTCTCTGGATGTTTAAGAATAAATCCTGGAGGCCTCGGAAACGTTTTGCTGCCTGTAACTAACTGCAGCAGGTAGTGATCTGCCTCTTCCATTCTCTTTCCCCGTCTCTGTCCCCGTCCGTTCCTCTGTCTTCGTCTCTGTGATGTAACTTGATGGCTGGATCAGCTCAGACGAGCCACGGTGCATGACCCTCAGACAGGCAGGCTGACTACAGCTCATTACAGAGTCTCCAAGAGGTAAGGAGGGCTGCTGCTTGGTTAGAACAGAACCAGACTTGTCTCTGACAGAACCAAAGATAAAACCCCAAGCAGAACCACAGACAGTGACCACAGGGTTCCAGAGAGACCAGTAGGAGTTATAGACTTGCAGCTTCTTTGATCCTCCAGAAATACTCTGGATCAAAACTTCAGGCAGCTCTGTTAACCCACTCACTGTTAACACGACACTGAGCAGCCAGAACATTATGACCCCTTAACCCCCATATCTTTGTGGAGTGGACTCCTTTGAAGATCGACTGGTCCTTGTTTCCAGGCTCTTAGCAGTAGATCCTGAAATTATGAGATGGGACCTGAAGAGATCAGGATCAGATTCTCCATTGGAAGCACTGAGCTGTTTTTACAGTGTGGCAGGAAGCTTTATCCTGCTGGAAGAACCACTGCCATCAAAAAAAATGTTTCTGTGACCCAGCAAAACATTGCCTGCATCATTCTTTGTCTCCAGGGACTGATCTTCTTCATGACGGTCTACCAGTCAATTTCTGAGTGGTGGACACAGGTCTGCATGGAGACAGTGGAGACAGGTCTGTGGTGACCCTGTCCACATAGTCAGTTCTACTGTTCTCCTTCCTTGGACACATTTTATAAGATCTCATTTAGCTGAGGGATTTTAGTATTGTTGAAGATACCAGTTGTGATTAACCCACAGTTCCTCACTCTTCTCTTTCTTTTTTGTCACAATGAAGTCCTTACCCCTCTACCTAAACGTTACCATCTCAGTCACTAAAATCTGTATCAGATTTGGGCATCGATGGAAATGGTGCAGGAAATCGAAAAAATGGCAGACTTCCGCCAAATATAAATTCTGCCAACATCACTCTCTTGTTAAAACCAGGAAAAGACCCAGTACTCCCTTCCAGCTACCGACCCATATCCCTTATTAACGTCGACCTCAAAATAATCTGTAAAGCCCTCGCAAAAAGATTAGAAAAGGTTACTCCCCTCATAATACATCCCGACCAAACTGGTTTTATTAAAGGTAGGCATTCACCCACTAATTCACGCAGATTACTTAATTTAATAGACTATTCCTACAGTAAAAATATTGAGACCAATATATTATCTCTAGATGCAGAAAAAGCATTTGATAGAGTTAACTGGAAATTCTTGTTTGCAACCTTGACTAAATTTGGTTTTGGAAGCTCTTTCATAAACTGGATAAAAATATTATACAGTTCCCCAGCGGCATGTATCAGGACAAATAACCAAACATCTTCCCGCTTCTGTCTTCAGAGGGGCACCAGGCAGGGATGCCCACTTTCCCCTTCACTATTTGCTATTTTTATTGAACCACTAGCAGCAGCAATCAGACAATCTAAAGGTATTAAAGGCATAAAATGCAGGAATATTGAACATAAAATATGTCTTTATGCAGATGATGTATTACTCTTTCTCCAGCATTCACAAACCTCTGTCGCTCAGGTAATTAAATTGATAAATTCTTTCTCAAGAATTTCAGACTATTCTATAAATTGGTTAAAATCGACTGTTCTTTCAATTAATTGTTCTTTCCACAATTTTCCTAATATACAACTACAGTCTGGGAATATTACATATTTGGACATCAAGGTGTCTCCTAGATTGGCAGATTTAACAAAACTGAACCACATCCCACTCTTAAAAAAGTGGAAGATGATCTTGCTAGATGGAAATCTCTACCCATATCACTCATGGGCAGGTTGCCCATATTAAAATGATGGTCTTGCCAAAAATCAATTACTTATTCTCAATGATTCCGAATAAACCGTCATCTGACTGGTTTAGATCTTTGGACTCCTCCATCACTAAATTTCTCTGGAAAGATAAGCCCCCACGTATTAGCCTAAAAACACTACAAAAGACTAAAGATAAAGGAGAACTAGATCTGCCTAACTTTCATCTTTACTTCTTAGCTAACAGGGTACATTACATCTCAAAATGGTTTAAATACAGTCCTCTAGATGAACCCTGGCTAGACGTAGAACAGACATTATGCAATAATATAAGGATTTCTGATCTACCATTTATTAGCTTAAATATAAAACGGCATGTATGCTTCAAAAGCCTCAACGTCAGCACCTCTCTGACAGCATGGTGGGAATATCTAAAAATGACAGGGTCTTCACTAATCCCATGCAGACGTACACCCATCTAGAACAATGCTGACATCCTACAAAAAAATAATATGACAAATTTTCCATATTGGAGGAGTAAAGGAATTGAATACCTGGAACATATATTTGAAGGAATTCAGTTTATCCCATGTAACAGATTAATTATACAATACGGGATGGACAAGAATACATTTTTAGAATATCAACAAATTAAATCTATAATAAAAAATAAGTTCAGTCTTAAAAACATTGGGTTACAACTGCCATCAAGTGTACTAGAGTTCCTAAAACTCAACCCCCCCAAATTAATGTCTAAAATATACAGGACACTGTCTAATATAGATGAATCAATTTCCCTTCCTATTTCAAAATGGGAGGTGGACTTAGCAGTTAACTTTGACCAAACATTCTGGTCTCAGATATGTTCCAGAACCTTTAAACTGACTAGTAACCCCAGTTTGCAATTAATACAATATAAAATCCTTCATAGTGTATACTATACAGGTCAACGGATGTTCTGGATGGGCTTGGCACCTTCTAATACTTGCTTACACTGCACAAGTAATATACCAGACAATTACATCCATGCACTATGGTTATGTACACCCGTCCAGAGGTTCTTGTGCCTGATATGTGAAGACTTATCAAAGTGTCTGAAATGTAATATTTCACCATCCCCTTCAATTTGCTTGTTGGGCAACTTAGATGATGTCACCATAGAGACAAATTCAGTTCACTTGGTCTTCACTGCCTTATGCATCGCTAAGAAAACTATCCTCATGAACTGGAAAAATAAAAACCTTCTTAATATCAATCAGTATAGAAATGTTCTATTAGATTATATAAGCCTTGAGACAGCCTCTGCCTCCACGTCAGATCGATCTCTCTGGGCTCCTTTAATCGGCTCCATCACCTAGCGGGGGTGGGGCGCCCTTTGCTTCGTCCTGTGGGGCGTTGTGGCGTATTCGGGGGGGTGTCTGGGTTGGGGCATTTTGGGTGTCCCTGGGAGGGGATCGCTGGGGGGTCTGGCGCTGGGGGCTGTGGTCCCGGCCGGGGTAGCTGTTTTGGTGTCTCTCGGGGGAGACATCTGGTAGCTGCATGCGGTGCTCTCGGGGTGCCTGCGCCGACGGACATACGTCACTGGCCTGGTGGTCGTGCTCCTCCTGGGTGGGTCTGGGGTGGGCTTGGGGGCTCGGGGTTCCCGGGGCGTGTCGCCCCCTGGGCGGGGGTCTGGCTGGGCCTTGAGGGTCTTGGGTCCTGGCGGGTATGTCGCCGGGGTTTTGGGCTGGTGCATACCCGGGCGCCCGGCCCTGGCTTGGGGGCCTTTGGTGCATCGGCGGGCATAAGGGCCTCCGAAACTGGCGGGTAGGTCCCATCTCATGGCAGGTGCTCTTTCCTTCAAGGAGCACATTCTGCTGGTGGGGCGGAGGATCTGCGGGAGGGGGTGGGGCGGGTTCAACCTGGGTGTCCAACGTCTTACGTGCTCTGGGAGTTGTTTGAATGTTGGGGTGGGTGTAGGTTTCCTTCTGGGGTGGGGATGGGTGGTTGGCCTTGGATAGGTGTCGGCGTTGTTTGGTCCTGGGTGGTTCCGGCTCGATTTCTGGTTCCTTGTTTTAGGTTCCGGTTACTGAGGCCGGTCCCTTTTCTGTCTTGGGGAGGGGGTTTGGAGGGGTCTGCATGGTTCAGGTGAGCGGGCGGGCCGGGGTTGGTCTCGGGGTTGACCGGTCTTCGCTTCCGGATAGGTTTTGGTTTTGGCTCTGTGGGCTCTCTTGCCTTTTGTGGGCCTCGGGGTGGGCCTCCTTGCGGGGCTGCTTGTGGCAGGGGTATGGCTGTCGGGCATGTTCTGGGACCTGGATGCTGCGGATCTTCTTTTCGTGGGGGTGCGCTTTCACGGGGGGCTTTGTTTTTGGGGGGCTGGTGGGGGTGCACTTGCGCAGTGTGAGTTTTGTGTGCAGCTTTTGCTCTGGGTGCTCTTTGCTGCATTCCGTCCTCCGCTGTATTGCGTGCTGTGGTGTTGGGGCGGTGGTCCTGTGCGTGGCGGCTCTGACCTCCGGGCGTGGGTGCGGCAGGGCGGGCGTCGCTGGGCTCTGCGCTTGCGTCGGGCTTCTGGGCCTCGTACTGGGGTGGGGTTTGCCGTTTGCTGGATGTTTCCTGGTGGGTTCTGTGTGCTCGGGGTTAGCGGTCTTCGCCATGTCCCTATGAGTGCACAGAAAGATGTGTGGTGATGCTGTGGCGTTGGCTTGGGGGGATCTGCGGTCCAGCTCGGCTCTATTGTTTTTGCTTGGCTGACCTGGATGTTGGTGGGTCTGCGTCTCTGGATGGGGGTGTGGCCTCCTTGCTGCGTGCGCTGTGGCACCCTTCGGCTTGCTGGGCCGGTGTCTTTCCGGTGTGGCGTATTCTGGTTGCGCTAGGCTGGCTGGTCTGCTCCTTTGTTTGGAGTGTGGCCGCACTCTTGGCCGCTTAGGCGCTTCTGGCTGGAAGTTTATAAGAAGAAGTTTATAATAAAGTTTCTTTTATAAATATCAAGCAGAGCCTTAAAGCAATAGATGTGATGCTCCGCTTGTGAAAGTAAATCTGTTGGGCAATTTCTTGGCACTCAGACAACAATTCTGAGCGCTACTCTGCTGGACAGGACACGGTAAAAAAAAAAAAAGATTTGGACATCGCTAATCACCTCCTTTCAGATCCTTATCAGGATCACCTGATACTCACCCACTGACAGGTAGTCATATTGTAATGCTTGACTGACAGACAGTTCTGGATTAAATCCTCTGGTTCCTGGTTTTCCTCATCCTTCACATCTCCGAGAGCTACTGGAGATGTTTTTGAAGACAAAAGACGCTAGGCCACGCCCCTTTGGACGGTCTATAAAACTAGGTAAAACTCTACCAATTTTTTTTTTCTTAAATATATCGCAAGAGGAGGCTTTAATCTTCACAAAACAATTCCCCAAATAAGTTTTACACAAATGCCTTTTAGTTTTACAGCAACTTAAACACAGACGAGGACATTTTAAGGTCCCTCAGACATTGCTGACTCTGTAAACAAAACAGTACAAAAAGCACCGTTCTCTTTACAGCACCCCCACATGTCTCATATCATAACAAACTACAGACACTCACCTTTCTAACGAGGCATAAATTGTCTTTCTAGCACCTTCTGTGGTGATATGATTTGCTTGCACATTACGGTCTGCTGGTTGCTGTCCGCCGGCTGGTAGCTTGTGCGCTACTCCGTTAGCTTCCAGTTATGTTTGCAACTGTACATTTTGATGATACACAGAGTGAATGGAGAAGGACTCCTACAATGGAAATCAGCACTTTTATTTGACCAGATGCCCTTTTATTTCATTTTTATGAGGTGAAAAACACATTTGGGAAAGTTTTGGCACCCTCTGCCTAACTGCCATTTCTACCTGGCATATTGCCCTCTAAAACTTTTGTGGAACATATATGCTTCAACTTATTCAAAGGATTTCCATAGTGTTTTGCAATGTTCATTTAGAAAACACTTTTGGCAAGGCTCAAAAATGTTTCTTTTTTCTTTGTTTAATCACAAATAAATCAGACATAGTAACAGTTACAATAGTGGATCCACTGGAAAAATATTTTTTATGTCTTACTTTACACAGGTACCAAAAGTTTGCATGTAGGCCTTATAACTGTGGAGCTATACTCGATTTATTTGAAGTATGTCATTTCAGGTGAAAACTGCTCTAAAACCCCTTGGGGCTGAACAGGTTAAACAAGTTAAAGACGTTTGGATGTGGGACCTCTCATCTCCTGCTGCTCCTGTCTCACATTTAATCCACATCCATCTCTTCCCTACTAACTTAATATCTCCTCATCACCATCCAGATGCTCGTCTGAGCTCAGCAGGCTCCCTGTGGTTCCTGTCCTCACCCATGTCTCTCTGCGCTCAATCTAAACTCCTGTCTTGGTGTTCTCTGTCTGCCAGCGCCTGGCTCGGAGCGTATGAGCATCCTGTGGTGGATAAAATCAACCAGAAGATCGAGGACATAACCGGGCTGGACGTCAGCACGGCCGAGGACCTGCAGGTACCGGCTCTACTGTCAGATGGAGAAACACCTAAATGAACTTCATGGGTTTCAAAGAGACTCCTTTTAGATCTGAACAGGGGAGTAAACAGCCAGATGCTTCCGTGTGTTTTCTGCAGGTGGCGAACTACGGCGTCGGAGGGCAGTATGAACCTCATTTTGACTTTGGACGGGTAAATGTGGATTTTCAACCTTTTCTGGACTCTTCCACAGCAGCTGGAAGTTCTTTACTAATCAGTTTCTGCAGAATCTTTCTTTAATGTAAATTTGAAGCCCTTCAGAATTCAAATTTACCCAAATTTCCAGAGTTTCAAGTTTCAAGTTGAATCATTGAAAATAAGGAAAGGTTACAAAGATTCTGATTATAATGTTTTTACTTCTTCTTCTTAATAAAACTACAACTAATAATCATAATAATAATCATAAATTTAAATAATTACTAAATTATGTCATACTTAACCAGTAGTTAATGTAATCTAACTTTTATTTCCTTTTCTTTTCTCAAATGTGTGTATTTATTTCGATGATAATAATTCTAATGACTATAAAAACAATAATAATTATTAGAATATAATTGTAAAAAGATGAAATAATAATTTTTTTTGTGTCTTTTTCTATAGTTGAATTAACCATTAATGTTATCTAAGAAATGTTTCTTTGTTTTATGAATTTTTGTATTTTAATAATAAAAATATTAATAGTAAAATATAATTATTGCAAAAGATGTTATATTTTATATATATTTTACATTTTTTATTTCTATTTGTATTATTATTGTTTCTTTTTTTTTCTTTATTTGTTTATTTATTTTAGTAATAATCATCATCATCACCACACATCATATTCCAGCATCGGATCATATTTCCACTTTTATCCAAATTAATTTGTATTGTGTTGGATCCTAATTTCTTTTTAATTGGGATTATCTAATCTGTTGATTTCTTTGGAAGAATCACAGATGTGATAGAAAACTGTACAGCTGAACCTTCTGGCTTTTAAAAACAACTTCAGTAAAAAAGAACATAGGTAAATATTTTCAACAGCTTGTGGATTTAAGTTTGAACAGAAAGTCCCAGTTAGTTGTTTGCTGCAGCTTCACATGTTGGTTTCTCCGCTAGGTTCTGACTGCAGATAGCAGCTGGCAGGTCAGATATTTGTGTTTAGTTCTCAAAGCTGAACTGGACCACTTTAAAGATTGCGTCAGGGTCTGGATCACTGGAGGGAAGACGGGAAGGAACGAGGAGCTGCATAATTTCAGAATTTACTGTAGAAATGAGCTGGAAATCCTCAGTAACAGTTGTTTAAATCTTTTTTTTTTCCAAAAATACAAACTCTTCAGGACCACTGACAACGGTGGAATTATTTCCATCTGTTGAGATGCAGGTAATTGACCAGTAAAAATCCATCCATGGTACTCACACCCACTGACAGGTGGTCATATTGTAACGCCATCTGACAGACAGTTCTGTTGCAGCCTGGAGTAGTACCTCTGGTTCCTGGTTTTCCTCGTCCTTCAAATCTTTAACTTTCCTTGTCTGTGTTGCAGAAAGATGAGCCGGATGCGTTTGAAGAGTTGGGAACCGGGAACCGGATCGCCACCTGGCTGCTCTACGTCAGTTCTCTGCTCAGTCTTTCCTCAAGTCCTTGTTTCTGTTTTTGGCATCATGCTCTCAGCTTTCCATCTCCTCCTTCCTGCAGATGAGCGACGTACAGGCAGGGGGCGCCACTGTCTTCACCGACATCAGTGCTGCTGTTCAACCAAAAAAGGTGAGTTGCTACGCCACCTGCTGGTTATTGTATGTTTCTTTGCAGTGACAGAAAATGAAAACCTTCACAGAAAGTTCAGACTGAGGCTCATTTTGTTACTGCAAAACCCAAATAAACCAGATTTCTGCTGATTTTTAAATTAGGTCCAGATTTGATCCATAGTTTTTTGTTTTTTTTATTTCACATTTGTCCTTTTATTGTAAACAAGTGTAAAGCATCAAAATTAGTTTAGATAATGAAACTTTCCGTGGTAGTAAAGTAGATGAGCCGGTTTTCCTGCTCATGCAGCCTCTTTGTCCCCGATACGACTCCAGTTTTCACACACGGAGCGCTCCCTGGAGGAGTTTTCTTACAAAGAGACGGATAACAGAGAGTGAGAAACGTTTAGGAATGAAGGAACAATTATTTAATCTGCAGAATTAGTGCAATATGTAATCCCCAAGAAGCGTCTGGCAGGAAGGGGAAGCTAACCTATCCGATGTGACCCTGTGGCTTCAGGGCTCGGCTGTGTTTTGGTTCAACCTGTATCCCAGTGGAGAGGGGGACTATCGGACCAGGCACGCAGCCTGCCCGGTGCTGCTGGGAAACAAGTGGGGTGAGTTCAGCGTACACACACACACACACACACACACACACAGAAACACTTGCTGCATGTTAGAAACCAGGAAAACTCAGTTCTGTGGGAGATCATATCTGTTCAATAAATGCATGAAAAACCGAAAACGTATCAACAAGCAGCTGGAGCTGGATTTGAGTTCAGAAAAATCAGATTAAGGATGTGGACAGATGCTTTGATGCAGACATTTACGTAATCCTAGAATTCCTTCATTTTCCTTGTTGGATTTCTCCCTACTTCCTCTCCATCAAGTATCCTGCTGCACATTTTCCCTTTTATGCTGTATATATTACATTGATAACGAAATAAACTCTGAGAAGTTTAGTCCTTTGAAAAAAAAAATCTTAATCTGCAGGTCAGACTTCAAAGAAAACGGGAAATCTGTAGCAGCCTTTAAATCCCTGATCTGTGCTGTTCTAACTGAAGGTGTGAGCTCACACTTTCCCAGTTCTGGGGCCTCATGTACTAAAGAGTGCGCAGCTTTCATACGAAAAGTTTGCGGTAGGGAGAAATTCTTAAACTTGCTGCGCACAAACAAATTCAGATGTACGAAACTGTGCGTAAACATGTCACCGCACACGTAGCCTTCATACATCCCAACTTGCGGTGGATTTGACGTAGCTGCACATGTCACTTGCACCGCCCGGTCCCCGCCTCTAAATACATATGCAAAGTAGTACAAATAGCCAGAAGTCACCCGTCACGTGTCCAAATAACCATGGCAACGGTGCTGTGACGGTCAAAGAACCGGTTCCTTTCGGCAGAAAAACAAGAGACTGTGTCTGGACATCATGAGGGATGTTTTTAGTCACAGCAAACCAACAACTTCTTGAATGACATCAGTGACTCAAACCTGACTGAAAATGAAACGGTTGTCGCCTCGAACCTGTTTAGTTCTACGATGTCTGCATTAAATCCAAACTACGGCATCGAGCTGCTGCACTAAGCTCATTCAAAGCTCAGTGCTGATCATTATAATGACGTGAATATGACTCCATTATTTCTATTAGGATGACTGTCGCCACACAGACTATGTGAAGAACTTAAATCTTTAAAACCATTCAGGACGCCACGTAAAAAATAGAAAATGACCTAGTAGCCAGCCATTTCCCAACACAACTATTAATATTAGATTCATTATAATTATTTTGATGGTATAAAGGAATCATGAGTTGAGACCATAGTGCCACTGCATTTGCGCATCACAAATAGGTTGCACATCTATTGAATTAAATTTCTATTCATAAAAGCATTTTTACTTAGAGCTGGTGCCCTTATAGCAGTGTGAGTCCAGTCCATTGCTCTGATTGCATTCAGAAATGATCTTCTTGTTGCAAATAAGAGCCACAGTTTAGGGAAACTTTCTATATCAGAGCAACATACAGATGAGGCCGACCCATATGGCTGGCATGGCCCGGCTCAGGGATGACTGTTAAATATTCAACCTGTCAGTCAGCTCCCTCTGAAAGGTTTCAGTAAAGGATCGCAGTGTAGTGAGAACTAGAACTGGCACCGGCGACGCATGGTTCCTCCTGGTTTCCCCCTGTAACGCAGAGGCCAGCTATGTGCAGAGCTCCAAAATAATGCCCTGGGCGATCCAAAGCGGCTGATAAGCCGTGCATCATCATGTGCCAGCAGATCAGTACAATATCTGAAAAAAACGCTCCCTCCAACCTCTTCCATTGGTGATGTCCTCCAGCTGAGCCAAAGCTGCCATTGTTCCACAATAATGCGCAACTTTACGCAGCTATTTATGTGTGATTGTCTCCAGCTTGTCCACCTGACTTGTTAGGAATTCATCTGCTGATCCGACACCGGTTTCTTTTTCAGAGAATGAAAGTGTGCCTTAGGTGATTCACGTGCATTTTATGCTCCTCAGTGCACAGACCGATGAGCATTTCCATCTACAGGTGACCGAAACAGTGAAAGTGTCCCAGTTTATTTCCAACTGAGGTTGTTTCCATCATTTTATGAGGTGTGTTCTCTGTAGTTTATTATTGTCGATTGAAAAAGTTTGCGTGGCTACCACACATTTTCACGGCAGGTCAAAACTTTGCGTGGATTTCCGCACACTTTTCCGCAACCTTCATTTTAGTGCATGCAGAGTTGTGTGTAAAACAGTGGTCCGCAAGGTTTTTGTGTGCAAGTACACTTCCAAATCCATCTTGGCCCTCAGCTCACACGTAGACTGTTGTGGCAGCATTGTCATGAACAAGCAGCTCTGATCCCAAATTTAAATTGGATAACTCCTAAACACAGGAATCTTTTTCTTAAATATCCCTACAGATGAAGATTTGCTGTTTCTATATTTTAGCTGCCTAAACAGCAGCTGATTAAAGCTCTACAGAACATCAGCAGGTGTTTCATCCAGATCAAGCTGAGCAGGACTATTTATTCACATGGTTAAATCAGAGAGGGGGGGCAGCTGTTGCTTACTGCTGGTTCAGAGGTTCCTATTAACTCCAGGAAGAACCACACTGGGTGTTAGATGGACATTCAGTTTTAATTCTACCTGAATAAACTTTCACACACTCAGACAAACTCACTCTTGCAGTTTCCAACAAATGGATCCATGAACGGGGACAGGAGTTCAGGAGGCGCTGTGGGCTTCGCTGGACCGACTGACGGTCCTTCATCTCCAACGTGATCCTCTTCTGCCTCATCCTGTTCTTCTGCTCCTTAGTGAGCTGCAGAGCTTCTCTCCCCTGATCTGACACTTTTATTTTATCCTCAATGTGTGTGTGTGCGTGTGTGTGTGCACAGATCAGGGTACTGCTGCCTTGCTGCATGTTCAGGTCTCCGCTCATCTTCAGGTGTGTCTGGAACGGAGAACGCTGAGCGCTCTTCTCTCTGTTGGGCTGCTTTGATTGTCACCCTGAATGTGTGAAGCAGCTGGTACTAGAACATGTCAGAAACATGCCTCTACCCAATGCAGAAAAATCCAAACATCCCGTTGGAGGAGTTTTCCTTTCTGTCACAGGGAAGTTGAAGGTCCATTGGGGAACAAGTATTTATGGGAACCAGTCTTTGGTTAATCACCCGTGTAGCAGTGGGAACGTTCTGATAAACTTCTGTGGAAGAAGAGAGCTATTCAGAGGACAGTTTCTTCACATTTTTAGACATGAAATGAAAAGTTGCTGTCTGAAACGGACTCTTCACCCAATTAGAATCTTCTTCTCAGGAACATTCAGTGTTTATATGAGCTCCATGCTGTGTATTCCCACTGAGCTCTGAGGTTCGAGGTCCATTAGAGCGAGAAAGTGTGCTCCACAGTATTGCCTGCAGGAGTGTTGCTGCCTCAGACAACAGCTAAAACGTAATAAACCCATGATGGTCTTCTGTTCATCTGATCCCGAGAATACTGGTGGTTGCTGGCAAATATTTCTGAAGCTTCAGTCAGCGGAGGAGACTGATCACTGCCACTGGAGCTTGAAACAAACCTCAAAGTTCTAACTTCTAAGGTTCCTGCAGTGAAAACACCACAAGTGCAGAGTTCTTCCTCAGTGTTGTAGAACTCTCCTCATCCTCCACCGTTTTTCCTTTCATTTCAATCCATTTTGCAAGTGATGTCATTTAAAGGCATTTTACAGAAAAACCAGATCCAATTTATATCCAGAAATATGTTCTCAAATAATCCAGTACAATCCAAACATTCATTAAATTCCGTTGACATTAGTATTTTTAATGCCATTTAGTAAAAAGTTTTCTGTCGACTTGGCAGCGACTCGATGCCCGGCTAGTAACATCGGCTCACTTAATCTTCCTCCTAAGCTAGCATACGGCAACAGTAGACGGAAACTAGCTGTCAAATGAAAAATGTACAGGAAATTCTGCATTGGAAAATGCTCACATCAAGTGGCTAAATTGCTGTTGGAAAACTCTGTTCTTGTGCTGTTTCAAGTGCGCTCACAGGTTTTTTTACGTGTTTGTGTGGCGCGCCACTGCTAACACTGATCAGGGTTTATTTAGGGGTCATAATTAACTTAAGAACAGGCTCGTGGATCCACCTGCTTTAATCCTGATGGGGATTCCGTATGGGAACAAGCTTGTTCAGCGTTTCCCAAGAAAACAGGTGGACAATGGGTGCTATCCTTGGTTTGACCACCAGATGTCAGTATTTGTTAAACACTGAATCTTTAATGCCAGAACCTAATAATAGCAGGTATAACTTCCCCCTGAGCTCAGAACTGACAGCGAAGACATCCAGGCCACAAAGTGGCTCCATTTGGTAAGAACGTGATACATTCCCTCTAACGGACAGCAGGGGGCCACTCCTGTATCTATAACTCCGGAAACAGATCATTTAGGGTTCCTGCTCAGCGTTCTCTGTTCACATCAGACACTGAATGTATAACTCCAGACAGAAAGACTCGTTTCTGCCGCCTCCTGTTACACTTTTCACTCGTCATCTGCCCACTGTTACCATGACAACCACTCCAGGGTCAGCACAAAGCCTTTCAGCTAGTTGGTATTATGCTTATCTCAGATACTGTATTTTCTATTTTTGATGAGAAAACTGCACCTGGAGGTTAAAGTTCCCATGATCCAACGGACCCACTGCTGTTCAACAGCGTTTACACTCCTGAACGAACTGCATACTTCAAAACATCAGGGGTTTATAGATATGTAGTAACTGGATTACACAGGAAGGCCACTGTTAGCTGGCCTTTTCATTTACTTCTCTTGTTAATCCTTGATGTTCAAGATCTCCAGAGCTTATAGATTTAAATCATATCTATGTGCCAGTTGGTGAAAAGATTTTCTCCAGGGTTTATAAATAGGCGTTGATACCGTGCAGCTGTTTGGACGAGCCAAGCTCAGTCAATAACCTTTTATGAACCCTGAAGGGAAATTAGATGACATCAGGTCGCACCATTATTTTCCTTAAAAGAGCCTTTACTCCTCCTCTGGTCCGTCAGAGAAACTGCTGCAGAATTACAGAATCAGGTCAGGCAACATCAGGAATAAAGTATGTAAATGTGCCGCTTTTGGATTTAATTGATGGTTCAGATCAGTGTTTTAACTCCCTGATGCACCAAAAAAGATTTTTTATAACTTTTTTTACTTTATTTTATTTTTGAAATGTACAATTGATGTGAAAGATGGCACATTTATTGTTTGCCATGCTGGTTGTTTTATGGGCACTTTAATGCCAGAATAAGCCACATTTAACCCTTTGAGTCTGCAGATCAAGATGCAGCAGAATGCTTCAGTTTTAAACCCTTATTGCCTTTTTTTTTGTCATCCACATTATTTACCCAAAAAAATTTGTGATTTTTGTGTGTCCACACGAAAACTGTGATGTAATGATGATGTTCAAAATGAAGTGATCAGAACAAAATAAAACTGCTGTGGAAACGCAAACAGGAGGCGTTGTCTCATCTGTTGCAGATAAAGCCATATTTCTGACCCACAGCAGGGTCCGATGGGTTCACTGTAACTACAGGATGATCATCGGCACAGCTGGTCTGTTGAGTTAAAGGAGGGAAATGACTGAATCTCAGGTGTTTTCAACCTGATGCAGCAGTTTAAGCTCTTACAGAGACAGAAATGAGGTCTGCTAAAAGTTAGACTCGACTCTGAGTCTTTATGTCCCTGACATGAAGACGCAGTTTCAGCACCAGGAGCCGCTGACAGCAGTGAAGCTGCTTGGAAAGAAAAATAAAGAAATAGGTTTAAAGTTTCATGAAGCATTTGGTGAGACAGAAGCTGCTGTGGGCAGTTTGTTTCCACATGTCGGCCAATGACTCGCCTCAGACACCTTAAACGTTTGCACATTTTGTCCATATCAAACAAAAAGTTCATTTTACTGGTATTTTATGTGACAGACCAACACAAAGTAGTCCATAAATGTGGCGTGGGAAGAGAATGATTCATGGTTTTGAAAACTTTAAAAATGTGATGCCCTGCACTTTTACTCTGACCAGCTTCCCTGCCGTTGCTGAAGAAATGCATCCCCACAGCATGGTGCTACCACCACTATGTTTCCCAATGGGAATGGTGTGTTTAGGATAGTGTGCCGTGTTAGTGTTGGTATGTACGCCTGGGTTCTTCCGCCTGAGCTCTGGACCTCCACAGCTCCTCTAGAGTTACCATGAGCCACTTGGCTGCTCCTTTTGGGTTGTGCTTTCACACAGGTTTGTCTTTTTACATCTCTGTAAGTTTAATGTACCATTAGATAGCATTTTTTTCAATGTTTTCTGCATTAGGCCGGTTTTGTAATTTCCTCTGGTCTCGTTCTGTTTCTGGTAACTTTTGCATCTCCTTGTTGTATGTTGTGTTTCACTGAGGTTCTCTGATGTAACATTATCTTTGTAGCTTTGCTGTGTCATTAAGGAGATTGTGTGGTTTTGGGTTGTGCTTTTATGTTAAATTCTTTATTTCAACACATTTTTGTTTTTGTAACAAATGTTTCTCTTTCATAGTTTTAAACGGTAAATTCGGTGAGTTACGAGACAACACATGGTTTCGTTTCTCCAATATTTTATAGATAAAACTCTCATCAGATAATTAACAGCTCTGTTTATACCTGCGCAGTAAATTTGTGCGATTGAAGTTCAGTGAGCTGATTTTGCTCTGAAAACCACTTTAAAGCTTCACAGCAGCTGTGCAGTTAAATTCATCAGTCAGGCAAGAATCGTCTTTGTTACGGTTCTGGCAGAGAATAATCCGGCAAGTGGTTTCCTTCCCGCAGACGTCCAAAACATCCGAGCAGCAGGTCGACTGCCGTGCTGACTGTCGAGTGGACGTCGTCCTCCGTTCGACCCCTCAGAGGGTTCACCTCCACCAAGTCCACAGCAGAGAGCAGACCTGAGGACAGACCATGTTTTAATGAAACCCTCTGAGATCATTGGTTCTTGTTGTTCTGTCAGGTGCTGTGATGCGGCTCAGTGAGACTATGGAGCATCTGATGTGAGCAGAGGTGCCGGTGTGACTCCATATCAGCAGCTGGTACAGCTTGCTGCTATATATGCAGTTGCTGTTTCTGCCTATCGGTGGCAGCAAACATCGCTCATACCTGTTTGACAAAGGTGCTCTGTGATGTAAAGGCCCTCTCTGTAGGTGAGTCCTCCTACCACAGGTGTACCTGTTGCTGGGGTGATGAAGGGGTCAATGGCATCGATGTCGTAGCTCAGGTGGATCGGTTTCTTCGCTCTTCAAACACAGACAGAAACTAAATTATAGAAACAGTGTTAGAAGTCATGGAACCGGTCACCTGACCTTCTGTATCCTGCAGCTATGCTTACATTTAGTCTGTGGCACATAAACATCCAGTAAATATCTGGCAAAGATTTCTGATGTTTGACGTTGCGACATGATGCTCTAGTTTTGGTTTCTACTCCTACCTAAGCAAAAATCTGCAGAACATTCCTGCAGATTCTCCTAAAGACATGTGACACTGATCTGAGCCTGAAAGTCCAACTTAGACAAGAACACGGTGAGGCTCACCTGTTCCACAGGTAGTCACATGTCTCTTCCATAACTCTGGCCACACCCAGCTGATCTACCTGTGACATGCAGAACACCTTCACCCCCAGCAGCTTCAGGATGTAGCTGTTGGAGAAAAAAGTTTAGAAGGTCTTAGAAAAGTTTCTATGTTAAATTCCTGACATTCTGACCCCTGGACTCACTGCTCTGCTGGATCAACATCTCTCAGGCCGATGTAAACAAGGTCCTGGGATGACAAGCAGGGCTTCATCCAGGAGAAGTTTGGTAACACAGGGACCTGAGGTGAAGCAGAACATCTGAGGGAGTCTGTGTTGTGGTTTAATTTCAGATAAGATAAGATAGACCTTATTGATCTCAGAATGAAGAAATTAACTTGTTACAGCAGCTATTAGTAGCACCCACCACCTCCACAGATACAAGTGGGCAGCCCAGGACAGAGCTGGCCGTCCTAACCAACTTGTTCAGTCTGTTCCTGCCACGCTCTGTGCTGCCTGGGGCCCAGCAGACGACAGCATAGAGGATGGCAGAGGCTACCACAGAGTCATAAAGGACAGGAGGGGTTGCTCACCTTCGACTGCAGCTCGTACAGGAGGTACGACATAGGCTGCCCATGGAGGTTTCCTGTGTATGAGGTCAGTGGCGTGTTGACATCAGCGTGGGCGTCCACCCAAACAACACTTAGTGGGCCGACGGCTGCGGTGTGACCGTGGATGGAGCCAATGGCGAGACTGAGGTTAGAAAACAGCTTTAGTGTCCCTACGGGATCTATTTGATCATTTAAAAACTTTTTCCTTTTAAGAAAAAGATCAAGTATTGAACACAAAGAAACCTAAAATCAGTTTAGACAAAACGTCAACAGGAAAACCAACTTTTAAGGTTTATTAATTTTAAAAATAAAAATAATATCACTGTTAAGTCGCAAGGTACTGCTTGAATTGTGTGTGGTGTTGTTCACTATTAGCCACTAGATCATACAATCAGTTCCAAATAAAGAATACTATGATTTTGAAATTGTATGTTTTATAATATTGACATTTCATTTTTTCTGTAACTTATGCACTGAGATGTCTGTGATTTAAAAATTACCCTTCAGATTGATTATTGATAGAATTGTGACTGATGAGATTTAATACATAAATATAATTATGAAGCCTTATTAATTGGTACATTTTATGCTGAAAGCCTTTGTGGGTTGTTCCTGTTCTCTACAAAGAAATAGTTAAGCTTGATTTTTTTATGTCATATTTCTGTAGTTTTTGTGTTGTCTATGCATTAAATGAACAACTAAACCGGAAATATTATTCTGATGCGGTTGTGATACGGCTCTACTGACCTGTGGTCTCCTCCAAGCATCACGGCCGTATGTCCGTCCTTCTTCACTGCCTGCACTGCCTCAGACAGCCTCTGGTTGGCTCTGCCCACCGCCCGGACACTTTTTGACCCTCTGACCGGCTCATCTAGCACGATGTCCTCAAACGCCAGGTTCCCATAATCCTTCACTGCACAGCCTGAGCACAAAGAGTCAACATTGGATTCTCTGTTATCAGGAGGAATAAATAATTTGACACGTAAAAATAATTTTTCAGAGGACGCTCTTCATGTCATGTTGACCATTCTGTTCACACAGTTTCCTTCTGTGTGAACATTAACATAGGTCCGTTTCCTGTAAACAGAGGATAAACAACATGAAATGAGTCACCAATATACAGTCACACTGCACGTCTGAGGACACATTGTGTAAGGACATGTCTATCTGAGGACAGATCTATCCATGTCTCAGCGTCCCAGCTATATTTTTTTTGGCTTCAGGTCAAACATCCTCTGACGAAGGACCTGGAAAAAAAACACCTGGACCTGGAAAAACATTAACATTAAACAGTGATGCATTAACTGACCAACGTGAAGCTGTACATTCATCTGTTTCTAAGTACTTAACTGGAGAATGGAGGTCAGAGTTTGAAATGTACCAGCAGACCAACAGAAGCCTGGGAGGACTTTTCACTATTTTATAACTTACTTAATAAAACCCTCCTTACCCTGAAGTAACAGAACAATAACCTTTTACTAGACCAGACCTGACTTTACATAGAGTCTAGTCTCACGTCACTCTTGGGATGGACGGTATGGACTTAAAATTGTGTCCCGATTGTGTGATAATTATTGCGATAACAACTGTGATGATTTTATGGAAATAGTTTGGAGGGCTCTGCTTGCATGTCACTGCATACAGCCAACGCCTCAGAAACGCAAACACTGCTCCTAAAAATAAAACCTACCATTATCGATTAGTGTAGTGCTGCAGTTAAGTAGTGAACTTATCCTGCTAAAAAGCACACATTCGTTGTATTTATTCATTTCTTTAAATGTTTTGATATTTATTGATGCTCTCATGGATCCCACATGGGGAAAAAAAGCAAAAATCATCGCCATCTGGAAACATCGCTTTTTATTATTACACATTGCAGTTCCTATCATGATAAAAATAAAACTGTCAGTAATATACGATAGTTCCTAACCTTGCACTGACTAACTTAGTTTTACCTGAATTTCAACTTCCCAATGACTCTAATTCAACCACTCCAGAACTAAACATGTTGGATTTCATGAGAAAGGTCACGTTTGAACTGATTTGTCTTATGAGGAGGGCGACCCCTGGTGGCCATCAGTGTTTTTTTTTTTCTTTAGATATGAGTTATTTTTTCTTAGAAAATGTTTTTTTTTGTGTTAAAAGAATTGTAAAACACAAGTCTGGGGACAAGCCCTTGAGTCATCAGAATAAAAAGATGTCATGCTGGTTGCTTGTGTTTGCTCTGTAACAGGAACATAAACAGGCTGTGACTCACGTTGCCATCAGCACTAAGGACAGTGAACTCACCTTCCTGGAGTTTCAGGTTGATTTAACCTTGAACCTAAACTCAGAAGTTTAACCGAAGAAGAAGAGGTGAAGCTGTCATATTTTATTAGTTTTAAAACGTGTTCAGATTATTGAGAATAGGACTGAGGAGTTTTTAAAACACCGCAAACAGGAGGAGATGAGAGTATGACTAACTTCAGAACGTCTCTAAGAACAGGCGTGAAATACTCCTTAAAAATATGACAATTATAGTAAATAAAATATTAAAATCACATGAATAAAGATATCCAAATGTTTCATCTGATGACATGCTTTTATTATTTTTTGATCCACAACTACAATTGAGTTTGTGTAGATACACAACCTTAGTTAAAAATTGAAATTAGGGTGTATTGTTTTACAGCCAGGATCCGTTTTCTGTTCAGTTGTGTGTTTTTATCTCTTGATAAGTTCTGTTCATTAATCGACTGTTTGGTTCAAAATCTTCAACTAATCCGAGAGAAATACCAATGACAGTGTTTTTTGGTTCTTCATTTTTCTAATACTTAAAGTTCTCAGGGTTGTCCTTAAAATCTAAATTTTACTGCAGTCACCAGAAAAACATGATTCCTTAGTTATCAGACCAGAGACACTCAATCGGTCATCCTGCAGGACTCTCACCCAGTTGCTGCAGCCGGTCCAGAAGTCCCGCTGCTCGGATCCGGTCGGGTCCAGACTCCACGCCACCCCTGGACTGCAACACACGCAGGACAGGTTTAGTGCACGCTCTGATCCACCGCACACACCTGTCCTGTGCACGCCCTCTTACCTGTCCCTTGGAGAAAGGCGCTCCAATAATTCCCGCGGAGCGCTGCAGAGGATGATGATGAAGTCTCCGCTTCACTGTAAGCGCGAGCTGCTGCAGCGTGCGCGCGCCCTTCATGTTGTTAGACGGTGGGCGCAGAGCCCCGCGAGCCGCTCATAAACTCTGTATGACGTCAGAGGGACAGGAGGAGACTCCGCGGGCTTCAGTCTGACAGCTCTGACGTAACCAGCGTGTCACTTTAAATCAGGTCCAAGACGTCTTTGCGTTTTTTTAAAATTAGCTGTTTTGACCAGTTTTTTTAAATTAATTTTTACATTTCTCTGTTGATTTTTTTGTGATCGTCTCAGGAAAAAAACCTGATGTAAGTTTTCCTGCATGACGTCTAATAAGAAAGGCTAATAAGACTTAAAATTAGATTCTTCATCAGAAAGGAAAACAGAAAAAATAAGAGTTAAACTTGTGCTTTATTAAACCGCCAAACGTGGAATCTAAATCCTGAGAATAATTAAACTTCATTTGTCTGGACCACAGAACATAAAGAGAAAAATTAAGTTCGTAGACCACTGCTTTGGAAACCTGGATGCCAAAACTGAATAAAAAGGTTATATTAAAGAAATGGGAAAAAAAGCCACTGGTTTGTCTAGATCTTCAGGCTGCAGCGAACATGGGTTAGAACTGGAACTGATCCAGTGGTTTTTCAGCCTGGAGGCGCAGCAGAGAAAAAACTAAATATTTCGGAAACATTTTTTTTACCAAACTAGAAAACTGTCCAGAGTAAAAAAAAAAAAAAAAAAAAAGAGCAGGCGTCACCAATGAGTGGGAACTCCATAGTGCCACCTACAGGTCAGCTGCTGGATTACAGTTTAAAGTTTCCTTGGGATCATTTAAATAAAAACAAACATGTTTTCAGTTAAAAAATCTGTACATTTATTTATTTCACGTGAAAACGGAACATTTTACTCTAAGAGAATCAGTGAGTGGAGTTCAGAATGGACAAGCAGTGTTCTCTTTGGAACCTGTTCTATGTGGTATTTTATACTATTAGAAGTAGCTCTGCAGCGGCTCTCCCAGGATGTTCTCCATCTCCTGGATGACCTTCTGGACCTGCTGCTCCACCTCCTCACAGTCATCTGCAAAGCAAACACGCACTTCATTAATCACTGCGTCAGCAGAAACACACGCAGAAGGTTTCCACTGAAATGATTCTGGTTCCGAGCGGATTTTAAAACAGAATGAGTTCTGTAATTCAGTAACTCCACCTGTCTGCCACTGGAATGGGTTGGTTACTAAACATGGAACAATGATACTGATGCCACTCTGTGAACCCTGGTTCTTAGCTGAGACTAACTGAGAACCAGGTCTGCCAGTGCAGTCTCTGAACTAGAACAGGAACCATTTAGGTCCATAAAGTAGAACCCAAAACAGAAAGATGGTTCAGACTGATCAGGAGCAGAATAATCATCATGTTATAAATAATTTCCTGGTTTTAGTTTTAGATAAGCAATACCAACACCACTCAGTCTGATTATGTGAGTCCTCACCCTCCATGAGTTCTGCCAAGAACGGGATGGTCTCAGGTAGCAGAACCACATAGTTCTCTTTCAGTTTGGACGCCAGCTCCATCAGCATGAGGAGGGAGGAGAACCGCACCTGCAGAGGAGGAGGAGGAGCAGATATTTACATTCAGAATCAGAATCAACAGCCTGCAAGGCGGTGCTCAGGGCACAGCTGTCCCGGACCTCAGGCTGAACCGCACCGGTGTGTCCAGGTGAGCTCACCTTGGCGTCGCTGTGTCTCGTCTTCAGCAGGATCTGATAATTGAGAGTTTTCCACTGAGTGTCGTCGGCCAACGCCACAGAGAACTGGCCTACACAGGGAACCAGGTGCTGGATGACCCGGTTCTGGTAGACCTGTGGCCCACCCAGACAGTTCTCCAGCTGCACACAGAAACGTGGATGCAGAGCTTCAGCACATGTTCGTTTAGGTTCTATGGTTTCAAATGCTTGGTTCTACCAGGGGAACCTGCAGGAGTCTCACCTGGTCCACCAGTGGGCCCAGCAGGGCGTCGGCCCGCTCTCGGCTCAGGAACCTCTGGGTGTCATAGAGGAAGATCTTCTGGAGAACGTCGAGGACCAACTGAAGCAGCAGGCAGTTCTTCTCCTCTGAGTGCTCCGAGTCAAAGATGAGCTCATCTGGAACAGACATGAAGCCAAAAATCCACGTCAACAAACAGCTGCAAAACATTTCTAATTACAATATTTAACAGACGCTCAAAATTGGAAATCATAGATGATCAAACCCTGCACAAAATAAGCGAAATGTTTGATAAAATTCCACAAAGTAACTTAAAATACAAACCAAGTTAAGAGATTATTAAAATGCTATTATAATTAATACTATTATAATTAATTATAATTGATAATGTCAATTTACTAATAAAGTGACACAAATTCGTTCAAATAAACCTTTAAAAACATAATTAATTTAAGAAAATTATAAAAAAGATTTTAGTAGAAACAGCAAAACATGACAGAAAACACAGAAATTACTAATTGAATTCTTAACAGGGAGAATGTGAATAAAACAGTCAGAATATATAGTTCATAATCTAAAATATGTTAAAATCCAGTAAAGAAATAAATAAAAATATGCTGTTAAAACAAAAACTCTTTATGATACATATATTTAAATCAGTAGAGATGAAAACATTTAAATTAAAGTAAAAATAAGGTTATTGGTATGCAGCAGGGCCCAGTATGTGTGTACATGTGAAGTTCAGGAACCTGTTTTGGAGCTGTTGGTCTGTCTAAGCACGTCCGCCAGAGGTTTCACCAGGTTTCCTGCAAACAGGACGAAGAGTCCTTTGAGCCGCTCGGCGATGCAGTCGCAGAGACGGTAAAACGTTAGCAGGCGGTCTTTGCTGTCTGATTTAGTCCAATCGTAGAGCTGCAGCAGATAAACAAACGGGTTCAGTTGTGGTTCTACAGAACATCACCACAGAACATCAGAATTAACAATGTCACCTTGAAGAAGAGCGGCCTGAACGTGACTTCCGACAGCTTCATCACCATGGCGATCAGACAGTCAATGACTCCGCCCTCAACCTGCCACGCCTCCTCCAGCTCACCCTGATACAAGAAGGAGAGTGATTTAGCACCAAACCGACTGAGTGGATCAGAACAAGACTGACCTGAGGTCTGTGGAAACCGATTCTACTTCAACCACAGTATGTTTGTTGTTTTTTTTTTCTTTGTTTGTTTGTTTACAGCCTGATCTCCATCCGTCTCTTCTCGCGGCTCACCTGTGAGTGTTTGGCCCGGAAATCCAGCGAAGTCAGGAAGAACGTGGTAAGCTCTGACTGGTGGGCGCTGAGCTGCTCTCTATCCATGTGACCGATATGTTCCTTCAGGATGCTCATCAGCGACTCCAGCTGGTCCTGCAGGGAACAACAGAACTCAAACTTTTTATCTCATTTTTATTGGACAGCGGGAATGTTTTCCAGCTTTCTCACTGCACTCCTACAATTGGTCAGATCTGTGAACGTTTAGCATTTACTCTCAGGCGACCTGCTACCTACTGAACTCAGTCGGAAAAATTGATAATTGTGGCTCGGATGGGAATTCCACTCACCTTCCTGTCCTCCACCATGCAGCTGTAACACCTGGATAGGGTGGGCAGCAGGACCCTGGGGGGCAGCTTGGTGGCCAGTGTGCTTCTCAAGGATGAGAGACGGAGGCAGAGCTGGGCAGATGGTGATGATGAGGAGGTTGAAGAGGACGAGGTCCCTGTGAGGCGGGTCAAGCGGCACACCTGCAGGAAGAAGAAGTTGCAAGGTGAGCCTGCTCAGGGGTGTTGCTCCGATTAGGATGGTTGCTCTGGCGTTCTTACCTGAAATGTGGTGTCCTGCAAGTACGGGCTAATGAAGTGTGGAAGTGTCTCTGTGACACGCTGCAGAGCTGTGACGGCACTGAGTAGATAGATCTCATTGGTTAGCAGCTCCTTCCTGTCACTGAGCACGTGCAGGACTGCTGGCATCAGCCTGCAGGACAAATGATGACACAGGTGAGTGGCAGGCGGGAAAGCAGAGAAACACTGAGTGATCAGGTCACGTGACAATGTTACCTGGGTAACTGAGGGATGGCAAGTGCCTTCAGTGCACTAACCACCTCCGCGATACAGAGCAGAGCACTGCCCATCACGTTCTTCTCCTCCTTTGTCACCGTGACGATGTCCACCACCAGCAGCAGGACTGGGACGAACACCTCTTGGTGGGCGGAGCCAAAACTGCGACAGAGCAACTTGAGGCTGTAGAGCGCCGTCTGCCGGTTGATGGCCTGCTCTGACTCCTCAGACACCTTACCAGGACTCTTCCCAACAATGCTCAGCAGGTCAGAGGTCAGCTGTAAGAGTGCCACCACCTAAAACGAACACAAAGGAACCCAAGGGTCAAAACAATGGCACAGGTAGGAAGAGTCCTTGCTCATCACCTGATGGCGGGAAGTTAGATAGTGATCCTGCGAGTACCACCTCAGTAAATACCAGGATCTTCAAATCACTATACAATAGCCATTCCTTTGGCCTAGAACTTCGATTCATTGTATTTTCCATTTAAAGCTGCTAATTCCTGCTGCAGGTTTGGTTGAAAGGTTCAGTTTCAGGTCCTAAATGCACAAATTTAAAAATGCTCAAATCTGTTAAGCCCGTTTTGTTTGCAGCAGCTTCTACAGAGACATCAAGTGAAGGCACAAACCTTTCCCCACTAAGGCCTCCAGAGGTATCCCCACACTATTCCCCACTGCACTTCTTCAAGATGTTTTTTTGTGATTTGATGCCATGAACAGAGTTTCAGCCTTACATCACAGTCCAGTTATAAAGCCAACGCTGCTGAACCCAACAGCGTCAGAAAACCAGTAGAATTTGATGGTTAGACCAGACTAACTACTATCAGCTGCACAAACTAATAACAATATCCAATTCCTGCATTAAGATACCAAAGGACCATGGTTACAAATATTGTATAATAATGTGTTTGAATTTAATTTGTGTATTATTGCAACTTTCACCCACACTATATACAAGACACACCGACATGTTGGGAGTTTGAATAGGTTGAGGAAATCCGACTTCAGTGGACCTTCCAGGTAATTTTTCTTTCATAGAACTTGAGATTTTTTTCAAACAGCCGATACAAAAATTGAATGAGGACCAGTGTAGGAAGGGTCAATATAAATACTGCAGTTTGAGAAGCATGATTTCATATTAGCAAAACCTCAGACCTTTTAAACTTAAACACTAAAATCAATCCATTTTACTGCACTAACTGTATCTGTTAGTGACTTTTTCTGCTTTAAAACTACATTTTCCAGCACTGAAAGGAACGTTGCTCTTCCATCTCCACTGTATTCCTTCTGGTTTTAGGAAGTATTGTTTTCTGCTTTTATTAAGCAGCATGTTAATGCAGCGATGTCTGGTCTTAAGGCCTAATGTGACTATAAGCTAAATTATAATCTATGATTGGTTTCCATGCCAACACCAGGAAACCGTCTGTTACCTGCTGCTCATCCCACTGAGAGCGCTGATGCAGCTTGTTATTAAGGAGCTCCATGGCTTTCCTCCGCACTGATGGCAGCTCATTTCCCATTAGTCCCTTCATCACCGTGATGAAGGTGTCTGTGGGCAGCAGGGCGTTCACCTGGACAGAGGAGTCAGTGTGTCAAAGGGATGATCTTTATGTCAGCAGATGAGCTGTGTAATAACATCACGAGACCGACCCGGTCCAGGACTTCGTACGCCTTGTTTAGCAAAACTCTCCAGAACTTGGCGGTGGGTTTGTCAGCATTCACCTCCACGCAGCGAGCCACAGAGTGGATGTAGCGCAGGATCTCCTCCAGCAGCCTGTGGCACACAGACACACACATATGAAATCAGAGTGTGTTCCCACTGGTGTTCCTGCTGATGTTATAAAAAGAGCTCACCTCTGCTGCAGCTGCTGCAGAGAAGCATCGCTGCTGTCGCCTCCCTCTAAAATCTGAAACAGAGCAGATGTTTTAATATCAGACACTGCGACCTCCCATCTTCCAGCTGCAGCAGAGTCTCCCCCCCACCTTCTGGATGAAGCTGCTGGAGCCGAGCAGCTGAGCCATGAAGGACACGCAGAGGAACTTAAAGTGTCGCAGCTCTTTGCTACTGTGAGCCTCTACACTGAAGATCAGGTCCTCCATCTTTTCTTTCTGTTCCTCCTCCTTCTTGGGTGCTCGCCGGCCAACTGGCCGCTTTTCTGCAGCTGCAACAGATCAAACTCTGGAGTCATTATTCCAAAACAATGTGGACAAGAGCAGAATTGGAATTCCTTGGTCTCACCTTCATCTTTGTCGTCTGGCAGGTAAAGCAGGAAGTTCAGGATGTTGATTAGGGAGCTGAGCTGCTGGTTCACGTCGAACTGACAGCACAGAGAGATCCAGAACTCCATGTCCCGCTCTAGAGCTGCATCCTGCATGCCAAACGAATACGAAACTTAAAAATCCTGGAAATCGCACATAGAATCAGATCTTAAACCAGAAACGGAGCCTCTGTCACCTTCTCGCCGGCATCACTGATCTGTGTGGCGTGTAGTTTTAGCAGCAGCAGCACAAGGATCCACAGGAAGTGGGCGGGGCCCAGCGTGGTCACCAGCTGGCTGAGGACGGGCAGCCGCCGGTGCTCAGGCACGTGAGGCAGTGCGTCTGCAAATACGTGCATGATCTTTGTCACCACGGCAACCATGATGGGGGCAGAGGAGCCGTCAGAGAGGCGGTGGGCCTGCAGGGAGGAGTCAGTGACACGTCAAGCTGGTTTCTTGATAGCAGGTGGCGCTGATCTCACCTGCAGCAGCTGCTCACCTGGACTAAGGCTGGGACAACCGTCTGCATCGTCTTCTCGATGACTCTGAAGCTGTAGGCGTCGTCCAGCCGCAGGATGTTGGCTCCCATAAAGGTAAAGATGGGCATGATGTTGTGGAGGACTTTCTCCTGCAGGGGGTCAACACAGGAGCTTACTTAGTCATTTGTTTGAACAGGTTTGTGTTTGTCAGAGGAGGCAAAGCTTACAGGGAAAATGGCAGCAGTGGCAGCCAGCAGCAGCAGAGCATGGTGGTGAGTCTGGGGCATGTCAGAGGACCTGATGACCTGAACCACAAGCTCCACGTTGAACTTCTCTTCGTCCAGGACTTCTACAGAGAGCGCACACAGAGGGTTAACACACGAATCAGAGTTTGATGCAGGAAGATCAGCTGAGTTTACAACTAGAACAGACTCATATTGAAAGCTCACAGAGCAACATGGGACAGAGCCGAGGTCACTCAAATCTGTGACCTCTGATACTGAGCCTGCATTCAGCTGCTAACATGACGAGGGGAGACAACACACTACTGTTGGTATACATCCTGCAGGAAGCCTGGAAGCTCCACCTCCTTGTCCTCCTCCTCACCTGCAGCCAGCGGGCCTCCATCAGGCGACAGCTTGTTGCAGATGTTTAGCAGACAGCTAAGCAACAGCTGCTTGATGTACTCCATGTTCGTCTGATCACCTGCACACGGCTCCAGACTCCTGATGAGACAAACAAAGAACCAATAAACTAATCAATCAGAGCCTTCATAGGGGGCCGATCACCTATCATTCTGCACCTTTTAAATTGTTGTTTTGAACCCCATTTTCCAGGTATGAAATGGAACTATCTGTTTTAGTTTCACCAGAGATCTTAAGCTATTGTCATCTGGACCAAACAGGTATAAACCAAAATAAATGGAAATATTGTGTAAAACCGTTTTCAGTTAACACGAATTAACTTAAAATATACCTATGATTTGAGCAACTCTGTGACTAATTATCCCCATAACTTATTAAACATGTAACTACTAATTTAATAACTAAGATAGTTAAAATGATATGAATCACCTATTTATGCAAACTGGTAACAGGTAGAAAACTGAAGTAGAAAGACATTGGAGGTGGTACTGACCTAAAGCCACCAACAGAAACAACACAGATAAAATAAAACTGCTTTATTCATCCTTAGTATTGACATGGGACGTTGAACTGCTCTCAGTTATAATAAAAACAGTACAAGTATTTCATGTTTTCCCCACCGAATAAAATGGGACATGCTGGGATTTACAGTTTCACTTCAACGAAGGTTGTTTTTTCAATCTTATCAAAACTCATCCAGCTCTGTTGCTATGCAGAAGAAAAAAATACATCTTCACTCTCTGGTGATGTCTTTGTTGGATCAGTTGCAGTTCGCCTACCAGCCTGGCATTGTGGTGAATGAGGCCATCATCTACCTCCTGCAACGAGTTCTGACCCACCTGGAGAGGCCCGGAGGCACTGTGAGGACCATGTTCTTTGATTTCTCTAGTGCTTTTAATACCATCCAGCCTGGACTTCCGAGGGACAAGCTGGAGCTGTCGGGTGGACCACCAACTGTCCCAGTGGATACTGGACTGCCTCACTGGCTGCCCACATTATGTGAGGACATGAGGCTGTGTCTCTGACAGGCTGGTCTGGAGTAAATAAAGCTACTGCAGAACTAAAGAGCTCCTTCAGTGACTGAATCCCAGGTGCACAAAGAAGCGTCATCACAGATCCTTCCTCCCAGCATCTGTTGGACTTTAAAACCATCACTGCTCCCAAAAGGCTCAATAAGTGTTTCCATCCCTGCTGTTATTTGCAGTGTGTCAGCAGGTGTGTTGTTGTTTTCTCATGCACAATTACAAACACGCTTTTTGTACATTTTCAAATCACCCTACTGGGTTCCACATTTCATTGAATCTAATTATGCTATTTTATTAACTGTACAGTATTTCACTTCATATGTTATTTTTTTTCCTCTTACGATTTGATTTTTATAGTTTTTTTTTTACATCTGTGAGTTCCTGTATGCTTCCACTTGCCTTGCAGTTGATACACCTGAATTTCCCCACTGTGGGAAAATAAAGGATATTTCTATTCTTCTAAAGGGACAGTCTGTAATTTTTATTGTCACAATGAATCTTGACTAACTTCGGTCCACATTAAAGATTTCAAACCAAAGCCATTATACCACTCATCCACAGAGACTCCAGAGAGAATGTGGAACCGTCTGCAGTGAGGAGCATCGTCTCCTAACTGGATTCATAGCGCTTGTAAAGGTTTCCACCAGACAGAAGAAGCCCTGAACACTGTGAGTAATGCAGAGATCTGCAACAAAAAGCTGCCGGTTGGTACCTGGAAAGCAGAGAGAAGAGAACCGGCACCAACACCTGGGCTCTCTTCAGCTTCTTCTTGTGCTGCAGCAGCTCCAGGATCAGGGTGACTCTCTGCCACGAAACAGCACCCCCCTCTGGACACGCACTGTCACTCTCCTGAGGTTTCCTGGAAAAAATAAAAATAAAATCACCAAAGCAGCTCTGAACTCAGAGGTCCAAACACACAGCTATGTGGTGCACCAAGTGGGGGAAATGTTTTTAGAGTAGAACAGGAAGCATCTGGTATAAAACAACTGGTTGAAATAGCATCCAGAGTTGTTAGATACTGAGAAGGATTTATAATTCCTGATCAAACTCTCCACGATGAATCAATTTAGTTAGAATGCTGTGAACATACAGTAACCCTGCTGGTCTAAACTGGAGATTTGCTTTCGCAAATTGTTGCCACTACGCTGAAATTAGACTCATAAAAAACAAGCGTAGCGGTCCTTTGACTGACATCTAGTTTTTATGTCGGCTGTAGCACATGCGCTGAGTCTACTCTCGCTTCCTTTCACCCAATGCGACCACCAACGGTAAAGCTTTCTAAAAAACAAAAAAAGGGTGGGTATAAACGGCGTCACATCATGAAGGGCGGAAGTCAAACGGTGGATACCTTAGAGTCATTCTGCTCCTGCGGGTTTGTTGAACCGTGACGCTGACCTTTGGTTTGTCTGGAGGAGCGAGCTCGTTGGCGACCAGCTGAGCGTCAACAGCGATCTATTAAGAACATGTTTAGAGTCTCAGCAGCAGCCTACAGATTTATTGATGTTTTTACAGGATGTCAGCTTGAACTTGGTTTTCAGATTTTTCTTACCGCTTTGAAGACACTGCTGACCGTGTTAGCCACCAGCGGACTACGACCCTCCACCAGCAGGTCGAATAGCACCGACAGGAGCTTCTGCTGCACCTTCTCGTCTCCGAGGGCCGAAAACAACGGCTTGCTGATCTGTAGACATGATGGGCAAACGGGTCAGGGTCAGAAATCAGAACACAGAACAGGTTTTTCCAACATTTTGATTTTAGACCATAAAACCGTCAAATAAAGCTCCTGGTTCCTTGAGCTTTTAAAGGAGTTTTTGCTTTCTTCTGTTTAAATTAAATCCAAATCTGGAATTTTTTTCCACCTCAGCTTCAAACCAGAAACTGAGAACTTTTGATCTGTGATTCCATCTGTTTGTATCTCGCATCAGCAGGATTTCAGACCCGACCTGTTCCAGAGCGAAGATCTGACAGCTGGGTAGCCTCAGAGCTCTAATGAACAGATCCATGCAATTCTGGTCCTCAGCCAGTAGGGGCGCAGACGCCTCATTAAACTTCCCCAGTACAAGCTGCAGCAGCTGGGTTTCGGAGCGCAGCAGGGACGGAGTATCGGGTCCAGTCTGCTCGAGGAGCCGTTCCAGAACGGGAAGCAGCGTGGCGAGGACGGACTGGAAGGAGAAATAAAACAACAGCATTAAAAAGAATGGGAAATAGTTTCATGGATCTGTTTATTACTGCTTTAACAGTTTCAGATCAGATCTCCTGAGTTTTAATCATCTGAATATTCTGCAGTTTGGAGTCTGGACCAATAAAGTCACGGTACTCCCAGCGCAGCCCCGCAGCTTGCTAGGCATCAATGACCTCTCACCTTTCCATTGACAAGGCTTAGGGCCCCCAGCAGGGCGGTGGCGGTATACGACGGGCAGCGGGGGTCCTGAATGCTCTGCATCAGATGCTGCAGAGGCATCTGTAGCTTCTTCTGTTGCGACTTCAGTTTGCTGGATGAAGACTCGTCGTGAAGAACTCCGAGAACCTGGAGACGACAAAAAAGACTTTATGTCTGCAGCATTTCTTCTCTCAACCTGGGATGTTCTCTAAACATTAACAACCTTTTTTCCACCTCTTATTTTTGCTTCCTAGTTGCTGGCTCCAGACTAACCTCTGATATGTTTAAATTTGCTTTATTCACTGATTTAACTGGAGCACAGTCTGATGATCTAGCAGCTGGAGATGTTGGGAAAAGATTTCAAGTCTCTCTCATAGACTCTCATGCTTCATTAACCAACAGTTATCAGTTCTGTTAAAGAGCAGAGCTCACCGTGCTCAGATATGTAGGGTCAGTGATGATCTCATCTGAGGTCTTCTGCAGCCTCTCTATGATTGGCTGGAAGGGGGAGCTCCTGGCTTCTGACAGGCTCTGCAGGGAGCCGAGGGCAGCCCTCCGGACCTCCCGAACCGGAGAACTGAGACAGCATAGCAAGGATGGGATAACTGAGACAAGGAGACACAAAAAGAGCAGAGAAATGTCACAGCAGGGCCATTATTGAAAGACAAATAATCACACCTGCAGTGACTGATCTTCACAAGTTTGTTAGAAGGTCTGGATCAGAGGAAGGAGATAGAAATGTATAGACAACTAAAATCAAAGACATGCCAGCTCATTATACCAACAAACCTTTGGAAACAGAACTCTGTATGTATTTTCTCCAAGAGGCTTCAGGAGCTTCTCACCTGGTGAGTCTGTAGCTGCCAGCTTGTCCAGCGTGGATGGAGGTTGCACCTCCATCAGAGCTCGGCCCATGTACAGCGCTCTGGTCTGCAGGACGGCGCCTACCTTCACATCCAGCTGGTCTCCTTGGTTACCACTGTATCCCCAGAGGAGGCACAAGAACCTAAAGAGCATCGTGGGCTCCTCAAGATGGACCTGATGGAGACACTCACATTGTTATTTCACCTGGGTTTTTTTCAGTCCGCACCTTTAAGAAAGTATTTACACGCATCAAAGTTTCAGGTATGAAAACTGTTACAGATCCTGTACAGGACGGCGTCTCACCTGGATGAGCTGTTTCATCAGCTCCCTGCAGCTGCTGGCCATCGGGCCCTCTGCAGCGCCGCTGATGATGATGCTGAAGAGGTGGCAGATCAGGCCCAGGTAGCAGCAGGTGTTGGTGTCCATCTTCTCTGGGTTCCACCACGCCTCGTCTGAAACACAGACAGGTGACCTTTCCACTCAGTGCGCTGAAATCACACCAACCATCACAGTCACAGGTGGAGGGTTTTTACCTTTAAACAAAGTGTCATGACACCTGAGTGAGGAGATAAATTCTCTGAGCAGAGCGATCAGAACCGAACTGAACTCCCGGTCCAGACGCTCCCCTGGCTGCTGCTCACATCTGCTCAGGTAGAGAACCAGGGCTTCAGAGAAGGAGGCCGGGACGGAGATGGGACACTCAACTTCCTATGACATCACACAGGAGCAAACTGCAGCCTATGTTTCCCACAATACACCTGGACTCCCTAATCAGACTGCAGATAGACTCACCATGGCGTCGTCTCTCTGGATTGCGTCCAGCAGGGGGCGCTCTAGCAGCATGTAGACCCTCTGAGCAGTGAGCAGCTGCTGCGTCTCGCTCAGCGCCCCCAGGCTGAGCAGCAGGGTCTGGGTCAGAACCAGGAAGGATGCCCTCCCTCTGAGACCGGAGCTCTGCTGCTGTTCCACCAGCAGGACCAGTTTCTCCAGCTGCTCCACAAACACAAAGAGTGACATCAATGGAAATTCGAGTCAGAAAACCGGATTTTAGGATCCCAAATCAGCTCCCAGCTCAGATGTGCGACTCACAGCTTCCCGTTTGGAGAAGTGCTCCATGTTAGTCAGGTTCTTGGTCAGCGTGGAGACCAGACGCTGGTTGGCCAAACCTATGAAGTCGGGTTCAGCGCTCCTCTTCATCACATCCTGCAGCTCTGTGAGGAAATAAACAGACGCTGCTCATCAACAGTTCAATGCCATTTAACTTAACTCTACAGCACGTTCAACTAAAATTTTATGGCTTGACCCAAAAACCCATTTCAGGGGCCGAGCCACAGGAGTCGTTGGGTGATCACCTTGAGTCCAGCTCAGAGTGAGGGGGTGCTGGCTAAAGATGGAGGATCGGGCGATGGAGCCAGCGATTCCGAGCTCAGCCGAGGTGATCACCAGGAAGGGCAGCAGCTTCCAGCCTGTTTTCTGCATGAACTCAGCATCTCCCTTTCCCAGCCGGGGATCGGACAGTAAACGCACCGCCTCCATCAGTACGGGCATCCTGAAAGAGACATAAAGCACTCAGATTTATGATTCATAAGGTGGACAGCTGTAGGAAGTGTTATGATCATACTGGAAACCTTCTGGAGGAATTAAGCGTGTTAAGTTCACTGACCACTTCTGAGTAGACAGATGAGCTCTGTGCAGCAGGGCCAGCAGCCACGACACCACGTCTTCTGGGTCCAGAACATCCAGCAGCGTCTGCAAAAACATCAACAGTGAACAGGGCATCATGCAGGTGTGGAATAAAGAGGGATTTATCCCACAGACCTGCAGGAGCCTGAGAGCGGCAGAGACGACTTCTGGAACGTCGTCGTTCAGGCGCTCTGCGACGGCGTCTTTCAGGAACGTTTCACCCAAACTCTGCTGCTGTTCAAAAGAGACACAAGATGCTGAGACGTCCAACAGCAGCAGAAGGACCATGAAAATATTCTCTCCGTTGAACTTTATTCTTAAACACACAAAGCTCAGATAGGTTGAGATTGAAGTTATAAAAACAAGACTTGAGGTCAAAATAAAAAAAATAAAAACCTAACAGGGAACAGAGCTTGCAGGAGTAAATGAAGCTGATCTCAAGACGGGAATTCCATAAACTAGAACTCTCGTCTCAATTCCAGCTGTACCTGTTCAGAGGTGATGATGCTCATCAAATGATCCACAGCCGCCACTCGGACCGAAGGCTGCGGGTGTTTCAGGCTGAGCAGCAGCGACGTGTCCGAGTCGTCTAAAATCTGACAGAAACAGACAGATCGTCAGGCAGGAAGTGAAAATGAGTTTTTCTCCCCTTTAGAATCACAATTTATCTAGATTTATCAGTCTTCTTTAAAAGAGAAGAACTTGGATTTTACCTGGAATTTTCCACTGCTTACAGACAAAGACAGGAACTGGTGGAAGAGACGCTTCTTCTGCGAGTCACTGTTGTCGGTCACATGACCAGAGAGGACGGCATCCAGAGCTTGGCAGTACCTGATGGAGGAGAAGAAACTCTCAATGTGTTTTTAACCCTGAGGTCAGACTGCAGGTTCTCTGACTTTATTAACTTTAACTCAGCAGTAGGAGACATACTTGGACTCGAACAGTCGAGCCAGAGGCAGCAGGCGCTGGTCGAGGGCTGACATGTCCTCAGCACTGTGCGCAGTTTGATTCAGATACTCTTCCAGGAGCAGCCTGCAGCAGGAAGAAAAACAGGTCAAACAGGGCTCAGAGGTTTAAAAAACGCCCATCAGAACCCTCAGAGTCTGCCTGAAGAGGTGCCCTCTGGTTCTGGACCCTCCATCTAAAGATCTGATATCGAACAGTTCCATTGAGACTATGACATGGCTTAGATGAACCCATCTGGGTCTGCAGATGGTTTGTACAAACTAAATGCCACTGCACAGGTCTGGACTCATCTTCTAATAGTTGACATAAAGTCCTGGCCTTGGCCCCAAAGACCATCAACAAGACCTGCAGCGCTTCTTAGAAAAACTGAGCAAAGATGTGAACAAACTGTATAGAGTCTGGACTTGGAATGTCCCACTAGAACCTGTTGGGCTGGTCCTCTAAAGATGTGGGCTCAGCTTTAGACTGTTTAAATACCAGAGACTTAATGACTCCCTTTCAGGCTAGACTTTTATTACTCTGATAAAGACAAAGTGACTGGATTCTGTCAGGACGTCTGTAAAGGTTAACTCTAACAAGTCTCCATAGATCTGGTGTTAAATTCTTGACCCAAAATAGGCAAAATAAAGAAAAATGAGGCTTACCGGGCCACGGTCTGGTCCAGGTCTTTGGTCAGGGGGACAGATTTCAGGATGGACTCCAGCACGTTGAGTCTGACTGTCCCATTCTCATCTGTGACAGAGAGTGAAGTGTAAACTCTAATCCCAGTTGTGACATGGCTACACCATCAGGACCTAAATGTTCCCAGTCTCACCTGAGCTGCTGTAGAACACACCGCGGACCAGGTGAGGCAGCAGGTACCGCAGCAAAGGACTGACATCGTGACCCGCCGCCATGACCTGCAGCGTTGAAACCAGCGCTGGCATCGAGCATAGACTGCTGAAAGCTCTAAACACAAAGCAACACATGGATAAAAGACAAGACCTGCACTGAGGATGCCCTCAACACCTGAACCACCTCTGGACTACCTGGGACCGGCCGATCCCTCCTTCTGGTTCTGCAGCAGCACGATGAGGCAGCCCAGACCCTCTTTGGCCAGAACGGGCTCTTTGAGCAGAGACTTGCTGATGTGGACGGCGAGGCTGTTGACCAGACTGGCCTCCATCACCACCTTCACCGCCAGCTGGCACACGATCATGTAGGTGGCGGCTTTGTAGTCCGACAGGGACGACTTGAGACCCTGAAGAGACAACAAGACACCGGGACCAAAAACAGGACCAGGTCTTAACTTGTCTTCAAAATCTGCTCTACATAGAAACCGTTCTTTTGTTAATGATGACATAATTTCCTGAAACTGTGAGTTAGCAAATAGAAGAGTGAGGAGAGGAGTGGAGCGCCACCTAGCTGAGGCCAGTTCATTAAAACAGGACAACAGCTCCAGTCAGAAGTTTTCATCCACTCATCATGATCACGAATATAATATTCATTTTGGTCTTTTATTATTTTATCTGAACAATGTTTTGCCAGGAGGCAAGTTGAAACCTTGAGCACACACTTCCTGTAGCGATGAAGACGTTTCCTGGATCTTTCTGGCTTGTTATCGGACCACTCTTCTTGGCAGAATTGGTAGTGTTTCTTTGAACTGATTGGTTAAATGTCAACTGTGTTAAGGTTGGAACTTGAGGAAAGGCCAATACAGATGTTGATCTGCTTTATCTATTCCAAAACCCTGTCCAGATGTGTGATCCAGATCATTGTCCTGTTGAAACACCAATCCAATATAAGTTCCAATCATCTAGCTGCTGATTAAAGCTGAAGTTGAAGAATTTGGAGGTAGTCCACCTCCTTTATTATCTCATTTACTTTTTCCAATGCACAGGTACATCAGCCCATAGCATGATGCTGCCACCACCATCCTTCACAGTTGGTACAGTGTTCTTAGGGTTGAAAGGATCATCTTGACCACTCCAAACATACATCTTCTTGTTGTGACCAAACGGCGCAATCATTGCTTCCTTGGTGGTTCCTTAGAGGTTCCTGAACATACTAACCAGTCTCCTTCAATCTGAGGAGGGCCGGCTGAGTGTTCTTCCACACCTTGGCAAAGTGGTGAAACATCGGAATATCTTATGTGAAGTCATGGTCTTGGAATACGCAGGTGTTTAGAAACGGCCAGACCTCCAGGATTAAAGACCTTCTAGACGTTACAGCAGCACGTCTTAACAGAATTAGAGGAATTTCTCCCTGTGTGGATCAGTGAAAATCCACAACATGACTTCCATGTCCAGGACAAGAGGATGGAAACTTCTGGAGTTGTGCTTTTCTTTAAAGAAGCAGCGAGATCCGAGTGTGTGTTTAGCTGTGAGTGAGCTGCTTACCGTCTGGACATATGGCAGCAGTTTGGCGATGATGGAGTCAGAAACCTTGTCCACAGCGTCCAGAGCAGGGACAATCGTGGAGGCATAGAAAGAGAAGATCACTCTGAGCTGAGAGAAGCTTTCAGAGTGTCCAGAGTAAGCCTGATGAGAACAGAGATCTGTTAAGTCCACAAACGTCTGGATAAACCAGAACATAAATCCTCAACATTTATGCTGTTTTCCTTCTGGGAAGGACAAACATCTGCTCTCTTAGAGGCTCTGATTGTCCATGTTCCCTCATACTGCAACCTGACAAGAGAAAAGTTCGGATCCGTTCCCCCAAACAAGCACAGTGTGTCAGTGAGGTTACCTGGATGGACCGCGTCACCATGGTGCAGATGAAGTCCATAAAGCTCAGGTCTGAGTAGCAGTGTGTGATCAGAGTCCCTCTAGAGAGTGGTACGCCTGGTTTCTGGAGCAACATCAAGACATTTTAAAGATCATTTCACTCATGCTGAGCAGAACCAGAACCAAAACGGCATCGGATGATCCTAACCTGTAAACACTGCAGCCAGTTCCAGCGGTTGGTGGCTTTTTTGAGCTTCAGCAGCTGCAGGACTCGGACGAACAGGTTGGTGTCGTGATATGGCAGCGCGCAGGCCAGCAGGCTGTCTGGGTTATACAGCTGGACATGGAAACTGAACAGCACAACATCATCGTGAGTCCAGAACATCTTAACTTCACCTTATCAGTGAGTCATTACTGGTTCCTGCTCGAACAGGCATCACTGTCTGGAGTCTGCTCCAGGGAAAATACTGACTCCTCAGATCTACTGCGCAACACCACCATGTCCCTCTAACACATGTTAGTAATGAGTCACACACTCAGTGATTACACAATATGTGTCAGACTGAGGATTTTTCCTAAATGTTCTGATCTTGTTGGGATCAGAACCAGGACTGGGACTCTCCCTGTGTTTGATCTGAGCTGAGGTGTGCTGTGAAGCAGAGTGACATACCGGTGAACCAGCCACTCCATGCACTTGTGAGCTGGCTTTAGCAGGAAATACGGACAGAGCCGGGTGAGGAAGAGCGAGATTCCAGCGTCCAGCTTCTCATTGACCTCTTTAGACTGGACGCTTCGCTCCAGAGTCAGGGATGCGGCGCTGAACAGAGTGTCCTGGAACTCCAGGAAAGCCGGCTCGATTCCCAGCAGCTCCTCCAGCCCCGTGCAGCCTAGAAAAGACGAGAGAACAGGAAGCGGTTCTGTGTCTGGTCTAGGCTCAGACTCAGGCCCCGTCTACAGGAAGCTGGTCAGACTCACCCAGGGCGTAGAAGGTGCTCCTGTCCATGGTGGCAGCATCTTTGGGATCAAAGAGCAGCGAGGCAACCTCTTTACGGGTCAGCAGGTTCGGATCGCTTTGAGGAAGCGTGAGCCTCTTCAACTGGAGAGCCAGCGACGTCATGACGGCTTCAGACCTGAAGGAGACACAAACATCATCACACTATGAGAACACAATCAGGGCGTCAGAGCCGGAGACCAACCAACCACACTGAGCTTCAGTTCAACACACCTGATCTGAATGTTTCAGAAGTTTATTCAAGCTGGTTTTAGAAGCAGCAGGTTAGATTCTTGGGGACTGAATTTCTAATTTCTTTGGGTGGATTCGGAAAGGGCGAACCATTTTAATTGGTTACATTTACAGCTAAACAGACAATAAACAGAGGAAAAATACACAAATACTTTAATTATGTGTTGATTAATTTGCATGAAATTATTACATTATTATTATTATTACGGTAAAGGGAGATTATGACTGCAACTGTAACTATCAAATATGAATATGGTCGACACACGTGTCACTTCTTGTAAATTTAAACTCCATGGAAATTTGCTATCAAATATCATCTAAAGCGCATTTAAACTATAACCCTGGTAAACATAACGACTTCGATCTTTTTTAGGTTTATAATCTGTGAGAAACGAAACCAAAACACAAAGAAAAAAACTGTATGAATTGTTTTTTTTTTTTTCTATGCTATGAAATGATTCAACTAGGTTACGTGAAGTCAAATTACCATTTGTCCCTTGATGGTCTATTTCTACTTTAATCAGACATGATTTATGTCCAGTGGGTTTAATAAATCACATAATTCTCTCAGCTACGTCTGATGCATATCTGATCAGTAAATAATCCCGTTTAATTCTGTACAGCTCAGTGTAAACACAGAGAGAAACGTGCGCTGCTGTTAATCTCCAGCCTTTAACTGGTAACTGACCAGTTTAATCAGCGGTGTGGGAAAGTAAAGTTATCAGCTGTCAGACACATTTAAACACTCGCTAGCATCATAAATCATAACATTTTAAGGACTGATCAGCACCTAACTCACCGAAAAGGCACCCCAAAAACACACACGTGCACGGTGTCTGCGCCGGAAACTGCTATCTACATCCGGTTCACCGCACTGATAGTTTGATAGAAAGATGTGCTACTCCAAACAAATATAATCTCCGTCCTAGGCTTTGAATCTCAGAGATTAAATCTGTTTTTCTGTTTACCCACAGCATCAAACTGGTAGTCGAATGCATGCAAACATAAAATATGATTATTGCTCTGAAACATTGTTACGAGACCAACCGACGTAATGGTTTACTATGTGTTGACTTTCATAACGTCTTCTTCAGTGTGCAAATGTGTTTAGTAGTACCGTAATATGTGAATGTCCAGCACTGGCCACATATTATTTTGAATACTTAAAGTTGTAGTAGTGATTCGCCTCGGTAATTTCAACAGTTGTGAGCTATCTTGAGGTTTATGTACGATCTTTGGGCTTCGCCCGGAGCAGATATTGTCTCCCGCCACACGGGGGCGATAATAAGACTCGTTGTTATAAAAACAGCAGCAGCAGCGTTAGCGTCACTGCATCGTTGATTAAACTCGTTGACATCTCATATTTTCAGGTTGTTCCCATTGGAAACGGGTTTTAGCAGCATATTTGACCACCCTGTGGTCTGACCGCTATTTATTTGTTGTTAAAGTCGGTGTCCTTCAGTCCGTGCTTGTCTAGTAGCCGCTAGGGTCCACTCAATTTGTTTTTTTTTTCCAGCAGTTCTTGGGTTCTGCTCAAGGTAAGTGTGTTTTTGTCGTACTATTTTTTTTATCTTATTTTATAAGACCTATATCTGGCCTGTTTATTTTTTCTTTTTCTTTTCTATCTGCCCTCCAAATGCGAATATATTTGAACACAGACGCACACCGTTTGTTTTTCGCGGGGCCCCGCCCTCTTCTAAAAATCATTGGCTTGATTCAACATCAATTTTCCCTTCTCCACGCTAATTGGCTGTAAGCTGAAGGTATTAAATAATTAGCGCTTTATTGGTTTAGTTACTGGGAAAAATTATAAAAAAAAGTCTCAATAGTTTGAATTTAGGAATATTTCTGATAAATATGGATGCCTGGAAGTTCTGCGATTTCTTTAATTTATTACTGTAAGTAAATAAACCTGGATTTTATCATCAGAAAAACATATTTTAGAAAATATCTCTGGAACTGAAGATCTTTTATTAAACACATGAACAAGCCCTGGATAGCTCAGTTGCTTGCATGTTATTTAAATGAAAAAAAAAAATGTTTCCTGGCTGTCTGGTTACCACCAGGCTTGACTTTTAAATTATTTTTAGATTCTGTTGGTTCATTTCTTTTTTTTTTCATCAGAGCTATTAATATGTAGGATCTCTGGGTTCCAGGTTTTAATGATTTCTAATGTGAGATCTAAAATGTACAGTGAGGCCTATTTTTATTTCTCTTGTTTACACAACATGGTTCTAACACTTAATTATTTTTAATAAAGTTTTGTAATTTTTATAAACCCTTTTTAATGTTTTTTTTAAAGCTAAAAATTTAAGAGTAATAGTTCTTTAATATTTAGGATTATCTTTTCGGATTGCCTCTTTATAGTTTTACTTGAATGATTCTTGATCCTGCTTTCACTTCTTTATTGGAGTTTTTCCTTGTCACCTCTTTGTGTTTTCTCTCATGCAGCGTTGACCCTGGTGTGAGTTTAATGTGTGTTGGTGATCAGGAACATGTTAATTTGCTGACAGTGATGTGTGTTTTTTTTTTTATTATATTTTTATTATATTTTTTTATATTTGTGACTTGGTGGATTTGGGGATTTCAACGATGAAGGCAAAAAACCTAAACTTTTTAAGATCAGCAATCATCTCTGCTGATTTTTGTTGTTCATTTAACTTGTCATTCATGTGTTTCCCATAATTTTTAGGTTAATATTCTAAGGTTTTAAGCTCCTGATGGCTGTCCTGTGATCCTTTTTAAGTGGTCAGAGTCAACAGTTCAAGTTTTCTGAAGGTAGGTCTTTAACTGTTGACTTTGGCAGCTTTTTCACTCAGGCTTTCACTCTGGTTTTCAAGGAGTCCTCCACCTGACCTGTGTGTGTGTGTGTTTGTGGGTGGAGTCTAATCAGCTCAACAACCCGTGACAGGAACAGGAAGTGTTGGCAGGTTAAAGGCAAAGCTGGCCCACTGCAACACAGCGAGAATGCTATAGATTTGTGTGGTTCTGTAATGTGTGCGTTGTCGTGATGTGCATGTGCGTCTCTCTTGTGATGGGGGAGGAAGACGAAGAGCTGCAGAGCTGGGGCTGGACTGACCTGTGTGTATCCTCCACTCATGTGTCTGTATGTAGGTCAGACTGTGAGATCAGGTTGCAGGGATTTGTTGTAATAAGGCTGAGATCGATCAGTGCTGAGTTTCTGATCAGAACCGCTGAAGGGGTCTCGGCCAATTGCGCGATTAGATTCTCAGGTTGAAGATGCTGCAGCGCAAACATTCCTGTAAAGTCTGAGAATCTGGATTAAGCAGGTCTGACCGTTTAAATGATGCTCAATTATTGGCTGTGGGAATAAATCAACCCATTAAAACCAATAAAAAATATACTTTATTAATGCACAAACATGCTGGGACAACTTGTCAAAACCTTTACATTTATTACAGAATTTACGTAGTTACAAAATCAACACTTTTTTAAACTCATAAAAATGTATATATTTATTATCAGTGATTGTTTTTGTTTTTTTTTACATGATAAAAGAACCACATCAAATCATGCTTAATGGTTTCTGGAGAACTTCCCTTCTGTGTTCAGAGCTGCTCCTTCTTTGATTGCCTTCAGCAGCAGACAGTCCAAGTGGTTCCTGATTTCAGTCGTCAGACCCCCCCGCTTTACTCATCCTTACCGTTCTCCTTCCTCCTTAGCTCCAGCTACTCCTCTTCACTGTCGGACTCTGAGCAGGAGCAGCAGATCCCCTCGTCCCTCCAGACAGGACTCATGTCCAGACGCAGCTTGCGGCTCGACGATGGCCTGCTGGACCGCAGTCTGCCTCGCAGCAGTGGCTCCTTTAGCGTGGGAGGAGCCAGCTGGAGGAGCAGGCCCCGTCATTCCTGGCAGCACTCGGCCTCCTGCTCGGAGTCGCTCCTTGTCAGCTCTCCTCGGAAAGCGGTCGGCCAGTCGCTCCACAACAGTAGCCTCCACAGCGTGGCCTCAGACGCCTCCCTGATGTCCTCCCTGCTGGATGAGTCGTCCATCCAGGAGAGCACGCTGGTCGAAACCTTCTGGGGTATTCCTGCTGCCTCTTCTTTGACATCTTTATTATCATTCTGGACTGGGTTTAACTCTGCTCCTCCTCCTCCTCAGGTTTAGACCAGGATGCAGATCCTAAAGGTACGTTTCTATCAGAAACTCAAACTCCATCATTTAAACTTGTGCTGCAGACACAGACGATAACTGATGAAACTGAGCTCCTCCCCCTCTGTTTGTGACGCCGTGTTCTGCAGTGCGTCACCTCAAATGTGCAGTTTGAAACGTTGCTGCTGGCTCATCTGATATCACCGTCTCTCTCACAGAAAGCACCATTGTAGCCAATGAGATCAGCAGTCTGATTGGTTCAGACAGCTGCTGTGCCAAACACTCGGTCCAGGCTGTCAGCAGGGTTTGCTATAAGGACTGCGATTGTCAGAGCGCGCCAAAGACCAACATGGAGACCTCCACGGTCTACTGCAGAGATCGCAGGGGCAGGACGGGTGAGGCAGCAGCTTTTTGTTCCTGAAGAGAAGCAGAACCATTTCTCTCAATTTGATTTCAAATAAAAAGTGGGTTGTATTTAAAGTTTAATTTGTATCAAGCAAATCTTTTTGAGTTGTTCTAGTTTGTAGATATCAAATTGGAGACAAAAGCAGTTTTTGTTTTTTTTACCTTCTCATTTAAAAGTTTATAAGGTCCTTAAAGTGCAACCTGTAAACCTGGTTGTTTTCCAGAGCCTCTCAGCTTTACATATTCTTCTGAAAGTACAAATATTAGCATCTATCCAAGATAGCAGATATCAGAGCTCTATTTAACTCCTGCCACTTTGTCAGATATACAGCCACACTGCTAGGGATGGGTAACGAACTCGGTACTTTTATAGGTACCGACCGATTCATGTAAAATCCAACGGCACCGTGTTTCAGTACCTGAACGCATCATTGTGGCACTGAAGGGGTGGAAGAGTGGGTGATTTTCCATGCCGGACATGAACACAGCATTGCACGCACAAGAGCGTAATGACGTCAGTAGCCGCTGGTACCGTCAACAAAGCGTGGCTGATAGGAAGCGCTCAGAAGTTTGGCTCCAAAATGCGGTGCAGATTATGTTCGCTGACGCGAAGTGAAAGACTAGCGGCGGGAATACTTCTAATCTGAGGAAGCACTTGGTTAAACACAAGCTTTTTTTTGTTGTTTTGATTTATTCATTGAAGTTTAAATATTAAGAAATAAATATGTTGAATAGAAAAATTCTGAGATTTTATTATTAAACGAATTAACATTTATTTCCATATAAACAAACCCAAAGTACCAAAAACTGGGACCGATGGCTAGGTACCGGGCATCGGGACCTTATGGGTTCAAATGTTAACGGTACCCATCCCTACACACAGCTGATTAACGCTGTAGAACCATCAGCAGCTGACTTTAGTTTGGGAGGAACAGGATCAACATTAGATTGGACCGTTTTATGTAGAAGTCGCCCTATTATGCAAACAAAGGCATGAAGTTCCTCAGAAATCTATAGGAAATAAAGTAGCTGTTCTGTTTTTAGCGCTTCTTTGCATTGTTGACTGTGTGTTAACCTGCATATGACAACTAAACCCATACAGTACAATGTTGTACAGTTTTAGGGTGAACATAGGTTTCAGACTCTCACTAAGAACTTATTGGCTCAGATAAATCAGTCTTTTATTTCCTGCTGCTGTTTCAGGTGTCTTTCCAGGCTGTTGCACGTCATTGTTTGGATGAAAGCTGCTTGATGTAGGTTTTTGTACATTTTCATGTAATACCCTCAGTTTGAAAGTGTTTCATTTTTTTAGTTGCTAATTCTGAATATGGTATTAGAGCTGAACTAATATAAAAACCACCCGAGGAGTTTGGATTTCTTGGTCTGATTTTTCTCTCAGATTTCGCAGATTCTTACTGCAGCTTGTGTCTCCCTCTGCTGATTTATTATGGTGACGTAGTTTTTAACTTGTTCTGTTTTACGTTTAACAGCTGTTGGTTATTGTAAAAGAATGCAATACTGATAAGCGTCCATCTTTAAACAGAACGACATAAACAACTGAGATTAGTCAGAGTTGCCTACAATTCCTTGAGCACATGAGTGCGACCCATTTTTTAAAAACGTTTGTAGAAGCAGTCTGCGTGCTTACATGCTGGATTTTATACACCATGGGAGTAGCTGGAACATTCAGTCACTACATTCAATAATTATAGGGATGACCCAACACATATGATGCTCGACGGCCTTAGTTGTTATATTGTTGTCTGGTGTTCAGACATAAGTGTTGCGGTACTCGAGTTCTTGTCTTTGTCCCAGCTACAGTTTCTTTTGGACTCTGGATTTTCTTTTCTCAAGACCACTGCAATAACAGTTTCATTTTACTGCAGATTAGTGTGAAGAGAGCTGAGAAAATGAGGAGAAACATTCAAACATGCAAATATGTGTTTTTTTTTTTTTCCTCTCTGTGCGGCACACAGACAGACGGACAGAAAGCTAAGTGGGTGAAGTCCACCGCCTCCGCCCGTCACCTCCAACCCCCCTGCTGATGTTTAGCTGGATAAATGCTCGCCTCGGAGCGTCGGTTTAACTTGTTACCAACATGTCAGATTTACTAGACTAGTGTCTGCTTACAAACAAGGTTGGGTTGGCAGTGCATCGGTCTGAAAGGGTTGGGTACACCAGTGAAGCCAGTTAGTCTGGAGCCCTGTTATAGCTTAGCTTGCTAATGGTCTTGACTCAATCTTGCCTTAAAGTTTCGTTCTCTCTCTTGTTATGCTCTGGACATCTGGTCTTGACTCCAACATTATACATATGAATTATAATCTTCATTTTAGATCCTTACCATCAATGAGCGTCAGCATCCACTTTCCTTAATGTGTTCAGTTGTTGACAGCTTTGCATCTTTAAAAATGGGGACTTTGTTTTGTTAGGATTCACCTTTTTATGCCCGAGCATCTAAAGGTTTGAAGTGCCTTGTGTTCCCGCAGCTCTCTAGGCCAGCATGTTTTGTATAAATCTGTATGTAAATCTGCTTCTTGCGTTGCTGCAGTGAGGCAGGCTGAACTGAACCTGCTGCAGGTCTCCTGTTTAATCTTGAACTCGGCTCTTCCAGATGTGCTGCAGCTGTGGCTGAACTCCTCCCTGCTGTTTGTCAGGAGAGCTGCAGCCCGCTGCCTGTCTGTTCTGCAGCTCACCTGGCTGCCCTCTCGCTCACAGCCCAACAGGCATGGAGGTAAAGAAGCTCTGAAGGTCGTGGGGACTTACACGTCTTCTCCTCTTTCTCCTCGCACATACTGGTGTTTAACGGGGGGGTAAAGCACTCGGTTTCATCTGAAACAAACAAATCACTCCGATCAGACCTTCACTTTGGCTGTTTCCTCGGTGAAATGCAAATTGTGGCTATGCCTGTGGCACTCCCCACTTCAGCAGATGCGCATGTCAATGTTTCTGAGCTCCAGTGAGTCCTGACTCTTTGTTCCCTCTGCTGCAGCTCGATCCGGTAACTGTGGAGTCATGGCTCTGAAGGAACCCAAACTGAAGGAGCTTCATCCTGTCGGATCGCTGTGTGAGTCAGACATGTCCGAACATCTGCAGCTGTTAACTATCAGTCACAGTTTTGGCTCATGGCAGAAATAGTCCAAACATTTTGTAATCTCTCCTGAAATATATTTGAGGGTTTCATGTTGTTGGTGCAGATATGAAGTTTCTCCAGAATAGAAGGCGAGGTTTTAGTTTAGTGTGTAAGAACGAGCATGGGGCTGCTCTGATGGAGGTTGTGTGGTATGGGCAGGGTGGCTCAGATGTTCACATCCACTCATCATTGAGCTTTTTGGGACTCAGTTAAAGCATTTTGAGGTGGAAGGCTTATACAACAAACCGCTGCAATGATTTAAAAACAAGAATGGGGTGCACAAGTTTGAAATATTTGTGGACTTTCACCCACCAAAGTAAAGGAGGACTGCCTTCACATTCTACAACTTTGTCTCAAATGAACAAGTAGATGGTTGAAACTGGGCGTTCCAGCATGTTCACAAACACACACCCAGACTGGTTCTGGAATGGATAAAGCAGGCTAGCATGAAGCTTATGGAATGGGCTATCCAAAGCTCTGACCTTGACCCTGATGAAGAATCATTAAAAAAACTACAGTAAATGTAATGTTTTTGAGAATCATTGCAACTGCATGTTTGATAAGTTTTCAAATAGATAGAATCTTCTGCCTTCTCTGTAAATGCTTAGAGTTCAGTAAAACAAAATGGGATGACCGCTTCTAGCTTCACCGTGGCTGGAGCAGAAAGTTGGTGTGTGTGTGTGTGTGTGGCTTTAACGCAGTTTTGACACCAACAGGTGACGACTGTAAGGAGAAGCAGCGCTCCCAGCTGGACATCTCTTCATCATCGTCCTCCTCCTCCTGGTCATCCTGTCTTTTGGGGCTCATACGCAACGCTGCAGTTTTCACAGGTTCAGCTCCAGTTTAACCAGCTGCAGGAAAAAGAACCAGAACCCTGAAACTTTATAAAACCGGTCTCATCTCGGTGTCTCTCTAATGGTCAGCTTTGCCTCTGCAGCTGCAGCTCTGTGGCTTCTTACCCAGATGGTTTTCTCTGCTGCACTGAGAGGTGGTCGCTCTGCAGGTTACGGTCGCCGTGTGTGTTTGTTTCTCTAGCTAGATGTCTGTAGGTGGTGTTAGGGGACCCCGACTCCCTCCACCCGGCTCTGAATTGCCTCTTGTTGGTCCTGTGCTATTTTTAAGTTCATTTTTTCTGCAGTGAAAATAAGATGCACCAGAATCAGACTATTAATCTGTTCCCAGCTCTGAAAATCAGCCCTACATACAGTGAACTGGTATAATAAATGGATCCAAGAGTCTGAATCGCTGCTAATAAGATTTAAGGTTTTCATGACAACCAGAGGGCCTTTCCTCCTCTCAGTAAATGTTGGGAGGTGGAGTTTGTGCATCTTGTTTGAACTGTTTAACATCAATAAGGTTCTACTAATCTCTTTGTTCGGCTGAAGGCAGCTGATCCTGAATCTGTTTGGGTCCTCAGGTTCCTCGGCAGGAGACCTGTTCAGACAAATCGGCAGACGATGGAGTGGCATGAGCTCAGGCTTCCACCTCGGCAGGTAAAGATGTTTGTGTTGACATCCCACCAACCTGCAGACAGCCCATGCAAACTTTTTCTTCTCTTTGGCACTGAGCTCTGACCCTGTGAGGCTCAGTTCAATCCTCTTGCATTAGAACATCATAAAACTAGATTTAATCCAATGTTTTGGTTTGATGAGCTAGTTTTAGGTACGTAAGTTTAGGACTCTGAAAAATTGAAGTCATTGTTTCTTTGTGGAGTCCAGAATGTGATGGTGGCAGCTGCTGCTGTTTGAAAGAATTTAATGTTTTGCTTTGATATTGAACCACATGCTGCATGCAGTTCAACATCCAGATGTCTTGTTTTCTCCTCAGGCTCTTCATTGTACTCCTGCTCCTTCTCTTCTTCAGTAAGTTGTACTTTAAGGAAATTCCGATTCACCTGCTGCTTTATATTTTTTCCGTCTCTGCTTAATCTTGAAGCTTCAGGCTCTCACATCAAGCCGACATCTGAATTAAATGGGAATTTTAGCTGTTCTGACGAACAAGTAGTTTTATTTTCCTGATAAATTTTCTGCTAACTAATCTCTGAACTTTGTTGATCACCTGATGAGGAAGTGAATTCAAACCGATTTTAGTGTGAAAGAATCGGTGCTTCAGGAGAAAATGCTTCAGATTCTTAGCATCACAATTGCTTTCAGGGTCTTTTCTGTTTTCCTTGGAGCTCAAAATAAACCCTGAAGAAGATTCTGAGGAACCAGAGAAAAAAACACTCCTATGTTCTTCTTCTCAGGTTTGTTTTGGTTCCATCCAGCTGGTTTCTATTCGCTCCTTCCAGACTTCAACGTGGCGGATGTTCCAGGTCTGTCCTCTGTTCACAACTTCATGTCTTCTCAGAGCCAGTCAGCAGAGGGCATTGTGGAGGTCTTGGTCCAGAGCCCGCCTCCATCAGCTGAAATGCCTCCTCAGGTAACTGCTCATGAAAATCATTCCTAATGTTCCGCTTTTAAAACGGATCTCCAACATGTGTGGTCATGTTTTTTATATTAGGAGGTTCCATCAGCAGCTCCGCCAGCAGTGGTGGCGTTAGATTCTGAGCGGCTTGTTCAGATGGAGCAGAGTCTGAGGGCGCTATGGGAGGAGATGGAGGCTGCAGAGCGACGGGCGGAGCAGAGTCACAGCGAGCTGCTCCAGCTCTACGCTGACCTCCATCGGCAGGCGTCCGGGTCCCACCACAGCAGGTACGACGTGGAGCTGTGGACAAGGGGGCTAATGGAGCAGCAACTGTCTCTGCTACGCAGACAACTCGGTGAAGAGAGACGGCAGAGGGAGCAGGTTGGAAACTTGACATCATTTAAACGTCAAACAAATTTCAGCTCAGTAAGAGATTTGGTTGTTAAGTTTATTCTTTAGACACTGCTCAAAAATTAAAGGAACACTTTGAAAACACATCAGATTTCAATTAAAAGAAAAATCCTACTGAATATCCATACATGGAACAGGGAATGTGTTTGGAACAGAAGGATGCCACATCATTTATTGAAAATTACAGACCCACAGAGGGTTTAATCTGAAGTTACAGACAAATTTAAACTGAGCCTGATGCTGCAGGCTAGTCCAGCTTGCTGAAATGGTCCTCAGTAGTTTGTATGGCCCCCATGTGCCTGCATGGATGCCTGACGGCGTCGGGGCACGCTCCTTTTTATGAGATGATGGACTTTTTTTTTTTTTGTTTGAGAGTTTCCATGATTTTTGACAGTGAATGTTGTTTTGGGGTTCATTAATCCGTGGAGCAGCGGTTTCTCTGTGCAGGGATTCCAAATACTGAAACGGAATCCTTCAGGTTAAAGAGCAGAAACTGAGAGTCGTCCCCTGTGTGTCTGTAGATGCGGCAGCAGGATTTGTTGGTGCTGAAAACCCAAATGTCCCGTCTGGAACAGCTGGAGCTGCAGCTGCAGCAGGTCGTAGCCAGGAGTCGGGTTAGTCTTAAGATCCAGCTCGTTAACGGGATTAAATTTGTTTATGGCAGGGGTGTCAAACTTCGGTTCCAGAGGGCTGGTGTCCCGCAATGTTTAGACGTGTCCCTGGTCCAACACCTGGATCAGATGGCTGAATCACCTCCTCAGCATGTATCCAAGTTCCACAGCGTCCTGCTAATGAACACAGATCCTCGAGGACTGGAGTTTGACACCTGCGGTTAATGGGATCTGGCATCTTAATCCATCCGTCTGAGCCCATCAGCTTGTTGTTGTTGTGCAGGAGCTGCAATGGAGACATGAAGCTGACACAGCGCCCCCTGCTGCTCTCTCACCTACTGCCAGGTAGCCTTCATCCTCATCATTCAAACCTGATGCAGCTCAGTTTGTACCTTAAATGTTCATTTTCTCTGCCCACCAACTCCCAACAGCGCCATGGTGGACAAAGAGTCCCAGGATGCTTTGCAAGCAGATGTTTCCCGGTTGGAGGCAGCTCTGGTGGACGTCAGGCGGGATGTAGACGGTCTGTCCGGGTGTCAGGACGGCTGCCAAGAACTTGACAGAACCCAGCATACTGTGAGATTCCTTATTGTAACAGGATGTCACTTTGAGAGCTTCATTTCACAATAAAAGCTTTTCTGAAAAAGCTTTTATTGTGATTTTTTTTTGGTAATTTAAAGCCTCCTCCACAGATGTCAGAGCAGGTATTGGTTCTGATCCGAGAGGAGGTTCGGGCTTTGATCTACGGAAACCAGCTGACTCAGGGCGGTGATTCCATCCTCCCTGAGTCCCTCCTGCAGTGGCTGTCGCAGCAGTTTATCAGCGAGGCCAACCTGCAGGAGGCGCTGTCCTCTCTGGAGTTTAGTATCCTGCAGAACATCAACCAGCGGCTGCACGGGGCGGAGACTGACAGAGAGGCCGTTCTGGACGCAGCAGGGAATGCCGTCACCAAGGAGGTGAGAGGAGGAAGTCTTAGTTTTCCAACCTCACATGTAATATTGGTTCATGTTACCGTTCATGTAAAGAAATGGTTCAAATATTTAACTTTTAATCTATTGTTGTTGATGTACATCTGAATGTTGACTCTGACACTTTTAAATTCCAAAAGGCTTCTTCGAATAAAGTAGGATAAGTGTACTGAGGTTGTTTTAACAAGCAGATTCCCTGCTGGACACCATTAGAGTATCGGGGAAAAGCCCTCAAAAAAACCATCACGATACTAAAGCAGAGTCTCTGCTTTTCCAGGAAGTCCATGTGATGGTAATGGAAGCTCTGAGACTGTTTTCTCAGGACCGAACCGGCTTGGCGGACTATGCTCTGGAGTCTGGAGGTCAGAAACAGCCAAAATCTCTTTTACGGTTTTGTTAGAGCTCTTCAGTTTGTCTGTAAGAATTTTTTTTTCTGTAAATTGTTAAAACAGTTTCAGACGGTTAGTTTCCTAAAAAAACTAGATCTGAATCCAGGCTCTTGTCTGGGTTTTTATAAATCAGGTGGTAAGACATTTTAGCTCTTTTGACAGTTTGAAAAGTAATCAGCTGCATGACGCCCTGCTCCTCTGTAACCTGACATGTCTGTAATCGCCCTGCAGGGGGCAGCATCCTCAGCACTCGCTGCTCGGAGACCTATGAGACGAAGGCCGCCCTGCTGAGTCTGTTTGGAGTTCCTCTCTGGTATTTCTCCCAGTCTCCTCGAGCTGTAATCCAGGTACCTCACTTGTTGAACCAACTCACCTTCATACTAGCAGTTCCAGTTTCACACCAGGCCTTAGATTCTGTACCAAAGGTTTCCTTTTAAATTAGAGCAACTCAGCCCCATGGTGGTAGAAAAGCAGTGGTAAAACATGCGGATGGGATATTTTTACATATCTTGAATCAACTGGGTTTTCCTATTTTAGGCTGCTTTAAAAAGCAGAGGCTGTTTAATTCCAACAGCAGAAGAATTTGATAATTTAAGATGAAAACACAAATGTTTAATATAAAAATTTTGTCTTTTGTCATTGATTCGTGTCTAACTTTTAATAATCCTGTCACCTTCCTCCTGCAGCCTGATGTCCATCCTGGGAACTGCTGGGCCTTCAGAGGCTCCAAAGGCTTCCTTGTGATCCAGCTCTCCATGAGAATCGTTCCCACAGCCGTCACCATGGAGCACATCCCCAAATCCCTGGCCCCCAGCAGGACCCTGCGCAGCGCTCCAAGAGACTTCACTGTTTATGTAAGACCGCATCAGCACTGCGGAGGCCTTGGAAACGCAGCATTTGGTCTGAGCTGAACTCTGATGTTGATTTTTAGGGTCTGAGAGACGAGCATCAGGAGAAAGGAAAGCTCCTGGGAAATTACACCTACGATGAAGACGGAGAAGATCTGCAGACCTTCACCATCTCGGTGAGTCGTCAGGATGCACCAGGATGCACTGAGCTGCAGGGTTTTCTTTTAAAGGCTTCACAGGGATGAAACATTCTCCCTTATCCTTGAAGTTTAGGAGCCTTTTTCTGCCCAATTGATTCAGACGCTTATTACTAAGAATCATGAATGTAATCGTAATAAGAGAAAAGTTAGAGTCAGGACACTATCAGAAAGGAGTTTAAACGGATTGAAGTTCATTTTTCTTCATCCACAGTAGCATGGCTGAGGCATGGTCTGGGTCAAACTGGTTCTAACACGATAAGGTTCAACAAGCTACAACTGAAACTTTGGCTCTGTTGGAATCGTTTGAGTTTTATTCTTCAAGGGAAAAGTCAGAGCGGATAAAATGGCTTTAGAATCAGTGAGAAGTTGTTTCTTCACTACAATGTAGCCAGCTGACCCTAACCTCACTCCTTAAAGCCTCTCAGCATTTTTCCAACCTCATTTTTCCTTAAAACTCTGTGTACACCTACAGTAGACATCCTCACATCCTTACTTCTGCAATTCCAAAGACCTTCAAAAAGTCTGGAGAACTTTTAAATATTATAGAAAATTATGGATTACTGGATGGAAACCAGGCAAAAAATGGGAACTATTTTTATTTTTTTTTTCTGCTGATGCTTTAACTACTTTCTGGTCAAATGTTTTTTTTGTTGTTGTTTTTTTCTGGTTCTCACCAGGAGGAGAACAATGAAGTCTTTCAGATCATCGAGGTGCAGGTTCTGTCTAACTGGGGCCACCCAGAGTACACGTGCATGTACCGCTTCAGAGTGCACGGGACGCCAAGTGACGTCTGAGTCAATGTGGTGGAGAAGCTGCTGACCTGCAGCTTTGTGAGTCTATTTTATGTCATTTGCACAGCGGCCGGTACTAATGTTGGCTGTGGAAAGGCTCCGACTGTTCTGTGATCCCGTGAATCTGTTCATACTTTTATACCAAGGTTCTGGTTCCAGGTTGTTGCTGCTGTTTTTCACGTTTTTATGCATTTATCAGGTGTGATAAGTCATCCAGCTGTTTGAACTAATCCTTCTATAAAAGACTGATCCTGGAGTTCACGCTGCAGGTTTGGCGTCTGAGCTTCATATTTTCTCTGAGAGGACAAAGATTCAGTCCTGTCAAAGTAAAACCTTCTCTCTGCATCACTGTCACGGTGCAGATAAAGGTGCTGAGCATGGAAACGGACTGACGGGTCGGTCTGACGAGGAGGAAAGACCTCAGGTTTCGGTTTAAGAATGTGTGTACAGATTTTTAACATTTGTAAATCTGAAAACAGTAAAACTGTGAAACAACTTGAAGGAAAAGAAAATATAAAACCTTTTCATCACAGCCGCTGTTTCTTTGATTTAAAAGTTTATTTATGTGCACTGGAACAATTTTTATATTTGTATGTAAATACTTTTGTACATGACTTCCAACTGAATTGTTATATAATAAAAGATGTGACATTTTAAAAGCTTTGTTTCAGTCCATTAATGTTTCAGTACAACCAGACATCATGATGCAAACGAATCAGACTTCGCTGCAGAGGACAAAGTGCAGGAACACTAAAATATTCTCTACCAGAATAAAAATCATGAAATAAGAACCAATTTTTTTTTTAAATTTTTGCCCCGTTGATAACCGACAACGAGTCACAGGTGTCTCCCACCTCTCCAACATTAACAGAACACTGAACAAAATTCAACTTAATTTCAGTATTCATCTTTTGGAACTGCAACAGAAGCATTAAAAGATCAGAGCTTGTATTCACAAAGATTCTCAGAGAGCTCCTAGCTTAGCCTAAAATTTCATGGCAAAGACTCCTACCTTTTTAAAAGTGATTCTGTTCTCTGCTGAGAGCGACTCTGAGCAAGATGACAGAAGTTCCTACCTTTTAGTGAGGAGGTGTGGTTGACCCCGTTGCTCGGTGTGACGCTGTCTTCTAAGAGCTGTGATTTGTTTTTTTTTTGTTTGTTCTGGCTGCGATGGACCGCTGACCTGTCCAGGGTGCAGCCCACCTGCAGACTGCTGGAGATAAGCAACAGCTTCCCCACGACCCACTATGGAAGAAGCGGTAGAAAATAACTGACAGAATGATTATTATTTTTTTTGTTTTTGTTTAGACTGACCTTCAAATAAAATGTTAATATGAGAACACTCCCAGCCTTTAGATTGTATTGTTTTATGGAGTTAGATGGCATCTGATCATTCTAGAAACTATTTAATAAAATATTTTTACTGTTCTTGTTTTCCACTTGTGTGTATCTGCAGGTCTCGGCGACATCCAACTACTGATAAATGAGAGCCAGCGAAAACAGCTGCAGGTGTAAGCTTACTGGTTGCTAATGTTTTAGGTTTATACTTGTAAATTTGAGATCTGTTTAAAACAAACAATATATGTTAAACAGGCAATAGATAATACGTTGTGTACTTAATTATATTATCAGTCTATTTGAATCCCCACTGAGTGATTAAATCTTTACCTATCCAATGTAAAGAGGTTTATCACAAAGTTATGAAAGTGGGAAATTATGTTTCTTATAATCCAGAAATTACCTTTCTTTGAATCAAATTGACACCTAAAATGCTATCTAAACTGATGAACCTTTAAAACCGTTAACTTTTTATCAAACTTTTACTGCTCTCAGGAGTTTTAAGGTGGGGTTTTAGGGCCTTGAATTCTGAGGTACAGTACAGACCAAAGTTTTGGACACACCTTCTCATTCAAAACGTTGTCCTTATTTTCATGACTATGAATATTGTAGCTTCACACTGAAGGCATCAAAACTATGAATTAACACATGTGGAATTATATACTGAACAAAAAAGTGTGAAACAACTGAAAATATGTCTTATATTCTAGCTTCTTCAAAGTAGCCACCTTTTGTTTTTGATTACTGCTACTGCTAACTCTTGGCATTCTGTTGATGAGCTTCAAGAGGTAGTCACCTGAAATGGTTTTCACTTCATAGGTGTGCCCTGTCAGGTTTAATAAGTGGGATTTCAAGCATTATAAATGGGGTTGGGACCATCAGTTGTGTTGTGCAGGTGGTGGATACAGTACACAGCTGATAGTCCTACTGAATAGACTGTTTTTGTATTTAATTTGTATTATGGCAAGAAAAAAACAGCTAAGTAAAGAAAAACGAGTGGCCATCATTACTTTAAGAAATGATGGTCAATCAGTCCGAACAATTGTGAAAACTTTGAAAGTGTCCCCAAGTGCAGTCACAAAAACCATCAAGCGCTACAAAGAAACTGGCTCACATGAGGACCGCCCCAGGAAAGGAAGACCAAGAGTCACCTCTGCTGCGGACGATAAGTTCATCCGAGTCACCAGCCTCAGAAATCGCAGGTTAACAGCAGCTCAGATTAGAGAACAGGTCAATGCTATACAGAGTTCTAGCAGCAGACAAATCTCTAGAACAACTGTTAAGAGGAGACTGTGTGAATCAGGCCTTCATGGTAAAATAGCTGCTAGGAAACCACTGCTGAGGACAGGCAACAAGCAGAAGAGACTTGTTTGGGCAAAAGAACACAAGAAATGGACATTAGACCAGTGGAAATCTGTGCTTTGGTCTGATGAGTCCAAGTTTGAGATCTTTGGTTCCAACCACCGTGTCTTTGTGCGGCGCAGAAAAGGTGAATGGAAGGACTCTACATGTCTGGTTCCCACCGTGAAGCATGGAGGAGGAGGTGTGATGGTATGGGGGTGCTTTGCTGGTGACACTGTTGGGGATTTATTCAAAATTGAAGGCATACTGAACCAGCATGGCTACCACACCATCGTGCAGCGGCATACTATTCCATCCGGTTTGCGTTTAGTTGGACCATCATTTATTTTTCAACAGGACAATGACCCCAAACACACCTCCAAGCTGTGTAAGGGCTATTTGACCAAGTAGAGAGTGATGGGGTGCTGCGCCAGATGACCTGGCCTCCACAGTCACCGGACCTGAACCCAATCGAGATGGTCTGGGGTGAGCTGGACCGCAGAGTGAAGGCAAAAGGGCCAACAAGTGCTAAGCATCTCTGGGAACTCCTTCAAGACTGTTGGAAAACCATTTCAGGTGACTACCTCTTGAAGCTCATCAGCAGAATGCCAAGAGTGTGCGTAGCAGTAATCAAAGCAAAAGGTGGCTACTTTGAAGAACCTAGAATATAAGACATTTTCAGTTGTTTCACACTTTTTTGTTCAGTATATACAGGGGTTGGACAATGAAACTGAAACACCTGGTTTTAGACCACAATAATTTATTAGTATGGTGTAGGGCCTCCTTTTGCGGCCAATACAGCGTCAATTCGTCTTGGGAATGACATAAACAAGTCCTGCACAGTGGTCAGAGGGATTTTTAGCCATTCTTTTTGCAGGATAGTGGCCAGGTCACTACGTGATACTGGTGGAGGAAAACGTTTCCTGACTCGCTCCTCCAAAACACCCCAAAGTGGCTCAATAATATTTAGATCTGGTGACTGTGCAGGCCATGGGAGATGTTCAACTTCACTTTCATGTTCATCAAACCAATCTTTCAAGAGTCTTGCTGTGTGTATTGGTGCATTGTCAGCCTGATAGACGGCACCGCCTTCAGGATACAATGTTTGAACCATTGGATGCACATGGTCCCCAAGAATGGTTCGGTAGTCCTTGGCAGTGACACACCCATCTAGCACAAGTATTGGGCCAAGGGAATGCCATGATATGGCAGCCCAAACCATCACTGATCCACCCACATGCTTCACTCTGGGCATGCAACAGTCTGGGTTGTAAGCTTATTTGGGGCTTCTCCACACCGTAACTCTCCCGGATGTGGGGAAAACAGTAGAGGTGGACTCATCAGAGAACAATACATGTTTCACATTGTCCACAGCCCAAGATTTGCGCTCCTTGCACCATTGAAACCGACGTTTGGCATTGGCATGAGTGACCAAAGGTTTGGCTATAGCAGCCCTGCCGTGTATATTGACCCTGTGGAGCTCCCGACAGACAGTTCTGGTGGAAACAGGAGAGTTGAGGTGCACATTTAATTCTGCCGTGATTTGGGCAGCCGTGGTTTTATGTTTTTTGGATACAATCCGGGTTAGCACCCGAACATCCCTTTCAGACAGCTTCCTCTTGCGTCCACAGTTAATCCTGTTGGATGTGGTTTGTCCTTCTTGGTGGTATGCTGACATTACCCTGGATACCGTGGCTCTTGATACATCACAAAGACTTTCTGTCTTGGTCACAGATGCGCCAGCAAGACGTGCACCAACAATTTGTCCTCTTTTGAACTCTTGTATGTCACCGATAATGTTGTGTGCATTTAATATTTTGAGCAAAACTGTGCTCTTACCCTGCTAATTGAACCTTCACACTCTGCTCTTACTGGTGCAATGTGCAATCAATGAAGACTGGCTACCAGACTGGTCCAATTTAACCATGAAACCTCCCACACTAAAATGACAGGTGTTTCAGTTTCATGAAACACCTGTCTACCTGTGGGTAGACATTAAAGAGGGCAAAAAGAGGGGGAGACATTCGGCAAAGGTCCCCGGATCCGGGACTCGGATCCGGGCCTGGGAGAGCCACATCGAGGACTATAGCCTCTGCACATGGTCGCATGCTTAACCCCTACACCACCAGCGCCGCGCCCCGAATCGCTTCTTTTTAAGCAAAATGAAAATCTCTGGAAGATTAATGATGCCATCTGCATTAGATAAAAGTTTGTTTTGGGTAAATTCATCTGAATGAATCTGTCTTCAAGAAATGCCTGTAGTCTATCTCACTGGTTGGGCTCGTCAGGATTTATGGATACATAAAGCTGAGTATCATCAGCATAACAGTGAAAATTTATCCCATGCTGCCTGATCATTTTACCTAGTGGAAGCATATATATAGTAACCCTGAACCCTGAACCCTGTGGTACTCCACAATTAACCCTGGAGTTTAAAGATGATTTATCATTTACATGAACAAACTGGAATCTGTCAGACAAATAAGATTTAAACCAGCCTAGTGCTGTTCCCCTGATCCCTACAGCATATTCCAGCCTTTCTAAGAGAATATTGTGGTCGACTGTATCAAATGCAGCACTGAGATCTAAGAGGACAAGTACAGACACAAGTATATCATTTGAGGCCATAAGAATATCATTAGTGACTTTCAGCAGAGCTGTTTCAGTGCTATGATGAGCTCTGAAATCTGACTGAAACTCTTCAAACAGGTCATTGCTGTGTAAATGCTCACACATTTGATTACCAACTATTTTCTCAAGAATTTTAGATAAGAACGGAAGATTGGATATAGGTCTGTAATTTAGTAAATCATATTGGTCAAGCAAAGGTTTCTTAAGTAAAGGTTTAATTACAGCTACCTTAAAAGCTTGTGGTACATATCCATTTAGTAAGGATAGATAAATCATATCTAAAATGGGGCTGGTAATCAGAGGGAACACTTCCTTAAATAATTTCCTTAAATTGATCAAAGCAGTCCAAACACAAATCAGATTCTACAGTTACTTCCAATGTTTTCTCACTTACTGAGGATGAAGTAATCATCTTCTGGAGTATGCCAATGATTTTATTTTTAATAGAATCAATGTTATTTTAAAAGAATCCCATAAAGTCATGACTGCTAAGAGCTAAGGGAATGGATGGCTCAACAGAGCTATGACTCTTTGTAAGTTTAGCAACTGTAATAAAAAGTAACCTAGGATTATTCTTATTCTCTTCAATTAATGATGAGAAAGCTGTTCTAGCTTGGCGAAGTGTCTTTTTATACAACAGTAGACAATTTTTCTAGATTAAGTAGGAGTCCTCTAGGTGTGTAGAGCACCATTTTCTCTCCAGTTGTCTAACATTGTGCTTTAAAGTACGCAGCCGGTGTCCACCAATGGGTTCGGGGATTGGCGCCACAACAGGCACCGCAGAACTTACGGCCACAGCTACAGGTGGCAGCATCGACAATAGAGGTGGAGAACATAGTCCACTCAGATGGTTTCTCCAACCTCGGCTGGAATCAGGTAAAAGCTTTCCTGGAGGTGGGTGTTGAATACAACCCTGGCCGAAAGGCCTCGCTACACGTTCACAGCATACATGTATTAATACAGACACACACAGCACGTCTTTGGCAGTCATGTGACTGTGAGGCCCAGGTCTCACATATTTCAGGCCAAACCTCTAACAATATTTTCATATGTGGAAAGGGAGGAGCAGAAGTCGATCATGCAGTATGTCCCGTTTTTTGTCGACATGTTAAACTCCCTAACTAAGTGAAAAGTAAAAACCCAAAACTCTTCAAACTCAGGCAATCTCTTTAAATGTCACTTTATTTTTTATGTGGCTTTAGGACACTTGATGACCTCCAAATATAAACACTGTCTTCAAAAGATGACTGTTATTGTCTGGGATGTTTGAATGTTCAGGTTTTTGAGGCAAAGCGTAAGTCCTGTTATGTGTTCACCATACCTGACAGTTTACGCTGCGTTTCATTTGATTCAATCCAATTAAGGGATTGAATCAGTTCATTGGCTTTATTAGCTACACAAATATTTATGTGTTGGGATTTAACATCTTTTTCAACTGTTTTATACAGTGACAGGACACAACAAAAGTCACTAAAGTCATATTAAATAATCTATCAATTAATGTGCATAATTCAGTGGACATTATCGTAACCTTCTTGTATTTGTTAAATCCCAACACATAAATATTTGTGTAGCTAATAAAGCCAATCAACTGTAATGAACTGATTCAATCCCTTAATTTGATTGAATCAAATGAAACGCAGCGTAAACTGCCAGGTATGGTGAACACATAACAGGACTTACGTTTTGCCTCAAAAACCTGAACATTCATATGGACATTAATTGATAGATTATTTAATATGACTTTAGTGACTTTTGTTGTGTCCTGTCACTGTATAAAACAGTTGAAAAAGATCTGTTTACCTGTGGATTTCATCAGTTCGCAGCTTTGACAACGAGGAACGAAATGTCAGCAGGTGTTAGAAAGGCACTAAACATTCACCTGGTACAATTAATGCACAGCTCTGTAGAGAAATGTGTAGTGAGATATTTAAAATCAATGTGTGTGTCTGCAAGAACTACAATTTTAACAAAAACTGTAGTCCTACCATATGTGGTGCCAATAAACAGTAACTGTTAAAACTAAATGTCTTACTTTGCCAAAGACCTAAACCTGTATGAGGAACTCTGAAAGGGAAAATAAAAGTAATTTCTAAAAACATTGTTAAAAAGACTACAATGTTTGCCTTAAAGTTTTAACAAGCTGAAACACTATTGTTCCTTTCCCAAATGTTTCTTCCACCCTGTAGTCTTCAGTAATAAGTCTAGAAACTTCTCACCCTGTAGGCTGTCAGCAGACAGCACAATGCCAGCAGAAGCAAGGTGAAGATCAGGAACTTGAAGAGCTGAAGGGCTGACTTCAGGAAACAAGAACACAGCTTAGTTTGCAAAAAAGTGTAGCGAGGGTGAAATGAAGAATATCAGGAGAAGCTTCTGCTCCTACAATCTTCATACAACATCTCCATATACTTTTTACATGTTCAACGAAAAAAAAAAACAGGGGCAAAGAACATGAATGGGACCTGTTCAAATCCTGTCTTGTAGATCTCTTTTCAGGAGCTGTCTTCAGAAGGTCAATGATGGCTGTTATGGTGGTGACTGGAGGACCCAGACATTGGTGGTGATGAAAGTCATCAACCTCAAATGTCTGCATATCACCTAGATGCTGAAATCTAGGTTACTGCTCAGTGGAAGGGTCCAGGTCAGGTCAGGCTCAGGTGTGGTTCTTCTTTGAGGTATAAATGATTGCATGAATCTTTGCTCATCTCCAGGGACATTTTTTGTATTTATACTGAGCTGTGTCAAAATGAACTGGCTGAGAATGACTTAGACTAACATGACAATGAAATCTTTATTGTTCATTAAATTGAACATGGACTGAACTTATATAGCGCCTTTCCAGTCATACAGACCATTCAAAGCGCTTTACACTAGAGCCACATTCACCCAATCGCACTCACTAACGCTCACACATTCATACACCGTTACGCAGATCGGTAGGCAACTTGAGGTTAAGTGGCTTGCCATCCCACACCAGCAAGTATAACCCCTTCTTCTGCAACTCAAAGCAAAATGAGTTCGTTTTTAGCAAAAGATTTGTCCCCAACTAAGCAACCAAGTATTGATGATGAGTTCACTGAAGTGATAGCTATTGATTTCCAACCCTTTCCCATTGTGGAGGATAAAAGTTTTAAAAGTTTTGTCAAAGCCTTAAATTACCCAGTAGAAAAACACTGTCCCAAACAAATATCTGTCACTTGCCACTTTATTTAAAATTACAAGACGACATCTTGCCTTCTGGAGTTCACCAACAGACACTGCAAAAACCTAACAGAGGAGGTAGTAAGAATGGCAGATAGAGGACAAAGTGGTGTGCTGTATGTGAGTAAAATGCTGCAAACATCGTCAAAGTCATAAAAATTCTGAAGTGGACCCGGAGGTGGTCAAAACAAAGTGGATAAGTTCAGGGCTGTTGCGTTTTTCCACAAAACCAGAGTGGCAACACAGAGGCTAAAATCCACACACTGCCAGATGAGGATGCTTGAAATGAGGCCCAAACAATAGTGCGCCACCAGTTAGAAGTCAACATTTTATCTGGTGAAACGAATTCTTGAAACAAAAGATGCCATCATCTCCACCCTGGACCTGATGGACGTTAATATTGTTTTCTTGAGTTTGGTTCTGTTCTGTGGGTTTGTTTGCAGTTTTTTTGTTAATTTGTGCATTAGAATTTTTGAAATGTTAAACAATTACACAATTATAAGGTTTTCTCAGAAAAAAAACACTGAATGCAAAATAGTTTTCAACACACAAACCATTAATTCTTGAAAAGTTAAGATAAAATATAGGGGGCTGCGAAAGATCCTTAATTGAGAGCCATTCAGGTGGATTCTTTCAAAAGAGCCAACCTTCCTATCACTGGCGGCACCTGGGGGTTATTTAGCGCCACTAAAGGTTTCATAAACATCAGCAGACAGTTAACAGGCGCCACCCAGCTTTCAGAAATCACCTGGCTGTTATGATTTGGGGGTGTTATGATTATGTTTTCCAAGTTGTTGTGTTTTGGATCTTGTTTCTGTTTATTGTTTTAGAGGTGGTGCTGTAGTTTAGGTCTGTTTTTAGGTCGTTGTTTTCAGTTCATAGTACCTTCTGGTTTATGTTCTGTTACAGTTATGTTTCTTAGGTTTGATTAGATCCTTGAATTTCTGTTTTGTTCCAGCCACGTTATGTTTTCACTCTCTGCTACTGTCAGCCAGTAATCAGCTTCATTCGGTCCACCTGCACCATGTAATCAGTCTCCTTGTTTCACCTGCACCATGCTCCATATGTAAACTGCTGTTCTGTTTACTTGTCGCAGAAACATTATCACTGTTCACAGTTCGTCTGTTTATGCCAAGCCTGTTCAGTCAAACTGGTCTTGCTTGCGTGTCCATGCCTGTTTCTGCCACCACCTGCTTAAGTGGGTTTTATTTATTAAATCTGTTTACTCACCACGCTACACTGCTTCCTGCCTGTCTGCATCCTGGGATCCACCACCACACCACATACATGACACTGCCATTGATTAAACACCTAGTGCTGCTTGAAAAATGTCTGCTGCTGCACCAAAAATAACACCACTCTGTTTTTACAGCCAGTAGTTCTGAATGGTTGCTATCGAATAAGAAGCTTAGTCAGACTTTTTAAGCACTTTTGAACTGAGCACTTATCTTGATTTCAGATGTTCAAACATAGAGACAATTTATGAGACACCAGGTGATGCTGGAAAGCATAAGATTGATGTCCAAAATGTAATTTAATGTTTTATGTCTTTTTAATTCATTTTAAGGTTGTGAGTCTTACCTAAGCTTAACAGCAGTAATTTCATTTTCCTGTTGTATCTTCTGGGCTGAAGATCATTGATTGGTGGCACAGATAAAGTAAGGTTGGTGCTAAATTCACCATACTAAAATGTCTCCACAACAGTACAACCTTAAATGTTCTAGGATTTTTTACACAACGGAACAAAAGCAGTGACGAACTGGACAAAGCATAAGAGTGAGAACATTTAAAGACTGGTATTTATTAGGAAACCTGAAGTGTTGAAAATGTGATGCATTTCCAATGAGTAATGTAGATTTCTAAGGGAAATGCATGGGGAATGGGGAACATGTTTGGAGTTCCTCTTTATCACTCTTTGATTCTCTCTCTCCCTTTTGACCAATCTCCGAATCTTCAACAGAAACTCTGTGTTAAACCAATTTTTATTGAACAGTTTTCAAATGGAAACAGCTGCTCTTTAAAGTCCAATTAAAAATTCATTGAGAACATTTTTTTCTTCTTTTGTACATCCTTTATATTACAGTATGTTTTTAGCTTGACTGCAGCTGTTCATGAAGACGTAGACCTTTCACATTTTGTCGAATAAGCGACTAATGCCACCGTGGCAATGGGCACCGAGGGTCCAGCTGTCCCTAGCACCAATGCGACATAAGTACATGGTGGGTCTAGAGGACAGGTGCCTGTGAGAGAAACTATTGATGAATTGAAAGAAATTAGAACAGTATTGAGTAACTTGTGTGATGTTTTGTCTGATATCTCAAACACATTAAAAGAACGTGTTAAAAAGTGAAACTTTTTGTTGTCCTAGACGTCGCATGACATCCTCATTAAGCAGTGCTCCATGTTGAAATTCCTCTTGTCAGGTAGTTTGGTGTGGGTCAGGTTTGTCATTCTGAGGAGGAGGGAGGCCAGGAGGGACATCAGTACATCAGGCACAAATAGTTAGGATTTCTCCGTTTTTCATTGACTTACCAAGAAGACAGCCATAACGTATAGTGCCTGCCTACAGTCTATTTCCTACACTGCTTTGCGGCAGAATGAAAAAGTCATGGGTTGAGCCAGTCCGTCATGCCACTAAATTTGTCAGGCACATGTTGGCATTACATATGACTTGCACATTAATAGAATTAACATGCTTTCTATTTATATACACACATTGTTTATCATATGGACAGCGTTAAAAGTGCAGTCAATTGCACCAATTACATTTGGAAAACAAGACACTGCTGCACACTGCCATTTAATGTTGGCCTGTTATCCCACTGCGTAGGTTTGCAGTTGTGCCATACTCTTTCCATGTTGAGATGATGGATTAAACAGTACTCTGTGAGATGTTGCTTGGGATATTGTTTTAACATGGTCGTGCTTTAAACTTCTCCACTGCTTTGTCCCTGACCTTTATGCTGCACTCCTAGGTTTTTGTTGTGATGCTTGCTCTCTAATGTTCTCTAACAAACCTCTGAGGCTTTGCCAAACAGGTGCATTTACTCTGGATTAAAGCATACGCAGATGGACTACAAATCAGGTGACCTCTGAAGGAAATTTGCTGCACTGGAGTTTATTTATTTTAGTTTTATTCTAGAATTGCGCTGCTCAAGGTGGCAGCAGGCTGGAATGGCTCTGAACTTTTTATTCTGATAATTTCTTTTAAAGAACACAAATTCCTCTTGTGGTGTATAAAATGGATATTTATTGGATGATTATTCCCTCTTGTGTCGAATGCTGTGCAGCTGGAAGGATTTTTACTGATACTTTTTTAGTTTTGGACATTTATAATGATGCGTCACCGTGACAACGGGGTTGTTTTTTTACAGCCGGGAGCAGCTGATTAATATGTCAAAAGCTCAAATAATACGTCAACTACAACCCCAAAGCCCTGATGAGTTGAAAAGGAGGCCCCGTGGATGCAGAGCAGGAGCAAAGAGAAGAGAGAGAAGGAGGAGTTCAAACCTTCTCTTCCATCGATCATGATGGGCAATGTTACATCGTTGGGAAACAAGTTGGATGAACTCGAAGCCCTACAAAAGTCCCAGCCACAATACTAGGAGTGCAGTATTATGTGTTTCACTGAGACATGGCTGCAGGATCATATCCCTGACTCCAGAATTCAATTAAATTAAATTCAAAAATACTTTATTAATCCCAAAGGGAAATTAAATGTTGTTGTAGCTCATTATGTAGGTTTCTTAAAAGAGCCGTTGTAGATGCTGATGGCTGTGGGCAGGAAGGATCTCCTGTAGTGGTCTGTCTTACATCACATCTGAAGAAGCTTCTGACTGAAGACACTCTGTTGTTGTACAACAGTCTCATGAAGAGGATCCTCAGGGTTCTCCATAATGTTTTATGAAGAATCTTTCTTTGCACAATGATCTCCAGAGGAGTCCCCAGAACAGAGGCAGCCTTCTTAATCAGCTTGTTAAGCTTTTTCTAAGTCCCTGGCTCTGATGCTGCTTCCCCAGCAGATGATAGCAAAAGAGATCACACTTTCCACAACAGGCATTTGAAGATATGCAGCATCTTGCTGCAAATGGCGAAGGACCTAAGCTTCCTCAAGACGTGCAGTCTGCTCTGTCCCTTCTTCTAGACGGCTTCACAGTTGCATCTCCACTCCAGTCTGTTGTCCAGGTGAACACCGTTTGCTTTCAACCAAATCCGAAGATGCTGATGCTCCCTTTGCCTCCCCCTTCCACCTGTGTGTCTCAAGAAGTCAGGTGAAGTAACAACTGGAGAGACTGAACCGGAATAAGGCTGTAGGTCCAGATGGTGTCAGCCCTAGAGTGCTGACATCTTGTGCAGAGCAGCTCTGTAGAATTCTGCTGCACCTCTTCAATCTTAGCCTGGCCCAGAAGAAGGTTTTAGTGTTGTGTAAGACCTCCTGTCTTGTTGTACCAAAGAAAACTCATCATCAGTCATAAACTATAGACCTGTTGCCCTGACATCCCACATCATGAAGGTCCTAGAGAGACTCCTGTTGGCCCACCTGAGTAAGCAAACAATAAACTATTAAGACCCTCTTCAATTTCCTTATCGCTGTGGAGTTGGAGTTGAAGATGCCATCATACACCTGCTTCAACAAACCCACTGTCATCTGGACAAAGCCAGCAGCACTGTGAGGATCATGTTCTTTGATTTCTCCAGTACATTTAACACAATTCAACCTGATTTGCTTTGTCAGAAACCCCAGAAGACTCAGGTGGAGGCCTCAACAATCTCCTGGATCAAAGACTACCTGATATACAGACCACAGTTCAAGGGACTGAAGGGTTGTGTGTCTAAGCACAGCAGCACAGGAGCACCACAGGGGATGGTACTCTCACCATTCCTCACAGACTCCTGTCATCTGCAGAAATACTCGGATAATTCTGCAGTTGTGGGGTGGATCAGAGATGGACAAGAAGCTGAGTACAGGAAGGGGGTGGACCGCCTTGTGGCATGGTATGGAAACAATCATCTCATCTTGAACGTGACTAAAACAAAGGAGATGATTGTAGATTTTAAGAGAAACAGGAATATGTCAAACACTATTTCCATCATGGCAGAAGAAGTGGAGTTGGTGGAGGAGTATAAATACCTCGGTGTTCACCTGGACAACAGACTGGAGTGGAGATGCAACTGTGAAGCCGTCTACAAGATGGGACAGAGCAGACTGTACTTCTTGAGGAAACTTAGGAGCCTACTGTGTTTGTAGCAAGATGCTGCATATCTTCTATAAGTCTGTTGTGGAGACTGTGATCTCTTCTACCATCATCTGCTGGGGAAGCAGCATCAGAACCAGGGACTTAAAAAAGCTCAACAAGCTGATAAAGCAAACTGGCTCTGTTCTGGGGACTGGGGAACATTATGGTGTTTGTCTTCATTTAGAGGCTTCTTCACATCTGCTGTAAGACAGAGCGCTACAGGAGATCCTTCCTGCCCACAGCCATCAGCAGTGACAACAGTTCTTTGAAGAAACCTACATGATGAGCTACAACAACATTTAATTTCCCTTCAGGATTAATAAATAATTTTTGAATTGAATTGAATTTAGAGACATCAGAGTAGAGTAATGAATACAAATAGACGCCACACTTTTCAGATCTTTATTTGTAATAAATGTTGGAAACCACGTGTCAATTTCCTTCCCCTACACAATAATGCAGCTCTTTTTGTTGGTGTCATGATCATTCGCACCTGTTTGTGTTTTTGTTAATTGCACCCACCTGTTTTCCAGGTCGTTCTTTGTCTCCGTTTTATTAGGTCCCTTTTTTCTGTCCCTTCATTGTCGGATCGGCTGTTGTCATCTCACAGATTTCTGAGTTTCCTTCGTGTCAGTATTTTATTAAAATACATTCAATTCAATTCAATTCATTTTATTTATATAGCGCCAATTCACAACACAGGTCGTCTCAAGGCACTTCACAAAAGTCAGGTACATACATTCCAATTAATCTTAATCATTGAACAGTGCAGCCAGATTCTGTTATTTATTCAAATTGGATAAAAAGTTTTTCTGTCTAAGGAAACCCAGCAGATTGCATCCAGTCAGTGACTTGCAGCATTCACTCCTCCTGGATGAGCATGTAGAGACAGTGGACAGTCACTGGCGTTGACTTTGCAGCAATCCCTCATACTGAGCGTGCATGTAGCGACAGTGGAGAGGAAAAACTCCCTTTTAACAGGAAGAAACCTCCAGCAGAACCAGGCTCAGTGTGAGCGGCCATCTGCTGGGTCGGTCGTGGCGCAATGTGCCTGCCGATGTCCTGTTGCCGCTTTGGTCCTGCTCAGACGGAAAAAAAACTGCATGTGGTGGGTGCAATTAACAGAAACGCAAACAGGTGCGGTCCATGATAGTTGGTCTATCACATTAAATCCCAATCAAATACTCTGAAGTTGGAGCATGACAAAATGTGGAACAGTTTAAGAGTGTGAACATTTTTAATAAACTCTGTCCTTGTAAGCAGAAGTTCGTTTTATATTTTTGGTCCTTCTAATGGAAAATGAACATTTAAATAATCTGGTGGGACAACCTACTTGCTAAAGTAAAATCAAGCATTTGTTGCTGTTGCAACAGGAGGGCGTTACACAAAGTCATCAGGCTTCAGAGTGAGACTCTGCCCTGCAAATGTTGTACAGAGCTTTTTATAGCAAGTATTCACTCCCTCTGCAACCTTAACACACAGTTGTGTTAAGGTTGGGAACATGCTGGCTTTCTGAATTTCAACATCCTGTCTTTGCAACTATCTGCTTTCTGACTACCACACACTTCAGGTTTGGTTCTTGTATAAAATAAACAAAGACAGATAATTATAAAAATTCTTCTACAGTCCTCTATTAGGAAAATAACACTCCTGTCAGTTTTTCCCTAAAGTCATTTTTCATTGGATCATTTAAGTGATGACATGTGTCTGATTTTATTTCGAAAATCTCCTGCATTGATCATTTGTAGGAGATGGATTCCACCAGAAAGATTTGTTTTTTGTGCCTGAAACAGAAACAGGGATTCTAGTGAAAAAATCTAAACTATCCATCCAGCTAAACTAGCAACGAATCCATCATGGTGCATTCAAGTAACGGTATTCCTACATCAGGCTTGATGCAGTTTGCATAAAGTCTAACAAACATGTGAGAAAAGTATTGAACTTATTCAGAACAAAGTTCCTCAAAGAAAGATTGGAATGTATTGTCATACTTCTCGCTCTGAAGAGCAGGATATCATGAAAACATTCAATGAATCTGTGGGAATTTCAGAGGGCAGCCTAAACTGGACAACCATAATCTGTGATACCCTCTGGTGGCACCACATTAAGACCCATCTTTAATTAAAAGCTGATATAACCACATTAAAATGCAGCAGTTGCTTTACTTAGCTCAGTGTGACAGTGTCAAAGAATAAAGTTGCTGAGAGTTTCCTGTCAGAGACACTTAGAAAATACTCTGATGAGGAGATAAACAGAAGAGGATACCAAGCATCTGACCAGGACTGGCCAGCTGAGTTAACATTTCTGTTAACAGTTTGAGTAAATGTAAAACTTGTAATATCAACTAACCCAGCAGATAGCTCTGATCCTCCTGTGAAGGACTCATGATCCGGTGACGTCGGACCATCAACGGGGGGAATCTGCTCAGAATTTATCATAATTCAAACATCACGTTTTTGACTGTACTGGAGTGCTAATTTCACATGGAATAAATCCTCCTGGGGTAATCACAGCATCCTGCTAGGGGCCAGGGGTCTGGAAAGTGGTTCACGAAGACAACTTTAAGAAGATAACACAGCAACACATATGTTAAACTTGATCTATGGATCAATGTTGCAGCAAATAGTAAATGTTAAGCTTCTGATTAAAAATGATCTGGTGATATGACCGAGGAATGGGAATAGCTCAAAACATGTAGCTGCTGAATAAAATCTCCGCTTCAGCTCTCAGCGACTCTTTACGAGACAGAAAACTATTACTAATATTTTTTCTGAAAAGTGTCACATCTCCATACTGAGTAATCAAATAGAAATATTTCAGGAAAGGCGACTACTTCACATATAGGTGATGAAATGAAAAGAGAAAAATAATTAAGTCATCATTGCAAAACTGAAAAATAAGATACAGAAGCCTGATCTTTAACACAGACTCTGTTAATGTCTTTGGCACTAATGTGACATGATTACAATGCAAGAGTGAACATATTTCAGAATGGCTCAGACAGTTTCTCCATAAATGTGGGTATATATGGGGTTTACAGGAGTCCTCCCAGAAATAGTTCCAAAAAAACCAAAGAGGTGATCCTGTTACAGAAATACTTCCAACACTTACCTTTTTTAGGATAGCTTAGCCACAATATAGAAAACAGAATTAAACACACACTGATCAGAATGTCAAACACTTTTTCTGTAACAGGTCATTCAAATGTCATTCAAAAACATGTTAAGCCTGAATGCAGTGTACAGTGATAAGGTGAAGTGTTGGATCTATGCTTCCATTCACTTGATCAGGCCACAGATGTTTCACTGTCTCACTGTCTGTTACAGACAGGAGCTCTCAGTAAAGTTTTTTTTTATTTGTACCAGATGTGTTGTAAGGATCCAGTGTTGAATCTTATAAAGAACTGTCAGTCCAGCCTCTCTAAGCATCAATCCATGGTTTATTGGTCAGATTTCATTTTATGAAGTTGGTTTTCTTCTTCTTTAAGCATGTTCTCTCTCTACCTCAAGTCTTAACTTATCTGTTCATCTACCTATTCCTTGTTCTCCTCTGTGGACTCCCCCCTTGTCTTCCTTTTCAGACCCGATCTATTGTTACTGAAAACAGGTGAACTCACCTGTGGCCATATTTATGATACTTATACCTGAATGGTATGTTTTAAATGAGGATCTTTGATGTATTTTCTGCATAAAGCAGGTAAATTAATTTTGTGTTTTGCAAAAAGTGTGATGCTGATTTTGAAATGGACATTTCTGTATGGGTGAACGAGATCCTCAAATTACACCCATTTGAATCCTCTGCTTGGATTCTTTGATTTCCTGATGGGTTTATTCAAGAGTAAACTGAATGAGGACTCTGCAGGATTTTGGCCTGAGAACCACACAAAAAAAAGCTAAAACTATTATTTTTTTATTTGCTGTCCAACAGGGATCGGTCTTTACACTCAGTTGAATAAAGGTTCCTAATAGATGACAGGCATGGTTCTACTTTCATTTTACTTTATCGTCTTTAAGTGTTTCCATACCAAAACATACAATGTGGTTTGGCTTTGCCTTAAAAGAAAAAGGCTGTGACATGTTAGGTTTACACATTGAGTTTCGATTCTTCTGAAATGAAAAAGGCAGTTCAACAATAAATTTAACTTTATAAAAATTCCTTAAGCTGTAAACAAAACAAGTTTAATATCACTCCCAAGAGGCTTAAAAAAATAAAAAAGATGCTTCAATTTAACTTTGATGCTTTTTTAATTGACAGATGAAGTTTAAAACAAAGATTTAAAAAGATCTAGACACTGTTTTTATAAAGTTCTATCTGACCTGATACATCTCCATCAACTTTCTGACTTTGTGATGTCCTTATCACCTATTCACACAAAGCAGACTCACAACTACTCTACTAATTATAAAGTCGGACAGATGAGCCTCTGTCTGAGATTTTACATTAATGTAATAAGCCTGACACCGCATTATAAAGATTACATCCACAATTATTAATGAGATAATAAAAGACAATTACAGTGGCCGACAGGTGCAAACGCGCAGCAAACGGTTAAACAAGCTGCAAACAGATAAATGATGCAAACACGCAAACACAAAAAACAACTGCAAGTTACAAAACAATTGCAAAAGAAAAATGCGTCACATAGCAAAACAACTGCAAGTTAAGGAAAGCTGCAAACTAGCTTCACAAAAAAGAAGTGTGCCAGACCACTAGGGGGAGTGGTCCACCAAATCCAATAGGATCAGAGCCTCAGTAAACAACTGGATGCCCCTAGGAAACTTGGACGGATGATAGAAAAGGTACATTTTCTTTCATGTCTTTCAAACCCTTAATCTTTTACAATATGATAGAACAGCAGCTTGTAAGTTATAAAATAACTTGCTGTTGTTTTTCTTTTGCATTTGTTATGTAACTTGCAGTTGTTTTTTGTGTTTGTGTGTTTCCATCATTTATGTGTTTGCAGCTTTTCTAACCGTTTGCTGTGCGTTTGCACCTGTCGGGCCACCGTAGACAGTGGTCTGGAACAACCAAACCAATAAAAAAATACAGCAGATGATATGATTTAGGAAAAAAGAAATTCAACAGCAAAGCCATATGGATTTCTTGTGTTATCACAGGTTATTTACAGGGGTTGGACAATAAAAATGAAACACCTGTCATTTTAGTGTGGGAGGTTTCATGGCTAAATTGGACCAGCCTGGTAGCCAGTCTTCATTGATTGCACATTGCACCAGTAAGAGCAGAGTGTGAAGGTTCAATTAGCAGGGTAAGAGCACGGTTTTGCTCAAAATATTGAAATGCACAAAACATTATGGGTGACATACCAGAGTTCAAAAGAGGACAAATTGTTGGTGCACGTCTTGCTGGCGCATCTGTGACCAAGACAGAAAGTCTTTGTGATGTATCAAGAGCCACGGTATCCAGGGTAATGTCAGCATACCACCAAGAAGGACAAACCACATCCAACAGGATTAACTGTGGACGCAAGAGGAAGCTGTCTGAAAGGGATGTTCGGGTGCTAACCCGGATTGTATCCAAAAAACATAAAACCACGGCTGCCCAAATCACGGCAGAATTAAATGTGCACCTCAACTCTCCTGTTTCCACCAGAACTGTCTGTCGGGAGCTCCACAGGGTCAATATACACGGCAGGGCTGCTATAGCCAAACCTTTGGTCACTCATGCCAATGCCAAACGTCGGTTTCAATGGTGCAAGGAGCGCAAATCTTGGGCTGTGGACAATGTGAAACATGTATTGTTCTCTGATGAGTCCACCTCTACTGTTTTCCCCACATCCGGGAGAGTTACGGTGTGGAGAAGCCCCAAAGAAGCGTTCCACCCAGAGTGAAGCATGTGGGTGGATCAGTGATGGTTTGGGCCGCCATATCATGGCATTCCCTTGGCCCAATACTTGTGCTAGATGAGCACGTCATTGCCAAGGACTACCGAACCATTCTTGAGGACCATGTGCATCCAGTGGTTCAAACATTGTATCCTGAAGGCGGTGCCGTGTATCAGGATGACAAAGCACCAATACACACAGCAAGACTGGTGAAAGATTGGTTTAATGAACATGGAAGTGAAGTTGAACATCTCCCATGGCCTTCACAGTCACCAGATCTAAATATTATTGAGCCACTTTTGGGTGTTTTGGAGGAGCGAGTCAGGAAACGTTTTCCTCCACCAGGATCACGTAGTGACCTGGCCACTATCCTGCAAGAAGAATGGCTTAAAATCCCTCTGACCACTGTGCAGGACTTGTATATGTCATTCCCAAGAAGAATTGACGCTGTATTGGCCGCAAAAGGAGGCCCTACACCATACTAATAAATTATTGTGGTCTAAAACCAGGTGTTTCAGTTTCATTGTCCAACCCCTGTACATGTACAACGTTGCCTATGACATGTGCGAAGTCAATGAAATGTCATGTCATTGCCAGGCATGAGGATGGCATGTGACATAGTCATTTCTCACCCAACAAAGCTAAGTGTTTTAGTTCTTCAGTACATGTTCTCCGCCACATGGGGGACTACAGAGCTGCCTCCTCTTTTTCTTTCTCCACCTTCCCTCCTTCATCTCCTCCAACACCTTGGTGATAATAACGCGGCTCCATGTTCCTCTTTGGGACCATCTGTTTCCGTCTGGTGGACTGTAGAAAGATAGCAGCACACATACAGCTGAGTTAGAGCATCATCCCAGGCTAAAGGCTTCAGTCAGTCAGAAACAAACGCTGATGCTACCTGAAGGCTGGAGTAAATAAGAGAGATGAAGAGCAGCAAACTCAGCAGCAGAACCAGTCTAATGATAAAAACTGTTGAATCTGATGAGATACATTCAGTCAGCAGGTCAAATTCAGTGACACATGAGCACAAGAACAAACCCAGCTGAGTGCAACTCTCCATCAGCTTACCTGACACAGTCAGAGTCAGAGGATGGCTCTCGGAGGAGAAGTCATGAAAGAAAACATAGACGTTATAAACACAGATGTAGCTTCCTCTGTGGGCAGGTTCTGCTGCAGGAAACAAGAAGTGTGCAGAGTGATTGATAGCTAGCTGTGTGTAGCTGTGTGTTGTGTTTGATGAGTTGAAGGAAAGCTGGAAGGAGCCTCCTGGATACTGTGGCTGGATGGAGCAGCTGATGGTGAAGCTGGACCCCTGAAACACTCCTGCTGACCCGTTGTGCAGGGAATGGGTGACCCCAGCTTTGGACGACACCGAAATGATTGGCTGAAATAGCAGGTCTGAAAGCAGACAGATGATTGGCTTATTGGTTTTATGAGTGGTTTCACTACAGACCAATGCTGCATCACAAATGGTTTCGAAGTAAAAATTTACTGTAGATCTGAGAATGATGTGACACCTAACACAATGGTAATAAAGGATCGTGTAAGCTTTCAGTACTTTGATCCGCAAGGCAGACATGTTGGATTATTAGGTCAGAACTAATGACTAATGACACTTCCTCTAAATTAGAGGGCCTATGTCATGAAAGAAGACAGTCAGAAACCCAAATATAACTAATTTACTCACGATGTTACCTGTGCATACAAGCTCCAGAATGGAGCAAGACTGAGATGACGATAATGACGCACACTCCCGCAGTGGAGATCCAGATTTAAAACAGCTGAGCTGTATTTCCCAAACAGGTCTAACTGAAGAGTCAATCCTGGTTTCCATGGAAACAACAGAGCCACAGTCCAATTCTCTGCAAGCTGCAGCTGCTTCTTGCATGGTCCAGCCTAAGGCATTCACTGGTCTCCAAGTTCTAAGTTTGACCTCCAGTATTCCTTCACAGCGACTGGCTCCTCCCACCAATCTGACAGGTTCTGAACACAAAACAGAGTCGTCAGTAAATGATAATTTCAGTTGGATCAGAACAATCAGAACAGGAGTCATTAAGCCTCTCTTCTACCTGAGCAGGTGAGTCCAACAACTTTGCCAGATGAACAGATGTTTCTAACTGAGCCTGATCTTCTACAGTCCAGGAGAGCAGATTCTGTTCCTCCACACTGGAACTCTTTGGTCCATTTTGAAGCTTCCACTTCTCCATAGAACACCCCCTGAAGGACTGAAGGAGGCCCACAGCCAATCTCCTTACAGACCACCTCTGCATCCGTCTGGTCAAAGTCAGCCTCACATACAGTAGACCAGCTCTGGTCGAAATGGTCAGACCGGGAGGATTTTACCTCCAGTCTGCCTGAGCACAGACTAGTTCCATTCACCAACCTGACAGAGTCTGAATAGAAAAAAGGAGGGAGAAACAAGGAGACATCAATCCTAAGATTAATATTAGTCTACGTTAGTCTACAATAGAGTATGTGTGTTGCTGCAGATTTCCGTGTGTGTGGCTGCAGATTTCCTGCTGATGTGATATAGGACAAACAGTTATTTTTAACTGCCAAAACAGAGACATATCTGTGCTGTCATTGTCCCTAAACTTTCCTAGGATCGAAAGAAAGTGGTTTGCCACTGTAGAATGCTGCCAGTGTGTGACCTCATGATGAGATACTAAAGCCTTCTGTCACCCAAGTGGAATTGTTTAGATTACTGGCTACAGTGAGATTTAAGGTCACAGATATTATTGGAGTGACTAGATACTCCCTTTTCTCCTTTCTTACCTTCCCTGTATAAATGCCGACTGTGGAAGACCACAATACTGGCGTAATTGAACCTCAGCGCAGCATTCGTCGCTGTTGATCATGGTATATTACTGGAGTGACAAGAGAACTGGGTCAGTCTTTTTGGCACAGCACTTGATTGGTTTGAGTTTTGCATGAAGGACAGGGGACCTTTCTCTGTCAATAGGTAAATTTACATATGACTTGACAAAAATCACATGCAAGATTCAGTCTTGGGGCCCCTCCTTTTCAATATACATGCTCCCGCTAGCTCAGATTATAACAAACATCAAAATAAATTACCCTAACTATGCAGATGACACACAACTCTACATAACAATGTCGCCAGGTAACTATGAATCCATTCAGATGCATGAAGCAATTTAATGTGTGGATGTGCCATAATATTCTTCAGTTAAATAAAAACAAAACTGAAGTAGTAATTTTTGGACCAAAGGAGGGGCGATCAAGAGTCAGCACACAGCTTGAATTAGAAACTACAGATCAGTCCCAAAATCTGTGTGTAGTGGTGGACACAGGTCTGAATCCTCAGAGGCACATAAAAACAATCACTAAGTCAGCCATCTATAAATTGAAGAACATTTACCGGATTAAAGAACTGATGTCCCAATAGGAAAAACTCATCCACGTGTTTATCTTCAGTCGAACTGATTACTGCAACAGTGTCTTCACAGGTCTGCCTAAAAAGTCAATCAGACAGCTGCAGCTGATCCAGACTGCTGTTGCCTGTGTTGTCACTAAATCTAAGAAAGCAGAGCACATCAATCCAGTTCTAAAGTTGGCTCCCTGTATCTCATAGAATAGACTTAAAAATACACTGCTGGGATGAGACCTCATGTGTATGTTAGGAATGGTTTTAGTTTTACCCCCTGAGGGGGTGAAGGTCTCTGGTGCACAGCCTCAGATAGCAGTCACAGCAGTACATTTCGACCCACAAGTGCTAACATACGCTTATCAGTGGAAGATCCAAAACTTTCTGTTCTCAGAGAAGCTGCTGGAAGAGGTTAGAACAGCTATGAAACCCCTCTTCTTCTGACTTCATGCAGCCTGCTGAGTTACACTGTGCTGCACATGAATCACCTGGTCCTGATAAAGATTTGAAAAGGCTTGGTTTCGTGTCTCTTCTGCTGTATTGGAACTGTATTGCAAATACAGCTGTGCTTGCATCCCTTCTTTCCCAACAGCCGCAGTTTTTAAATCAAGATAGCTCTTGCCCATTAGCTAAGCCCTCAGAGGGAGAATGGAATAATGTGGGTTATTTTTTGTCTAAATGTCTGGCAATTTCTGATTGGGTACTGGTTCCACAAAATCCTAAGACACTTTCTGCTTCTATGAGATCTCTGCAGTACTGTTCATTGTCAGAAGAACTGTACATTTGGTCCCAGAGCATAACACATTCCGCTCTCATTGTTTGTTATAGGAAATTGACGTCATTTCCCATCCTTTGCTGTCCCAAGTTCCTTCTGACCTGTGGGCAAATAGTAAATATGTCATATCATAAAAGGCTGTGAACCGGGTGTTGTGACTCTTAAATCTGACTATAGGCCTTGCAGGAAACATTACACGCTTGAACAGTAAGTAGTCAAGAGTATTATGCTGGTTTTTCAATGCCTTTTAAAAGAAGGAGTTTAGGTCCCATGAGAAAACTCCCCTGTCAGGACACCTTTGTTTCTGGTGAAGAAACTCAGAGACAAGGACAGGCATATTTAATTGAGGTTTGTACAGGACTTACAAGCTGTGGATGCTGCTGTGATTCCTAGAGCTCTTACAGTTCCAAACCCCATACCATTCTATCATAATTTCCCCAAGATGCAAAGCTTTTCCTGTGGTTGAACTGTCTAACAAATTTTTCAGTGTCCTGGTTGAAAGAATTCCCAGTACCACTTTTGTTTTTGAAGGGACATTCTTCACATTCACACATCTGTGTCAGGGTTACTGTGAGAGTCCAACTATTTACATTGCAGTGTTTAGGTATACTATAAAAATGTAAACAGCGGTTTTGAAAATACTTCTCTGCATTTAACCTGAAAAGAGATATTCTTAAATACAGCTGTGGATTAAATTACACCTGACAAAAAGAGAATTGTAACACTAACTTTCAGAATTGTAATTGCCATTATTACAGAGTTACAGTATATAGAATTGTCATTGACTAAATATGCGCTACAACGCGCTCAACTTTTGTTCAGAATCAGCTTCTTATCACTGGTAACGACACGGCTTTCCTCTCACTCATTCCCGCAGCTTCACAGTGCTTTAAACAGTGAGTTCAATAGCGAAGCAAAAATGCTGGGCTTTGTCCCGCCCATCAGATGCTCAGCGTCTCTGGGGGTCTATGGGGCAGTGGGCTGGCCTCGGCTGGCCTGGACGCTCAGCTTCTGCATGATGATTGGATGATCTGTCTGAGGCTGAATCCCTTTTTGATTTACAGTGAAATGAGCGAATCAGCGATCTTGAAATTGAGCTTCCCCTCCTTGAAAGACTAGCATCCGCCACTGGTTAAAGGAGACTGTTGCTGTGCTTCTAAATTATTTGAGATCTCTTTGAATTATGTGTATTCATTTTACACAAGATCCCAACGATTATCAAAACAAAATTGATCTATTTAAGCTTTAGGAGATATCACTGAGAAAACATATGTTCAAAAGAGCTTGTTAACATCTTCTTTAAATTCCTAAGGCATTCATAAGTCAGTCAGTAAATTTGAAATTTACAGTTTGATCAGAGATTAAGTTTTGGCCATTTTCTGTCTCTGTGATGTTTTGTCTTTGGTTTTGTTGGAAGGAATGAATGTTCATGTGTTGCATGACACAATAGTTAATGTTTAGAATAATGTTTTCTAACCCCTGTGATTGATTAAAACTGCATTTTCAGAGGTAAAGACCAAGTTGCAGAGGTAAGCAAGAGATTATCTGTTGAACTGTCTGACCTTGTGTTTTCCACCAACTGCTGTGGCTTCACCCCTCCTCCCTTTCTGAGTGAGGAGAGACTTAGATGTAATACACTTCATGCATACTTATTTAAATAGTTAGGTAAAGATAATCAATGCCAGTTTCCCATCACAACAAATAAAAGCAAACTAGTAAAATATTTTAACCTATTTAAAAGATTTTGCTGTGATTTTAAGAATTTCTTTGGGATTTTTCACTGCTACAGACTCATATATGCCAAAGATAAGTGATCTATTTCTAACAAAAAACTGAGTTATGATTCTACACTCAAAAACAGTTAAATTTGTTGAACTCATGGATTTACATTGCATGACTAATTTTCTTTGATTTAGATTGACTGATTTTTTAAGAAATAAAAATCTAGATGATGTGTGACTTATTTAAAAGTAAAGCAGGAATAACTTGCATGACAAATATTTTTTGTTTTATTGTCGCTTTGGTAGTTGCAAGTGGATTTTTCTTTTAGTACTGGCGATTAATTGGAAACTATAGTATAATTGTAAATTAAACCAATAGACATTTTCTTAGGTGTATGAATGAGTGTGTGCATGGTTGTTTGTGTGTTGCCCTGCGATGGACTGGCGACCTGTCCAGGGTGTACCCCGCCTCTCGCCCATAGACTGCTGGAGATAGGCACCAGCTCCTCCGCGACCCACTATGGAATAAGCGGTAGAAAATGACTGACTGACTGACTGACATTTTCTAAGGACATTTTTATTCTTAAAGCATTCTGAAATTGTACTATGCTAAACAACCCGACTAAACTACCAGGCAAAATGAAAGAATAAGGAAGACTGATGGGCTATGTACAATATACACAAGTGAATCAAAGATGGTTGAAAACCATGACCAAAAGAGTGATGCAACATTACCATGCAATTTTTATGTTTGAGAACCAAGGATTATCTTGAAGAACCTGGAAATGAAGTTAAGTTAGTCTTGGACCTAACTCAATAATTGGTATACCTTCAAACAACCATTGACAATGCAAGGTCAGGGCTGCACGGTGGGGCAGTTGGTAGCACCGCTGCCTTGCAGCAAGAAGGTCCTGGGTTCAACTCCTGGCCGAGGGTCTTTCTGCATGGAGTTTGCATGTTCTCCCTGTGCATGTGTTGGTTGTTATTTAACTCTAACCTAATCTTCTGGCTGGCTGAACTGTACGCTTAGTGGCGTGCGGAGTTGCGATACCTTTGTCCTTCCTTCAGACCGGGAAAACCGCTCCACTCGGCGTTGTAGAGACCGGGTATATGCTGAAAACTCTCTGGAACACAGTTTACTTCTGTAGACCTCAGACAGAAAAGTCAAGCCACGCTTGTACATAATTACCCCTTTGTGTGAATGACTTAACTTTGTGCATATGATCGCGTGATCGCACGACACTCTTGGATCCAGTTGGAAGAATAATGTCTGCTTGCCAGCAAGAAGACATACCCGCGTGTGCCTTTTCTGTCCAGTTCCCATGGGGATCCGCATGGAAAGACATCTGTTTGTTGGAATGCGGGGTTTTTATTCAAACAGTGACATCAAGGGAAGTCCACTCTCCTTCTGTTCCTGGCTGTGCTGGAAGTAGGTTAATGCAATTTATTTTGGAAATTCCAGAAGAGTTCTTACTGGCCTTTAATGTTGTATCCCAACAACAGCAGCAAGTCTTTTAGGGTATGTCTCTACCAGCTCTGCACATGTAGTGACTGAAATTTTGCCCATTTTTCTTTGCATAACAGCTTAAGATGGAGAGCGTTTTAGAACAGCAGTTTTCAGACCTTGCCACAGATTCTCAATTAGGTTTAGGTCTGGACTTTGACTGGGCCATTCTAACACATGAATATGTTTTGTTTTAAACCATTCCATTGTAGCCCTGGCTTTATATTTAGGGTCGTTGTCCTGCTGGAAGGTGAACCCCCGCCCCAGTCTCAAGTCTTTTGCAGACTCCAACAGGCTTTCTTCCAAGATTGCCCTGTATTTGGTTCCATCCATCTTCCCATCAACTCTGACCACCTTCCCTGTCCCTGCTAAAGAGAATCACCCCCGAGCATGATGCTGCCACCACCATATTTGACAGTGGGGATGGCGTGTTCAGAGTGATGTGCAGTGTTGGTTCTCGGCCCACATATAGCGTTTTGCATTTTGACCAAAAAGTTCAATTTTGGTGTTATATGACCAAAGCACCTTCTTCCACATGTTTGCTGTGTCCCCAACATGGCTTCTGGCAAACTGCAAACGGGACTTCTTATGGTTTTCTTTTAACAATGGCTTTGTTCTTGCCACTCTTCCATAAAGACTACATTTGTGCAGTGCAAGACTAATAGTTGCCCTGTGGACAGATTCCCCCACCTCAGCTGCAGATCTCTGCAGTTCATCCAGAGTCACAATGAACCCCTTGGCTGCATCTCTGATCAGTGCTTTCCTTGTTCAGGCTGTAAGTTTGAAGTTCCTTTCACTGGACAATTTGGAAGTACACTCTTTAAATCTTACAGATTGATTTTTCCTTGGTTAATTGCTGATCACACAAGAAACAATTTCTTCCATGATCGAAAGGACAAATTGATGGTTAAAAATTCAAATAAGTCATCCTGTTTAATATCTGTTTTACTGTGTGTCCTAAATCAGCTGGTTGTCCATGAAATGTCCAGTTCAAACTGAATCTACTCTTGCCAGCTCAGCATGCCACTCTTAGAGATGCCTGGAATGCAGGGCCTTCCTCTGATATGATTGTTTACCCAAGAGAAGATACCTCTCTTCTCTCCGGAGCTTCACATCATGCTGACCTCTTTTAGATAGCTGATGCTCAAGGACTGTTTTATCTCCTTGTGTCCTCTGTATTGTGAACTGAATTCTTAACCTGTGAAGAGCTATAAAAGGAACCCTGAGTTCTTTTATGTCATGGTTAAAAACCCATTTGATTAGAGCTGCCTATGATGTCCCTCCAGCATGTCCTGGGCCGTCCCCTGGGTCTTTTACCAGCTTGTACACAGACTCGATAGTCCCTAATAAAGGGCCCCCGACTCCGTACTCCTGGAGCCCCCCCCACAGGGCTCCACGAGGGACACGGTCGAATGCCTTCTCCAGGTCCACAAAACACATGTGGACCAGTTGGCAAACTCCCACGAACCCTTGAGCACCCTCTAGAGGGTGTAGAGCTAGTCCAGTGTTCCACAGCCAAGACATTGCTCCTCCTGAAGCCGAGATTCGACTATCAGCCGGACTCTCTTCTTTAACACCCTTGCATAGGCCTTACCAGGAAGTTAAGGCCTATGCTAGTGTGATCCTCCTGTAGTTGGAACACACCCTCCGGTCCCCCTTCTTGTAAAGGGCGACCACCACCCCAGTCTGCCAGTCTTGAGGCACTGTCCCCGACCGCCATGTTAAAGAGGAGTGTCAGCCAGTGTCAGCCCCACAACATCCAGAGACTTGAGGTACTGAGGGCAGGTTTCATCCACCCCTGAAGCCTTGCCACTGCTGAGCTTTTTAACTGAAGGGTAATTTATTTTCTTATTCTAGCTAAAGCCTTAGGTTTAGCTAGAATAAGAACTCTGTGTAGTACACGTAGATTATGGGCCTGATCTTCAACAGGTTTGCGTGTACAAAATCACCTGCAAACTGGGTTGCGTATGCAAAGCTGATCTACAGGGGTTGGACAAGGAAACTGAAACACCTGGTTTTAGACCGCAATAATTTATTAGTATGGTGTAGGGCCTCCTTTTGCAGCCAATACAGCGTCAATTCGTCTTGGGAATGACATATACAAGTCCTGCACAGTGGTCAGAGGGATTTTAAGCCATTCTTCTTGCAGGATAGTGGCCAGGTCACTATGTGATACTGGTGGAGGAAAAGTTTCCTGTCTCGCTCCTCCAAAACACCTCAAGTGGCTCAATAATATTTAGATCTGGTGACTGTGCAGGCCATGGGAGATGTTCAACTTCACTTTCATGTTCATCAAACCAATCTTTCACCAGTCTTGCTTTGTGTATTGGTGCATTGTCATCCTGATACACGGCACCGCCTTCAGGATACAATGTTTGAACCATTGGATGCACATGGTCCTCAAGAATGGTTCGGTAGTCCTTGGCAGGGACGCACCCATCTAGCACAAGTATTGGGCCAAGGGAATGCCATGATATGGCAGCCCAAACCATCACTGATCCACCCCCGTGCTTCACTCTGGGCATGCAACAGTCTGGGTGGTAAGCTTCTTTGGGGCTTCTCCACACAGTAACTCTCCCGGATGTGGGGAAAACAGTAGAGGTGGACTCATCAGAGAACAATACATGTTTCACATTGTCCACAGCCCAAGATTTGCGCTCCTTGCACCATTGAAACCGACGTTTGGCATTGGCATGAGTGACCAAAGGTTTGGCTATATTAGCCCGGCCGTGTATATTGACCCTGTGGAGCTCTCGATGGACAGTTCTGGTGGAAACAGGAGAGTTGACGTGCACATTTAATTCTGCTGTGATTTGGGCAGCCGTGGTTTTATGTTTTTTGGATACAATCCGGGTTAGCACCCGAACATCCCATTCAGACAGCTTCCTCTTGCGTCCACAGTTAATCCTGTTGGATGTGATTCGTCCTTCTTGGTGGTATGCTGACATTACCCTGGATACCTTAGCTCTTAATACATCACAAAGACTTGCTGTCTTGGTCACAGATGCGCCAGCAAGACGTGAACCAACAATGTTTCCTCTTTTGAACTCTGGTATGTCACCATAATGTTGTGTTGCATTTCAATATTTTGAGCAAAACTGTGCTCTTACCCTGCTAATTGAACCTTCACACTCTGCTCTTACTGGTGCAATGTGCAATCAATGAAGACTGGCTACCAGGCTGGTCCAATTTAGCCATGAAACCTCCCACACTAAAATGACAGGTGTTTCAGTTTCATTGTCCAACCCCTGTACAAACCAGATGCAAATCAAATTGCATGTGTGAAATGAGCCGAAGAGCGGGGGGAAACTTTTTAGCGTGTTTATCCTTCATGATTATGCAAGACATGTGATAATGACCCAAAGGCGCAAATTTACGGGAGGAGGATATGCAAATGAATTTTCTTTACATCCGGCAACGCGATTCATCAAACCTGAAACGGATTGCGGGTATTTTATTGTAATGTCTATATTTAGTGCGTTTGAAATGCAGGTACTAACTGGCACGCAAAAATGTAAGCTGTCACTATGGTGAGGATGCATACACCCACCGGCCACTTTATTAGGTACACCTGTCCAACTGCTTGTTAACGCAAATTTCTAATCAGCCAATTACATTACAGCAACTCAATATATTTAGGCATGTAGACATGGTCAAGATGATCTGCTGCAGTTCAAAGTGAGCATCAGAATGGGGAAGAAAGGTGCTTTAAGTGACTTTGAATGTGGCATGGTTGTTGGTGCCAGACGGGCTGGTCTGAGTATTTCAGAAACTGCTGATCTACTGGGATTTTCACCAACTACCATCTCTAGGGTTTACAGAGAATGGTCCGAAAAAGAGAAAATATCCAGTGAGAGGCAGTTCTGTGGGCGCAAATGCCTTGTTGATGCCAGAGGTCAGAGGAGAATGGCCAGGCTGGTTCGAGCTGATAGAAAGGCAACACGTCAAACCTTGAGGCGGATGGGCTACAGTAGAAGAAGACCCCACCGGGTGTCACTCCTGTCAGCTAAGAACAGGAAACTGAGGCTACAATTCACACAGGCTCCCCAAAATTGGTCAGTAGAAGATTGAAAAAATGTTGCCTGGTATGATGAGTCTCGATTTCTGCTGGATGTTAGGGTCAGAATTTGGCGTCAACAACATGAAAGCATGGATCCATCCTGCCTTGTATCAACGGTTCAGGCTGGTGGTGGTGGTGGTGTAACGTTGTGGGGGATATTTTCTTGGCACACTTTGGGTCCCTTAGTACCAATTGAGCATCTTGTCAACGCCACAGCCTACCTGAGTATTGTTGCTGACCATGTCCATCCCTTTATGACCACAGTGTACCCATCTTCTGATAATTACTTCCAGCAGGAGAACGCGCCATGTCATTAAGCATGAATCATCTCAGACTGGTTTTTTTAACATGACAATGAGTTCACTGTACTCAAATGGCCTCCACAGTCACCAGATCTCAATCCAATAGAGCACCTTTAGGATGTGGTGGAACGGGAGATTCGCATTATGGATGTGCAGCCGACAAATCTGCAGCGTCTGAGTGATGCCATCATGTCAATATGGACCAAACTCTCTGAGGAATGTTTCCAGTACCTTGTTGAATCTATGCCATGTGGGATTAAGGGAGTTCTGAAGGCAAAAGGGGGTCCAACCCGGTACTAGCAAGGTGTATCTAATAAAGTGGCCGGTGAGTGTAGATATAATGACAAAGGAGAGAGAGAATCTTCTGTACATATGTCAACAGATTTGGATTGTCAAAAATAAAAACACACTGCATTATTGACAGTAACATTGTGTCATTGCAGAGCAATTGGAGTTTGATTACGTCTTTTAAGTTTTTATGTTTTTTACACTGGGACCATCTGGACCACAAACATAAAGCATCTGCTTGGAGAACAACTTCAAACTCAATCTTCTGCATGCGCAATTACACACTCAGAGGCACCCTGCATAAATGAACAGAGAGGGAAAATAATTGCATCAGGGCAGAGGCTGCAATGACAAACTTGCTGCTGTGCAGTCCAGAAAAGTAGGAGTGGAACGGAACAGAAGAAAACAAATCTGCAACTGCATCATTCATAATGATGCAGTGCAGCAACCGCTGGATGTTTCAAGCGCCACAGCTTTTGTTCGTTTTTCCTCTAGTTCCGCGACGGGCAGTATCAGCCAGCCAGTAGCACAAGCAATTTACTCATTTAAATAGGCCGGTCTGCACCTCATTTGCACCTGTTATCCATTGCACGCGTAATCTTTGAAGATCATGTAAGTACCTGTAAAGATGGATTAGTTTGATATACATTTAGTTTGATTTATACTTTGATTCAAGCAGTAGCTTTAGGTGATTTTTCTCTTAGAGCTGTGTCCTTAACTCTGATAGAGAAAAGTTACTGTGCTGTGTAGATTGACTCCTGGGCTTTTTAAATGTTCAGTAATTGATCATGCATTTGAAAAAGAAAATATGTCAGTTTGATAGTTAGATTGTTTGATTAATGGTAAACTATTTGAGGCTGATTTACCTTCGTAAATGATTTCTGATAGCGCTAATTCGAAGTAACAAGATAGAAGCCAAATTTAATGTTCTGGGCTTTTCCGTGACTAACCGTTTTATGACAACAATGGGTAAAGGATGTGATTGAACTTGGACACTAGTTCAAAATTAGTCTGAGAACCAGTAAGTTGCTGCGTTCAGCGAAAGTCATCAACAGAATATATGAAAGAAAAACTATCCTAATGTTACTGAGAGACTTACCTAAACAGGCAACATCCAGGATGGAGGAAGAGGAATCTGCTGATGCACACTCTTTCAGAGGATGTCCAGACTGAACACAGTCAGAACTGATCCACCACACATAACTGACTGAGGAATTCTCATGTTTTTCAACAGAAACAGCAGAACCACAGATCATCTGTTCACAGACAACAGCTGCTTCCTTAAGGAACCAGTCTGGACCTTTGACTGGTCTCCACGCTGTTCGTTTCACCTCCAGTGTTCCTTCACAGCGACTGGCTCCTCCGACCAACCTCACAGGTTCTGAGCAGAAAACCCACAGCCGTCAGTAGGATTATTTGAGTATGATTAGAACAGGACTAATGTCTGCAGCTCCTCTTCTACCTGAGCAGGTGAGTCCTACAGCTTTGCCAGGTGAGCAGGTGTTTCTAACTGAGTCTGATCTTCTACAGTCCAGTAGAGCAGATTCTGTTCCTCCACACTGGAACTCTGTCATCCACATTACAGTTTCCACTTCTCCATAGAGACCCCCCTGGAAGACTGAAGGTGGCCCACAGCCAAGCTCCTTACAGACCACCTCTGCATCCTTCTGGTCAAAGTCAGCTTCACAGACTGAGGACCAGATCTGATTGGACTTGTCAGACTGGGAGTATTTCACCTCTAGTCTGCCTGAACACAGACTGGTTCCATTCACCAACCTAACAGAGTCTGAACACACAGAAAGAGATAAAACCCTAATCTTGGCACACAGTAAATGGATTAACCGAAACAAGTGTAGCTCTCATTTCCTGTTTCAGGTACCTGTTGGATTATTTTCCTTTTTGTTTTTAAAATCATACCTTTCATAACTTTCGTTGCTCATCTGCTGGATATCTTGAAGTCTGACATTCGTTTTGTCCTTCAGATTTTTCTTTTTTAAATTATGTTTTTGTTGTCAAACTGTTAATCTTTGGGATTGTTTACAGATTCATCTCAATAAAATGGGCATGCACTGTTTCTTTGTGACAGACTGCTAGTTACAAAGAGCCCTGAAATCCAACGTAAAATCACAAAAACAACTGTCTGCATGGAGGGTAGGTGTAAACATTTAGGACTGGTTAAGGAGTTTTCCTCAGAAGCCACTCTCTTAACTATTCCACAGCTTCCAAACTAGTTGCCACTCTATCTTTTACCACCTAAATATATTAAGAGTTTCTTTACTATCTACTGTATGTGTATATAGGTGATGCTTACCTGTGGCGTTAGCACTATGACAGAGTCTGCTGGTGAGTGTGTTGATTACATTGTAGAGGGATTCGTATTTCGGAAAACAGAATACATGGGTTTCATCATCTCCAGAAGCAATGGTCTGCAGTTCACGGATGTTAAAATTATCACCCATACCTAAAGCAAACGTGTATCATTAAACAGTGGTGAGGATCCAAGAACAAAGAAAACAGTTTTTTGGACAAGATGATTAAGTTAAACTTCTCCAGACAACTCAGATACGTATGTGTTGTACTCTGATGGTTTAAAGTGAATCAATCCACAGAGAAAACGTCAGTCACCAATAGCGTATATCTCAATGCCAGTATCTTTCAGGTTCTTTGCAGGAGTCATCACATCATCCTGAGACTCTCCATCAGTGATCAGAACTGCTATTTTTTTCGAGTCTGCACGCATTCCCACATTGGGTTTAAAGCTCCGATGAAGGATGTAATTCAAAGCTTGTCCTGCATGTTGCAAAGAAGAAAATCCGAAGGTGAAGAGTCATGTTAGGAGCTGATTTTATCTGATCCCTTTTACAGTTTTTACACATTCACAGTTTAAATTAGGTGATTTTCTTTCAAAATGTTCAGCATAGAAGATAATAATGATGATTCTGAACCTGTGAAATAGACCTTTTCATTTAAATTAATATTTTAGCCACATTGTCATCTCCATATGTACAATTTCTACATCATAACATGGGTATGTTTGTCTACTTTTACCCACTGTGTCTCCCACTGCTATGGGACTAGTGGTTCCCAGACCGGAGAGACTTCACAGCTGAACTACAGTATTTCTCTCTAATTATATTTCAGCTCAGATTTTTCTTTCGATAACGTGATTGAATGATCACTGAAAAAATTACATGTATGCTGCCCACATGATTCTGGTAGGCACAGTTCAAAAGTATTTTTCATTTGACTTAAAGTCTTCCTACGATGACTGTAGGCCTGAAAGTGAAATTCTTGTCTGTGCCTCTGTCTCCCTGTCGGATATAAAGAGTGCTGCTGTGGGCTTCCCTCACAAAAAGAGGAAATCACCATAGCCACCATTCACTCCAAGTCTCTGGTTGCTATGTCCCACAACCGATCCTTCTGTCTCCTGTAAATCCATCATCAAGTGAGGCCCGAATCCTCAACAGATGTAACAGAAGGACACTGATGTACGTTGGATTTCCAGGCAGAAGCTGCATTGACTCCATTAAATGTTTCCTCTGAAATGTTCTAGTTTTGAGTGAAGAACCACTCAGAACCTGAAGTCTCCTGAGTGTGAGAATCTGCTTTGGTATCAAAAAAATGCCAACCTGTTTTTGTGCCTCCCTGCAACTGTTGTATCTTCTTAATAGCCATCAGCAGGGACTTTTTGGTTTTATAGCTGTTCAGATCCCACTCAGTCTTTAGTGTTTCACTGTACTGAGTCAGACCTAGAGAAAACACACAGCCATGGGTCAAAGTTAACAGTTATTAGTTACTGTTTGTATTCTTAAATACATTTACTATTGGTGTGTTGGATGAGCAGAATAAAACGTTAAAACATAAAATAATTTTTTACAAAAACAGCATTAATACAATTGAAACTCTGGTAAATGATAATTAAAAATAATACCAATCTGGACACTGTTGGGGTCAATATGGATGTTTTTAACTATTTTAGATAAAAATAGCATAATATTTCCAAAGTCTTCAGAGGTAATACTCCCAGACCCATCAACTAACATCACAATGTCAGCCTTAGTTGTTTCACATGGAGCACCTGAAAAAGTTAGGAAGAGGAACAATAAGAGATCTATGTGAGAAGTCATGCACACCACCATGTTAAAGCACTTGTTCATCTGTCTGTCTTATGCTCCTTCGTGTTTTCATCAGTAGGTTGTTAGCAATTACTTGGAAAACATGTCTACAGCTACCTGACCTGCATCATGACATACATAAAGCAGGGAAAATAAGTATTGACACATCTATGTTTTTCTCAGTAAATATGTTTCTAATCAGCCTTTGACATGCAATTCACACCATGGGTCAGTAACAACCTAAGTACCCTACAAATACAAAGACATTTAAACGAATTAAGTTATGTGCGATCAAGGAGAATGGCACAAGGAACAAGTATGGAACATCTGAAGCAAAGAAGCTACAAAAACACTGAAGGCAAGAAAAATAGCTGGGATCTGTCAATATTTAGAGAGCAGTTTTCTACATATTATTGTAAATTAATATCAGGGGATTTAGTTCTCAGTGATGTCCTATAAAAGGGTTATTACCAGGGAATACAAAAAGCATTACAAGATGGGTAAAAGCAAAGACCTCTCTCAAAACATTCACAAGCTAGTTGTTGCAGAACACACTGATGGCACTGGTCTTTTTAAAGATCTTTTTCTAAACTTCTGAATGTTGCAGAGGGTTGTCTGGATGTGTAAATAACATAGTTGTAGAATAAACCAGTCATAACTAGATGCTAGCAAGAATTAAGACCGAGGAGTATAATCAATTGTCCAAGAACCAAGAACCAGTCACTGAGGGCTTCACAAAGACCTGGAATTAGCAGGTTTAGTTTTTTCCATTAAAACAACCAGTAATGCATTCAACTACCACAATTTCTTTAAACACTCACTGCACAAGACTCCACTGCTAAAGTTTTCTGCAGAACATGTGGATAAGCCAACAACATACTAGGATGATATAGACTGCTCAGATGAGACTAAAACCTACCTAACTGCACAAACCATCCTTGGAGGGGGAAGAGGTGAATCATCACACCCTCCAATTTTAGAAATATTTTTTGAATATACCTAATAATAATCAAAAATAAAATATATAACATATGTCTTAATAATATATCTTTTCATATTTTCTACAAAGCAAAAACTTTTTTAGTTTTAGAATTTTTAAGCTTTTTAATTCTTTTGTATCTACACTTACTAAGAGTCTACTGCTGTTTTAGAAGACAACTTTTAAGTCATTGATTGCATAAAAGTTAAGATTTGATACATTATTCTGGTTTCTTTAGACAGACAGTTTGGGTTCAGGTCCAGCTCTGGACAGTTTTGTATGTTGCCGTTTTCTAAGTGCAGTCATATTGTGTTGGACTCTCATTAATTTTTTTACAAGTGGATTATCATTACTTTAAGTCAGACAGCTTTCATGTGGACAAAAATGTGTTTTTCAGTAGCTAAATGTACATTGATGTGTTGTTCATTTGGTGCAATATGAATAAAGTTACATTGATTGAACAGGATCAAATTACCTGCTGGGCTGTAGTTTCCTCCTTCAGTCTTCAGCTCTGTGGACATAAATATATATATTAAAAAAAAACATCAAAATGAAACAACTTCACCCCTGTCTTGTGTTGGGATAAAATCTGATGATTTAACTCACTTTCTGAAGAGGCTTTGGACAATTTCTTATTAAACTAAGCTGAAATAGAAATTTTCTGTTTATACTTTAAGTCAGAGTAACTGCTAAATAATATGAGGATGAACTAAGGGTGATGTTTTAACTCATCAGAATTCATATTCTCGTACATTACTGACTGCCTTGATGCCATCAGGCCATTTCTGTTATCAACGACCAAAATATCTATGATGGTCCTTCAGCAAAATAGCCCCAAACAAGCACCAGATGTGCATATTTTAAACAATAAAAAATGATGAGTGTAATTATTATTAATAAAGAGTTTATGTGGAGTTTTTTGGTGTAAAAATCATTGTTTATTTTGACCTATGTTTTAATTTGATTTTCATACTCAAAATTGCTAGTCTTACCTGAGCCCCAGAGCAGTGGCAGCAGCACTATCAACAGCCGGAGATCCATGTCCAGGTCTGCCTCTGTCTTTTCTCTGCCTGATGGACTTGTCCCCTCTTATTTGCTCATCAAGTGTTGCGTTTCTACTTCCTGTTTTATCTCTTTATCTTTAATCCAAAGAGTGACTTTTCAGAACTAAAGCTTACTGGCAGATTACAAATATTAAAAAACCATCAACAAGGAGGGAGGACCTATTCTTGCTCTGTCTCTGACAATTTCTGTGGTCTTAGAAATTATACGGATCTGTCTTGTGGGGTTCCTCTGGGCAATGTTTTGGCGGCACATCTATTCTGGTTTGCTTCCTGTTGGACAGCTATTTTAGCAACATTTATCACCATGTTTATACATGGGTCTTTACTGACTCTGTACCACTGACTAATGAATAAGCGTGTATGTTACACTCCAAGAATTAAGTGGGTGTAGATAGTAAATGGATGTTTTTTAAGGACTCTGCTACATAGGTTGGCCATTTTCCTTTTAGAACCTTTAAGAAATAACTTAAAGAAATCTACCTTCAAATAAACACAGAAGAGAAAGACTGCCTTATCATCTACCCTGACAGCGATCTAGTATAAAGACATTTGTCCATCTATGCATATATACCTCCTTTTGTATAAATTTTCTGGTGGGTTTTGTAAAAAACTTTATGTTGAGATTAGTTAAGTTTTGTTCTTTAATTTCCTCTGGTCTGTTTCTTCCATGTCTGTCTCCCTCATTTGCCTCAATATCCCAGTTCCCCCTGAGCTTTTCCCATTCAGTTAATTACTCTCCCCTGTTCCCAATTTCAATAATCACAACTTATAGTACTAACACTCATCGGGTGCAATCTAACTTTGTCAGATCCTGCTGTCATGGCACCATGCCTGCTGTCACCTGTTACCAATTGGAGCTCCTGTATTTGCTTGCTTCACTTTAGTCCCTGTGCTACCTATATTGGATTTTGTTTGGATCCAATTATGATAAGGTAGAGGAAAGCAGATGCAAGAAGCTGTACTGCTGTACTGTACTGAAAAACACGTCGTTCGTGACAAATGCAACATCCACCTGTGCTTTGTGCCACACCGCAAATGTGGTATTCGGAAATGAGAGATTACATGAAAATACCCAGCAAGCCGATGCTTTTCCAACTGTTTAGTAACTGCATAATTAGTTGCTACATGTTTAGTTTACTATATTTAAAAACATGACAATTTATTTGGAAGTTCCATGATACATTACTTAGGGGAAAAGGGATTTTTTAAAAATTACATTACCCACAATTATACAAGTTTATGTCTATATTCAAATATGTACACATACATTGAGTTTCAATGTTGAGGTCATGCTTATTAGTTGTCACAAGAAATGTATGTAAAAAGTATAGCATTTTGTACTTAAGTTCTCAATACACTGTATGTTCATGTGGTCATGGTATTTATTGCTATGGAAAAAAAAAATAATAATAACATGAGGTAGCAAAAAGCTTGGTTTCCCTCTATTTATATGCTGAAGAGGAGTCTTACAGCTCGGGTCTTTTAGCCATAACAAAAGCACAGGGACTCATGGATGCAAACAATTAAGCTCTTTATTGAGCCAAAACAAAGCAAACATTAATGATCATTGTGTGTGGCATCAGAATATATGTTGAGCTAATATAGGTGCATGTGGATGCTTGCCATGAATGAACTCTGTGAAATGTTACGCAGTGCTGAAGTTGCAAAAATCAACTAATGAGAAAGGCGAGATTTCGGCCCACAGCAGCTGGTGTGGCAGAAGCAGGGCGGAGCAGGAACCCCACCCCCTCACACACGGAAGAGAAGCTCTTTTAAAAACAGAAGATGCTGTGCCCTTGTGGATCCTGCGGGAAACATAAGAGACAATATTAAAAACGGACCCTCTGTCACGGCTTGCGAGAAATAGGACCCCAGAATGCAGACTAGAAGGCAGCATGTCGGTAAGTAAAAAAAGGTTTAATAAACAACGTGGCTGGAGCAAGAACAGAGACTCTTGAATACAAACAAAAACATGACCAGAACCAAAAACCAAACTTGACAAAACATGAACAAGACTAAAAAATAACCAGAAAAATAATAAACAGAAGCATGATTCAAAAACTGAGAAATATAAGAAAAACCCAGAAACCAAAAACCAAACAACCCCAAATCATAACACCCTCCCTATGTTTAAAGAGAAGGGACTGTCAAAAAGAATACAAATCAGTTGGATAATTTTTTTTTGCTCAGTAGAAAAAAATCTGATTTGAAGGGGTTAAGATGAATTTGCAAGAAGAATGAGACAAAATAAAAACTGAAACTCTTCAATGTAGGGATTGCCTTGAGAGCTGGGAGGAGGAATTGGAACATTAAAAAGAGAGAACTGTTAAGAAGCTTCTTTAGAGATTGTTTTGCAGCTTGAAGTCCAGGAATGGATATGAACAAATCAAGCTAATGCTACAAAACAGTAACTTGGGTTGAGAGTGTCTGGCAGGAAATATCATTTAAAGCAAATTGACAGTTTTGTTTTATACCTGTATAACTTCTCACACATACATCAACAAGCTCTCATCAGTCTTGCAGGCTTGTGGTTATTGCTTTTTATTATGGTTTTAGACCATGTTATTTTTCTGCGACTGAATGTTTTCCAGGAAATCTTCTTGCTCCATGGCTGCATTTCTCCCTAAAAGTGCTTATTCCTTTTAGGCAGCAGCTCGAAGCAGCTAGGAGAAGAAAAGGCGTATCAGGTTTATCCAGTGTTAAACCTAAACTCAGAGTTATGTAAAATGATTGATGATTTCAATTAATTTGGTAAGAGGAAACATGTTAAAAACATGTTAAATAGAAAGATCCTCACACAGAGACTGGGGTACATCAACTGTAGTAAGAGCTTTCTCTTCGGTTTTAACTCAGATGATGAAGCTGTTAAGAGTTTCCTGTAAGAGACGTTGGACTGATATCACTGATGAGGAGATACAGAAGATGAGGAAGCTCAACTTCTGAAAACATAGGTCACTCTTTTTTTACATCTTCAAGTTTTGGACTAGTTTCAGCTCCCATGAATTTGATTAAGATGCTAAAAGCTGCTGAGGAGCTCTGGCTCTTTTTGACAGAAACAATTGTTAAGGGCAGCAGGTAAAATTTTTGTTTATTGATTCCCAAGAACATTCACAGCAGGTAGACATAAAATACACTTCATCATTCTCCATGGACTCTAACAGACTGAATCTGACATAAACTACTAAAAATTGTCTCCTAGGGTCATTTTAATTAGTTTTTTTAATAGCTGTTATTTTGATTTTCCAACCTCTCTGACCTAAACAGTGTATTGCAAAAGAGTTCATCGGAAACAAAAGATAAGGCAAAGATACACTCTTCAGAGAAGGACCAACACTGTGGTAAATGCATGCCTCTTTAAAGCACAGCCTGATTCAACTTTGATGAAGAGAAATGTTAGATTTGTGCTTTAAATAAAAATGTTGTTAAAGTCAGATGATGTGTTTCCATGGGTACAATAAAAAACTGACAGATAAAGTTATAAAAACAACAGACTGACAGAGGAAACAAACAGCAGTTTCCATGTTTTCTTCATCCATCCAGACTCATCTTCATCTATACGACCACATGAGTTTGCTGTCTTACTGTAGGATATGTTAAGCTAATGCATAAACAATCCATGAGCCTGGTTTCTGAGAGGCCTTTTTCAGTCGGCCACTTAACCAGTGGTGTTAAAGTTAGTTAGTAGCATGCTGGTCTGCTGGTCATCCTGTCTGAAGAAACTGTTAACGTCCCACACTGATGTTGCAGATCTTGCAGCTGGGGTCTTTCTTGGCATTGAGTGTAGACAAGCTCATCAGTTGGTGCCCGCTGATCTGTGACACCATCCCAAGCGATAGATCCACCGGTTCAGTGTAGATAACCTCCAGGATGACGTCCTGAGCATGATGGAAGGACAGCGAGCCATCCTCCTCCTCTGTGCAGCTCAGGAAGCAGTTGTTGGACCTATCCAAGGCTGGCAGCTTACCTCTACAAAAGATATCCCCTTTGGAATTGCTGGGGGCCAGGACCACAATGACATAGTGGTATGAGGTGTACATGCAGTAAAAATCCCCAAAGTAGATATTGGTGTTCTGGTTAAAGAGGAGGTCTGCTTGGATCTGTAAAAAACAAATGAGCAAACATGACATGTACAGTCGTTAGCTACAATTACAGTGGGTAAACTGTCTCTATCTGCAAGCCATGCTTTTAATCATTCTGTTCAACAGCAATGTCTGGGGAATTTGACATAAAAATGGTTCCATGGCTTGGCTCAGGGTAGACTGGCATGCCCTTTCTGAAACATTTCTGCTATAAACTCCAGAGTGGTGAACAGCTTTATGGGTATTTTCAGTGCACAGCTCATTACTGTGTCACACTTTATCTCCAAGTACAGCTGTAAAAGGACTGTTCTTGGAAACCTAAACTGGGTGATGATGTCGCCTATAGAGCCAGAAGATCCTCTCAGTCTCTAAAAACAGCAAAACTTCACTTACCTCCAAGATGCATGGAAAGGGACTAAACTCTGGTTACGCCAGTGTACAGTAACACTATAAGTACTGGGAAACAAACTCAACGTGTTTCAAGTTGTGGCATTCATCAGTGGCATCCCACCATTTGAAATAGTTTGCTTCTAAATTCAAAAAAGTTCTATAATGGAAAACCTCCAAACAGCCAATAACACACCTACAAATAGAAAGGTGCCTCAATGGAATTTGGGTCAATCATGTAACAAACCTAACCCACTTCAGTGTATACTAAAATTACAAGAGAATCTAATCACACGGCAACAATGGTAAATTCACGAAAGGTCTTTGAACAGACAGAGAAAACAATGTAGACACAACAAAACATAAAATCCTTAATAAAAAATATAACTAAATGCCAATGACCGACATAACTTTTTTTAACCTTTTTAAAAACAATTGGAAAAAAATATAGAAAATAAGATAAGAGCAATCATAGAAACTTTTTGACTTATAGACCCTCATTTATACCAGTAAATAACCTTTTCAGGTAATCTAAATCATCTCTCTTCCTTCTATCACAATTAATATTAGCACCTCTATGACTAGGCTTTAGTGCTAATAAAGAATAAAGGTTAACTACGTTTGCCATTAAACTATCTCGCTCCAGGTTTATTCCTCTTAATAGAACCTCTTTGCTCATTATTGTGTTTATTAGGAGTGAATTAATGGGAATGGGATGTTTCTTCTGTTTAAATGTTATTGCAGTGTTACAGTGCCAATATTGCTGAATAAGCAAAAGCTTGGTTTGGCAGAGGAGGAGAGGGAAATAAATGCAGTCAGTAATTTACAACGGTGTCTAAAGAAGAATAAAACGCAGTTGTTTGATTAGCTTATCAACAATATTTGTCTTCTTCAATCGGAAAAAAATCAGCTTAGTGTCGACTGGTGTCATTTATTGGATTGGAAGCTTGAAGGTTTGGGAATAATTGGGTTAAAGTAACTGACCATACTCACACGCTCACAGTTATATAAGGCTATTTCAAAATCTGATTTAACCCTAAAGCTGCAAACATGAGCCCCTCATTGTCAGTGCATCAAAACAGCCATCATTTAATGATGTGTTCTTGTACATTCAAAGCATGCTTCATTGAATCAAAAAGGATGTGAATACCTCAGCAGTGTTAGCTTTTGCAAGAATCTTTGATGCTTACTATTCTACTACATGCTCATTGTTTTACGTGGCTACTATATTAGCTCAGAGGTATAACACAAGAGGTCTTGTTCCTTTAATGTTCTTACAGATCACACTGAGGCAGGAGGGCTGATAGGTAATATGTGTTTGTTGTAGCTCTGCAGTCTTAAAGCGTTTCTCAGTTTGACAGATATACAGGGGTTGGACAATGAAACTGAAACACCTGTCATTTTAGTGTGGGAGGTTTCATGGCTAAATTGGACCAGCCTGATAGCCAGTCTTCATTGATTGCACATTGCACCAGTAAGAGCAGAGTGTGAAGGTTCAATTAGCAGGGTAAGAACACAGTTTTGCTCAAAATATTGAAATGCACACAACATTATGGGTGACATACCAGAGTTCAAAAGAGGAAACATTGTTGGTTCACGTCTTGCTGGCGCATCTGTGACCAAGACAGCAAGTCTTTGTGATGTATTAAGAGCTAAGGTATCCAGGGTAATGTCAGCATACCACCAAGAAGGACGAATCACATCCAACAGGATTAACTGTGGACGCAAGAGGAAGCTGTCTGAATGGGATGTTCGGGTGCTAACCCGGATTGTATCCAAAAAACATAAAACCACGGCTGCCCAAATCACAGCAGAATTAAATGTGCACGTCAACTCTCCTGTTTCCACCAGAACTGTCCATCGGGAGCTCCACAGGGTCAATATACACGGCCGGGCTGCTATAGCCAAACCTTTGGTCACTCATGCCAATGCCAAACGTCGGTTTCAGTGGTGCAAGGAGCGCAAATCTTGGGCTGTGGACAATGTGAAACATGTATGTTCTCTGATGAGTCCACCTTTACTGTTTTCCCCACATCCGGGAGAGTTACAGTGTGGAGAAGCCCCAAAGAAGTGTACCACCCAGACTGTTGCATGCCCAGAGTGAAGCACGGTGGTGGATCAGTGATGGTTTGGGCTGCCATATCATGGCATTCCCTTGGCCCAATACTTGTGCTAGATGGGCGCATCACTGCCAAGGACTACCGAACCATTCTTGAGGACCATGTGCATCCAATGGTTCAAACATTGTATCCTGAAGGCGGTGCCGTGTATCAGGATGACAATGCACCAATACACACAGCAAGACTGGTGAAAGATTGGTTTGATGAACATGAAAGTGAAGTTGAACATCTCCCATGGCCTGCACAGTCACCAGATCTAAATATTATTGAGCCACTTTGGGGTGTTTTGGAGGAGCGAGTCAGGAAACGTTTTCCTCCATCAGTATCACGTAGTGACCTGGCCACTATCCTGCAAGAAGAATGGCTTAAAATCCCTCTGACCACTGTGCAGGACTTGTATATGTCATTCCCAAGACGAATTGACACTGTGTTGGCCGCAAAAGGAGGTCCTACACCATACTAATAAATTATTGTGGTCTAAAACCAGGTGTTTCAGTTTCATTGTCCAACCCCTGTACCTGGAAGCGGTATGGCCCATACGGAGAGTCCTGTGGAGGTCGTCCAGTGTTGAACTCTGTGTTGCAGCTGAAGAAGATGCCCTCCAGTTTACCACTGATGGGTGACCCGTGGCTCCCGCTGTTGTCCTTCACTGATGGCAGCATGTGGAAGCACTGAGCGTCTCTGGAACAGTAATACTGACTGTTTACAACACACACAGGTGTTAAAACACATTTTATTGACTGAAATATTTGTGCAGCTACACCTGCTGGACACACCTGTTTGGTTGGAAGTACTCCCTCTGCTGGTTCCTGTAGAAGATTGTGAACGGTAACACCCTGCCGGCGATAGCTTCAGCTTTCTGCAGGAGCTGCCTTAGCTGGATGGTGGAGTAATCTGCAAAAACAGCTTTTTGTGTTTTACTTGCTGCTACGCAGCAACGATGACATTTTCTGAATTTCATTTTGATGAACTGTCTCAATGTTTGGATTATGGTTTATTGTTCATGACTTGCTGTGCAAAAAAAACACCAGTTGAACCTAAGTCCTTCTTATTCTAACAAAATTAGATAAGGAATGGGTGGTTCGGTTTTTCTGTCTGACCTGCTGTGCAGAACTCAATGATCTCGCTCCAAGCAGAAACAGCATATTCTCCATCATGCTGTTTGGTGGCTGTCTGAACGGCCACGGTATATTCTGTTCGAGGACTCAGGAACCAGTGACCTCTGACGGTCATTGGCAGAGGAACCACCTTGGCCACCAGCTTGGTTGGTACATCCTAGATAACAAGCAGAGACAGAATTAAAGTTGACAGTTCTCATTTGTTTTTTAATTTATCTGCACACAGATAAGATCCCCTATCTGTAGTGAGTGGCCACATTGATCAGACTGTCATCATCAGCTAATTTTCTTTCACCATGTGTTTGAACTTGTTAGAGCTCTTGTCTTCCTTCTTGTTCAGGTCGATGAAGTAATGTGTGATCCGATCCTGACCTCTGCTGTCCATGTTCCAGCTGATCTTGAAGGAATCGCATGTAATGTTGCTGATCAGGATGTGCTGAGGAACCGGCAGCTCGTCCACATCCGCGATGCCGCTGTCTGCAGACTCTAACTCTGAAAAACCAAAAGTGTTAAACTGTGAAACACCAACCTGAGAAAAGCTGTAAATATTTCTACACTAACTCACATTAAAAAGTGTTTTTAACAACAAGCTTTATTTCTCGTCATGATCCTTAGGTGTTTGTGTTTTGAGCTCTGTCGTGTTTTCTTCCTTTCCCTGCTGTTTATGTGCTCTAGTTGTTGGCATTTTAGTTCATTCCTTTGAGTATTAATTTCTTGTTCATTCTCGTGTTTTATGTAGATTTTGTATTATTTCTGTTGGATTTTGTGCCTGCGTTCTTCTTTATTCAGATCCTGCTTATTGCTTTCCTTTCCTTTCACTCCTCTATTGGTCTTAGCTATTTCTCCACTCATCCTGCTGTATATTAGGTCTCTACTTTTCATCTATCACTGCTCGATTCTTCCATTCTCCTCACCTGTTCTCCATTTTTCCTGTTGCATTGCCTCGTTCTCTGTAAATGCTCCATGTCTTGTCTCTCCTTGTGTCTTGACTGTAGGTTTGCTGCTTTATTTATCCTCAAATTATTATACTCACTATGCTGCTCCCGAGCTCCTGCCTGCAGTTTGGTCCTGCTAACATCCTACAAAGCATGACATTCCTATTATGTTTTTGTCAACAAGCAGCAACCCACATTACAGCAAACATGAAGATTTGCGGAAAACAGCATTTGAATGAATCTAATCCAAAATATTTCAGCATCATCTAATCATCTGCAGTTTATGTCTTAATATTTCTTTATTTATGCTTTCTAGGCTTTTGGAATGTGTTTGGAATCTGGTTTTCCATCATCTCGATAGGTTGTGGTTCTAAGAGGCATTGTCTAAAGCTGTGCAGAATTTTTCTGTATTAATTCTTCCATTCCTCGGATGGTTCTATAATATTATGCACCGCAGAGGAGCATTAAGATTGAAGGAGATTTTGAAAGGATTTTGGTTGATGCTGATGTGACTAAAGCTTGAATGGTGTAAAAGGAAGAGCTGTACAATAACGATATATGAGAGAAGTAGTTTGGTGCTGTCATCTTCTTTGACAGCACCAGGCGTTTTCATGATGTAAGAAGATTATTTCAGAGTCACAGTGAGGGATTAATCTATTACCGGTCGGACATGTTGACCCTGAATCAGATTCCAGATAAGAATCATGTCAGATGGAGTCAACAAAACAACATCAACCAACAGAACTCTATCATGTGGAGGAAAATAAACCTGCAGAGGTTGAATAGGTTTATGCCAACCTATGAGTACCGCTTTGCTCTGTAATTGTTTATTCCTCTCCTTCCGTTTCTTTTTTTTCAGCTCCCCATCCCTCCATCTCTGCCTGTGTTTGAGGACAAAAGGCTTCAGTCCACAGAGACACTATGAGCTTCAAGGCTGAACAAGGAGTCTGTTGAGGAGGTGAGGACAGCTCAGAGTGCTGCAACAAGAGGAGGCTCCAAACTTTACAGGCCAGGGGCCATATTCAGAGAGCTTACTGAGGGGAAAAGCAAAAACAGTTTGGAGAAGAGGTGCAGGTCAGTTCTGAAAGTGGTTCCAGCAGTTTAAAAAAAACTGTCCAGACACCTCACAGGTTGATGGAGTCAGGTCTGTTTTTCTGATGCAGACGACAAACCTTTAGCAAACCTACAGGTAATCTAACTTGGACATTCAACATTGCTGGAAAACACTGAAGCATGTCTGAAAATATTTTTTTTCAGTGACATGGGTTCTTTTTGTGTTCAGGAAAATGCTTGTGTGTGTTCGGTTCTGATGGATGAATGAGAGACAAGTGGCATTTAGAAAGAAAATAACATTTTAATCTTTAGTAGACTGAATATCGGCCATTTTAAGCTTCACTCATGATCAGATTAACAAACAGCTACAGGAAAATCAAAGTTTTTCTGCTGTTACCCTCCTCTTCATCCCTCCATTCTTTCTGTGAATAGAGGAGGTGACATGTCCATTCATCCCTGCTGGAAAGGTAATTAGCCACAGAAATGGAGATTAGCAGGCAAAGCTGCCAAAATTCTCACCACAATGAAACAGAAAAACAGGGAGCTGTTTTTCTGTTTAAGTGTCTGAACCATATTCACCTGCCCGACTTGTTTGGGTCTAAACCATTTATTAAAAACATAGCTCAGACATATTAATGTCACTTGACCGAGATCCATACAACAATCATCGAGTTTGGGCTAATTCAATATTGCTGTTTTTAATTCCAGTTGTGTCCTCTGAGTTCCTAAAACAACACTGGACGAACCAGACTCCACTCACACTGGTTCGGTATTCCCAGTCTCCTCTTTACCAGTCTTGGTATTGTTACTTGTTTGTTTTTAGGTATGTTGGCTCCATGTTACTCTGATTTTATAGGACACACTGAGACACTCACCTTTTACTGTAAAACAAAGTTTTATTTTCTGGAGACAATTCTAACTCAGGCGATTTCGCTTAAATTCGCAACTCAAATCCAAACTTGAAACAGCCCTGCTATTAAATGTGGACTGTGTGTCCTCTGTTTAAATTTAAATTTGTCAGCAGCACCACATGCCCCTTTTCCATCGTGTCTTTTTAGGCAGCATGGCTCCGTTCCACTTGGTCTCTCTCTACTCAGCATGGAACCTGTTGGGTTCCATGGACACCACCGCCTCCAGCCACCAGTGTATTGAGCCGTGAGCCACTGTTAACGTCATTGTGTGACATTGTCACATTCATTCAGAAAGCTGACATTGTGTTATTTTTCTTTTTCTTTCAGCCTACAGGCATAGTTTATGATTCTTAAATAGTAAAAATAGATTTCAGTTTGATCAGCTCTGCCCATTGTGGTCATTAATATCATTGTAATTGGTCTTGAGTTTTGTTAACTTTTCCCTGCACTACATCTTCAGGTACATTCATTTGACCTGATTCATTTGACCTGGTCCCATGGCCAATTAGTGAACAGCAGTCTGTTCATGTCACATGTTGTCCCTTATCTGCATTTTATGGTCCCTGTTTTTATTAGTTGTTTTTCTCTTTCTATCAACTGCAGCACTTTGAGATTTTGTTGAAAACATAAAGTGCATGACAAATAAAATCAATTATTTATATTGTCTTATTGTTATTATTATTATCAGTATTTTGGGCTGCATTGTGGCACAGTTGGTAGCACTGTTGCCTTGCGGGAAGAATGTCCTGGGTTCGACTCCCGGCCGGGGGTTTTTCGCATGGAGTTTACATGTTCTCCCCGTGAATGTGTCGGGGGTTTTCCCCCGGGTACTCCGGGGTTTCATCCTTTTCAGTCCCAAAAAAAAGGACTCTTGGTTTAATTTGGTCTCTCTACATCGCCCTTGGGGTGGGCCATGGATGTGTGTCTGTGTTGCCCTGCGATGGACTGGTGACCTTCCCCGGGTTTTTTCCCTGGCCCCCCCTCCCATAGACTGCTGGAGATGGACAATTTAAAATTTTCCCCATGGAAAGAAGCGGTATAGAAAATGACTGACTGACTGATTATTATTATCAATATTACTCAGCCCCGGTCGTACCTGCTCACAAGCAGGGACTAGAAAAGCATGTCCCGGTATGGAGAAAACAGTGACGAAAACCCTCACAAAGCGGGCCGAGAGGAGTGAAATTCTGTGTTCTAAGCAGCACCAGATCAATAGCTACTAGATAAAATCTTTCCATACAGTAAATTGTTTACAGCCTGATTATTCATAAGTGATAATTATTCTCAACCCATTCCTATTTGATGTAGTTACAAAGGAGAGAGTTTAGGAACATTCTGTAAATACCACCATTGCTCTGGGAGAACCCATGTTGTTTGTTTGCATAAGCATGCATCGGTAAAAATAATCAGTTAAAATTATACTAAAGTCCTAAAACATAAAGAACCACGGAGTATTGATTTCTCTTCTCAACATCTACATAACATTCATCCCACCACAAAAAACAAACATTACGCAACATGTTAATCTAGTAAAGGTCCCTTTCATATTCGCTGCTCAGTCAGCTCATCTTTCCAATGGTACGACTCATACATGTAGTGCTGGACCTGCTCATATGTCCTGAAAATATTATTAATGTTGGTACCCCTCTCAGCGACCTTAGGCTAGTGTTTTACTATTTTCCTATTTTATATATTTTTAAAAAACAACAAAAAAACACAGCTAACCACAGTTTCAATGAGAGTAAAATTCTCATTCTATTGCCAAGAATGCAAAAAAGAGGTACATCAGGTTGAGATAAGGCCTCTAAGCTAAAGTTGTTCTGTTTCCCTGAGCTGAATACATACCATAAACAGTATTTTACCAGTAGCAGCTCTGATCAGTGAAAAGGATTCAGAAATGTGAAAGACACCATGTAAGTGTAGAGTTTTAATTTTCATTCTTTTGAAGCAGCAGGACCAACATGATGGGTAAGCTTCTGCAGGATTCAAGATATTTGAGGTATACTTAACAATCTACAGTAGCTGAAACTTTATCAGGATTATAAATTAGGAAATATATGCAGCTCAGGTTTGTTTCATTCAGCTGCAAAGCAGTAAAAAACAACATAAATGTTTTTGGCAGCTGAGGAAGGACTAACAGCAGACAGAGGATGAAAAGGAATTGTAAAGCTTGAAGCTTCTTTAAAGTTCTAGAGATCAAAATCCACAAGATTTATTAGGCCTTTATAAACTTCAGAGACATATTTTCATACAGAAATGTTTAAGTCAGAATGACAGGGAAAATGTAAGCCACCACAACATGCTCGCATGAGTAGCATGACCACACACACTGACCTGTGCGGTCATCCAGCTGCAGACTCTTCATCTCCACATGTGGACTTCTCATGCTGCTTGGAGGCTCCATCATGCTTCTGATCCTTGGAGAGATAACATGAAAACAGTTGACCACTCTGACTGCAGCTCGTTTTATCTCTCTCTTGCTCTCCCTGTGTGCTTGATGACATCATGGGATTGTGAGCAGAGAGAAAGACAAAGTCGTTATTCTGTCACATTCAATGAAACAGCCTTGAGCTGATCATCAGGCTTTTACTTTCATTCATCCACAATCCTTTGATTGTCTGATACTGAAACTGAACAAAATAGCAGTCAATGTCCAAATTAAAACTCTAAAGGAGCTTCAGAAAGTCTGCAGAACTGAAGGATAACTTATTTTGCAGCAGAACCACTTCCTGTTTGGACAGTTAAATGCAGCGTGTCACATTTTCTTTCTGCTGAGAAACGTCCTCAACATCTGCAGATGTTTGAGTGTTCGCTGCGTCCGAGTAATATTTTCTGCTGTGGATTAACACACAGCTGATGAAGGATTACTGATCGCACTGAAAACTGAATTAAATGTGCGCTTACATAAGAGGATTAACTACAGCTCACAAAACACAGTTTTTCTTTGCTACTGCCACACTCCACTGACTGGAGCAAATACAGCCTTTGCTTGCTTTAAAGCCTTTTAGCTTTAAAGGTTTTCACTCATTTCACGTCAGTAGGTTTAAAAATAGGGCTTCAGTGCGTGTTAACACAATGCTAAAGTAGTAAGATATTAACAATGATCTTGGAGTAGCTGTTGCTGCACATCAATCTGGGAAGGGTTAAAAGACCATTTCTGAACTAGCTGAAGTCCATCATTCTACAAAGAGACAGATTACAAGTGGAAAACATTCGAGACAGCTGCCAGCTTCCAAGGAGTGGACGTTCCAGTAATTGAATCCAAGGTCAAAACGTGAAATGCTCAGAGAAATTACAAACAACCCGAGAGCTCCATCTCAGGCTCCAAATGCCTCAGTTAGCATATTAAATGGTAAAGTTCCTGACAGGAAATTTAGAAAAGGACTTGTAAGTATGGCTTGTTGAGGGTTGAAGGAAGTCTTACTTTAAAACATCCTTGTCAGACCTTTTAGATCCAGTGATCCACTTATGTGTCACCAATAGTGTTGTGGAAGCTTCAAAACATAAATGTTTTTATGACTTCAAAGTGTTTATACTCCAAAGAGACTTGTCTGAACATCTGTAAATGTATTACATTCTCTGCAATGATTAATCTTACCCTGCAACTTTAATTTAAAATAACTTTTACAAAAATCCATAATTTATCATAACCATAAATATTAAGTATGTTAAACTCTGAATGTTAGCTTGACTGCTTTCAGTATAATGATTACATGGTTGAGGCCCTGAATGTGAAAGCTGCTCCAGTCAGGAGACAGAATTTAATCTACAATGATAGATGCTCACATTGTTTGCTCTCACTCAGTCTAAGGAATGCAATTTTAAAAACTAAAATTATTCATTTTTATTAACAGCTGTCTAACATGTATCTGTTATTATTCCCAACTTTGCATCTGATTGGCTGATAAACACTTGTGACAACTTTATTCCCCAGAAGCTCCAGGTGCTGGTGAGCAGTGCTGAGTTCTGACGTTTAGAAACATGAAAAGACAAGACGCAACAAACAAGAAGCCTGATCAATATGTCAAGATTTGGTTAAGAATACTGTTTTGTCTGCATCATACATTTCTACATTTTTGTTGCAAAGTTTCTGCAAAGTGTTTTTTTTTTTTTTTTTTTTTCTTCATCTCTTGGACCCGGTCAGTATCCCTCGGTGGCTGCAAACTGAGGAGCTTCCAGACAGCCATAAGCCAAGTTGTTGTAGTGCCTCAAGCCCAAAGCGGAACCTGACTGAAATGGTATCGTGGGAGCTGTGCAGAAACCTCAGTCAAATGTTGGAAAGAAGGGGACAAAATTCCCCCTCAACTTAAAGGAGATATGAAATTCTGTACATAAACTTAAAAATGAAAAACAATAAAGTTGTTTGTTAATTGATTATTTTATTAATTCAGATTAGAAATAATAAAGATCATAATTCACAACAGTTTTTTAGAATGCCCACAATATTTTTCTTTCATCACAGATTGGTTTCTGATTCAGCATCGCATGTTTTTCTATCCAAGTCAATTATGGCAGCAAGACAAGTTAAAATACCTCTGTACAAATATGTCTGGATATTTCATCTGATTCCAGGTACAAAAATAAGTTCTAAGTGCTTCACACACTTTAATACTGTCTCTGCTTTGGCATGTTCACAGCTCGGATGCCAACATGTGTCCTCTGTTCTGAAATCTCCACAAGCCCTTAGTCAAACAGAAGAAGCAAAAGTTAAACCAGGCATTACTCCTGCTGTCAAAGGCTGCTTTGGTCCAAAGACCAATCAGGATTTCCTGGAGCATTGTTTGAGCCTGACATGATATCATCCATAGCATCCATATTTTTACCTATAACCTTACTGTAGTTATCATGAAAGGTTGTGGACCTTGACAAAAGCTAACACCATGGATTGTAAGGATCCAGATAGGAGGTGAGTTTTAACTGATGCAACAGACTCAAAAGAAATAAAAAACAGTGTGAACATAAGAATACTGAAAACAAAAAATATCAGAAATAAAGCAGCAAACTTAATCTGAATGAGGTTTCTGAGCGTTTCTACGCTCGGCAGAATCACACCTGCTGTACTGAGGATAATACAAATTGAAATCATGCTTTTAAAAAGTACTTTTATAAAACAGGAAGATTTATTTTGTACATATTTTTATAAATACAACTTTAAGCTCCAAGTTCCTCCCTCTGCAAATGAGGTTGTCATGAAGATACAGGCCTGTGCCTGACTTAATTTTCACTGTAGGTCAAGATTGGTTGTTTGGTGCAAATACTGTGGGTTTTTGTCTTAGAAGTGCTGGGCGGACCCAATAAAAAGGTAGAAACATATCAGAAATAATGTTCCTGAAAATATTAGCAGATTCTAATTTTAGTTATATTTGATTTTCTGGAAAGGTTTCTGCGCCATTTCTGAAGAAACACTTCCAGTGAGATGTTATTATCATCATCATTTTCAGCACAGCAGGTACACTTTCCTCATTCTTCATTCTTACATTTAACTACTTGGATTTAGAGCTTTTTCTGAAATCTGAACAGGGAAACATAGATTTCAATTAAAAAAAAAGACTTTGTTGTAATATTTACGGAAATGAAACATACAAGTCAGAAGCATAGTTAATTATAGATGTTAAAAAGAAAACTACAGATATGTCAGCCTAATGTCGTTTTTCTGTATATTTTCTCTTCAAATAATTTTTTTATCAAAGCTGAAGAATAGAGGGAGATTAAAGGTTTGAAGAAAAGAGCCAGCAGACCTTGACAAACTGCAATCACTAGTATAGGACACTCAGAAAGTACATGTCTCAGTTAGAGATAAGTCATACTGTAAACATCTAACCAGAAAAAGCGAATCAGCCAATCAGAGGCTGTTTTCAGTATCACCAACTAAACTATGGACGAGCAGATAATTCAGATTAAATGCAGAGCAGAAACAGGTGAGAGGGAGGAAAGAAACAATATCACAGATCATGAGTCTGTTTCTGGGCGACTGATAAGTCCAATCTGGTTTTCAGCGGCAGCTATCTGGGTTGGGACGGAACTGGTTTTAAACTGGGACTGAAATGAGTTTGATCTCCCTGTTTAACCTGAGGACAGCAGCAGAATGCTGCATTCACATCAGTTTACATTAAGTTTCTAGAAACTGTGGTCAATAAAGAGCCAATCAGATTTGACTTCCTGCAAGGTCACAGTATTTGGTGTTTCTAAAATAAATCAACCTTTGCAGTAAAAAAAAACAAAAACATTGCTGTATAAATGCAGCTCCACAGTTTCACTTCCTTGAAAAAAACAGCGGCTTTAGAAAACGCCGTATCCATCAGTGTGACGAGTTGCCACAGCAAACGCAGGGTAACCCTCATAGGTGGTGTAGGCGGTTAGGTCCTGACCCAGAGAGATAGCTTGCTTCAACTGGGAGGCCACCCCCGAGGATGCTGGGCTCGCCAGAGTGTAGCCTGCAGGGAGACCCCAAAGAAAAGCCTTTTAGTAGAAGATAACTAATTAAGTCCTGGTTCAGCGAAACCAACACAGAGCTTCTTTAAGCCACATTTGCGATATGGTTCTGGTACATCCTGATTGTCAGGTGGGTTCAGTTGGTACTTTAGTAAGTGAAAAATTAGTTAGATTTGGGTACGGACCTTCACATACCTGGGAAGGCAACTGAGGCCACAGCAGCTGCAGTAGCACAGCTGGCGTCAGCACCGCCCTCTGTCTGCAGGCCAAGTGTCTGCAGGGTGTGCTCGGCTGCGTGGATCTTCGCTTCTTCCACAGATGCACACAGTTTGGAGGGAGTGAATGGATGTCTGCAGAGATGCACAGTGTCATTATGTTCAGTTAGTTAGTATCATTTTCAGTACATCTGCTTAACACATTCTAAAACATGTAGTTAGAATAAATTTCTATTCAGTTCAAATCCAATCAAATTTGATCGAGGTTGTTTTTTTGAATAAAATCAAATTTTTTTTTTTCATTTTCTAGTTCAATCCAGTCAAAAGTTTTGCATTTAAATATAAATTTCAGTTCATTATGACTATTTTAGTTCAGATACAAAAATATTCATCCCAAGTTACAGTCATATTTTTTGACTAAGACATTTTTTTTGGTCTGATGTAATATTCTAATATTAAATGTCAAGTTTTTATTAGCTGTAAGCAGAAAATGATCATTGTTAACAGAAATAAAGGTTTGAATACATCAGTCCGTGTTAAATAATGTATTTAACGGGTTTCAATTAATGAACTGAGTAACGAAAATAAATAAAGTTTCTAATAATATTCTATTTTACTGAATGGGTTTGTACATTACTTAAGTGAATTCATTTCCACTGAATGCATTAAACATCAAATCTTTTATAGTTCTGTTCAGTTAAAAATGTTCTCCGTTTAGGTTCACCTCTAACCATTTCCTTTTGTTGATATTCCACTTAGACCCAGTTTTAAATGATTTATTTATGAAGCTCAGTTCATTTCACGCCGCTACTACTCCTTATCTACTCCGCTACTCCTCATCCTTTCACAAACGGGGAGACCAGAGGTCATTTAAACTTTATGTATGCAGCATATGGTTCTTTTGTCACAAGCTATATCACATGAACATAGGTCACAGTCGGAACGTAGCCAACCCAGTAGCAGCACTTACATTACTGCAGATGAAGCCCCGATCTGTTAATCCTTATCCCGCTAAATCCTAAAATCACCAAACAACACGTCAAGAAACTGTACTTGTTCTCCTCAGCTTGAGGCATAGACCGACCCTGAAGAGACCAACAGAACCTGATCACCCTGCAAAAAATCCCTATTGAACAAACAGCCTCACATTTGATAATACTTTGGTAGACAGTGGTTAATGGTCGACTCAATTACTGCAAGACGACAGCTTGAGTTCTCAAGCCTGGCATTCTTCTCTCCAGTATACCTTCTAACATCCTCAGTCTGCATCTGCAGTTTCTCTCCAAACCATACACAGGTGTGAGAAGGGCTTCTTTAAATTTCTGATTTGTCTAATGCCCCTTTTACAATGGGTCGTTTTAGCCGGCTGCACCACTCGGTTTCTCTCTACTCGGTTCGGTAATTGTTGCGTTTCCATTGACCCACCAACGGCTGAAGCTATGGCGGCTGTGTTACATTGTCATATTAATCTGCGTAAAATGATAAAAAATAAATAGAAAACAAAAACATAAATAAACTAAATACTAATAACGTTTGCATTAATGTATATGCAAGAATGTCTTATTTATGTTTTTTATGTCCAAAATTATCCACTGGGATAATTATCTGGTCCACAGCCCAGCCAGAACTTATAAAGTAAGGCTCAGGGGTTTTGATGTGAGGCAGGTGTGGCAGGAGAGGCAGAGAGGAGAGATGCTGCTATCTGGATGGTGAAGCTGGTTATGCTCTAAAGTTTGCCTGAAGAAGTTACATTTTTGGGCTTTATGAAGTAGTTTTTGTCTTATCCATAGCAATTCAAGGAAAAGGACTTAAATGCGCAAAACCGCGGCCTCCTGACCTTAGAAGTTAGTTTTAGGTTGGATATTGTATATTCGTGCCACGCAGATTCAGCGGACTCGTCCTCCCGTTTGGTCCGATGCACGCAGTCTGATTACAGGGCAGCTTCTCTCTGCCTGCTCCCTCCTCCTGCAGACGCTGGTGTGCTAAAGGACCGTTAATAAATGTCCGAGCCAAACAGGTTGTTTCATGGTGGTATTGTTTTGTGTGTTTTGGGGGAAATGTTTGTGGGTCTGAACAGCTGATTTTATGTGTGATCAGCTGATTTAGGATGTTATTAAACATAGAGCTCTGCCTGTCTATGTGTAATTCAGAAAGGTGATTTGTCCTTTTCCTTTTCTGACAGTCTTCAGGCATGATTTATGATCAAATGGTAAAATTACATGTATGACCTGTTCCAGCCACTGTGGTCCTTAATATTATTGTAGTTGCTCTTGAGTTTTATTAACTTTTCCCTCCACTGTCTCAACGAAAACCATTTCTCTTCCTCCCATGGTCAATCAGGGAACAGCAGTCTGTTCACGTCACATGTAGTCCCTACTCAGCCTCGGTCGTACCATCTCAGGTGCAGGGACCAAAAAAGTAGGTACGGAAAAAAACAGTAATGAAAATGCTCGCAGCTGAGTGGAGTCAAGTAGGGCCAAATCGAGCCAGTGGAAAAGGGCATATCAGTCTCCCAGAACTTCCTTGAGTCCAGCCAAAAAAATATCTAGTGCCTTATCTAGTGTCTTATCTAGTGCCTGTTCAAATTCCTCCCATTTGCTTATACAACCACAGAAGTTGCAGACCTTCTGTCCATCCAGACCCTGTGTGCCACTTCAGGAGTTCCCGGGGGGACAAGCAAGCTTAAGATCTCCCCTTTCAGCTTCTGGCTGCCGCTGTCGCAGGCACCAGTGCCCTTCAATCAAGAAGATGCATTCAGGTCATTAACATTACCCTATTTAGAATCCCTGATTGTGATTTTAGCTGACAACCTCATTACAACCTCATTACTCATTTGGGATTACCAGATCTGACCTGTCCACTTTGTACTGTCAGATCCATTTAACCACCAGTTATTAGCTGACATTGTTACCCTTTCTTTATCCACATAAGATAAAACACGGCGCTTGTAATTGACATCTCATGGCTTGCAACGAAGTCCAAAATCAGGAGTCTCTTTAGCTTATAATTATTCCACTTACTGAAAGGTTTCCCCAGCTCATGCTTTGCTACCCTAGTTCAGTAACAGGAGCAGCAGTTTGTGTTGCTGCTACACAATAAAGAGCACTCTGAGCACTGGTGGAACTGCCTGTACTCACACGTTGGGGTACTGCGTGGCCAGAGCTGGGATGGTGATCTTGTAGAGAAACAGCTGCCGTTGGTCCGGACTTATGGCCGAGTGGAGCTGATAGACGGGCTGACCCCAGTTATTCTTCTGACACAGCTCCTCCAGAACCTGATGGGACCACAAACAGGTGGAGGAGTTCAATATAGAAAATGTTCTTCAAGTTCAACATATCTTTTATTTCAGTTGAGGTTCACATAGCATCACACTTTGAATTATAACTGAAGCCCTGGATGAAGAGCCAACATTTTTGAGTTCAGGAACTCTGCAGACACATAAAGGACTGAACATCTCAGAACAAATTAGAAAGGTTTCCATTCCTCCAAAAGTCTTTCAAAAAAGTCCGGAAAAACTCGGAAAATATCATGTTGTTTGGGTGTGTCCCATTACCTGAGTCGGTGGTTTGATGCCGGTGGCCTTCAGGCTCATGGCAGCGGGGTTCATCGGTGTCAGCTCCATCCCCGGCAGCAGGTCATATAGCTTTTCCTCAGCCTGCTTGTCCCCCTTCAACCCATAGGAGGCACTGCCTCCACCCCCTCGTCCCATGGCTCCGCCCCCAGCGGCGTAGGTCAGGTAGCCCCGCCCACCTAGCCCTCGTACCCCCGCAGCCCCTACAGGTACAGTCATGTAAATTTCTACAGGAGATCGGAGAGGCAGTAAATCAATCAAATCACTGGAAATCAGCAGGCAAGAAGAATCACACGGTCACACAATTAACAAATCACAGTGAAGACTGATAATGATAACACATAAGCGATTTCTTATTTTTCTGGTGAATTTATGGCCAAACGTCAGCTGATTTAGAGGATCTCATATGATTACTACCATAGAATATTTTGATTTTTAAACCACATTCATTATATCCAGATGATTCAGGAAGATCCACCCCTCAGTGTCACATCTACCAGGTACATAAGGGACATTCTGTCAATGTTAAATCCAGATTTTCTGTGACAACAGCTGAGATGTGATTGGGCAGCCTCTGCTGAGGGGAGGAACTTCAGCATCAGATTAAACAGTTTCTGCAGTCAGATTAGACTCTGAAGGCAGATCTGCTTCCATCATGTTCTTCAGATGACGTGAACTGAGAGCGCCCTTACCTCTGACCGATGGCGTCCTGATCAGACCCCTACCTCCCACATGAGCTTTGGCTGCCGGGAAGCGGAACTGACCCGGAATGGCAGCGTAGGCCTGTGGGGCATAAAACACTGGAGCGCCAAGATATGCCGCTGTGGGGTCATACACCTGCAAGAGGAGGTGGAGGAGGAGGAAAGTTTTCTGATATTCCTGTGCTGCCTTTAAGAGTTTTATTTTTAATTAGAAACCATCAAGGCTTTTTAAAATTCAAGCTAAGAGCTTCTGTCTGAAAATGTTTTTTTTTTTTGTGTCACATTTACTAATTCTGAACGTTTGCTGCTGATCAGTGGCAGTTCTTGTACAAATTGTTCCCCGGCTGAGACCTTTCTTTAAATTTCACCTAGTCCTGTCCAAAGTGTTGCCACTAAACTCTCCTCTGCAAAAAGGGGCACTTTTTACTTTATACCTTAGCAGAACCATTAAGACAATGCAAATTGAATAAGCATTTCGTGAATCTGAAGTGTGTTTTAAAGAATCTGTGCTCAGTGTAAAAATATCCAGTTCAGACTTGATCAGTCTGAGTATGTTGAGATTCTTAAATACAGATCAAAAGCAGTCCATACTAAAAACAAATCTGTGAAACAGTCTCTTAGGGGTAAGAAGCTGCTTGTGCAGCTCCCTGATGGACTGGGGCCCTGGGTGGTGATCCTAAACGTATAAACCCACCACTGCTGCTTATTACCTGGGAATCTAGAATTCCCAGGTAATAAGAACTACAGTAAAAATGTGTTCTTTAAAGCGCAGCTGTGCATGTCAGTCCTCAGGGTCCAGTGCTCGTTTTAGGTTCTGCTCCACCACACCTGAATCAAATGGTAAATGATGTCCTTATTCTGCCAGCAAGTTCTGCAGAAGCCTCTAATTGGCTAGGACCTTCAATCAGTTGCTTACCTAAAACATGCAAAACATCAGCCCTCGAGTTTGGAGGTACCACCACTGGTCTGACCTCTTCTGCCTTCTTCTGGGGCATTGAGTAAAACTGGCCACTGGATGGAGCTGTTTGCCATCCCATAATTTCTGTCTGTTAATATTGACTGCACAACCGAACAGTAAACCACAGAGTCTCTGGGAACTTAGAGTTCAGCTCATTATCTTATCTCCTGTTTATCTGTGAATCAGGTTCAGGTTCAACAATGAGCACTTTATGACTTTCATGTTAAAAATGTCCCCACTAAAAGCTCTAATGAAATATGTTTTTCATAAACTATTAGTCTAACGAACAAAACAGTGTCCTTTTTGTAGTGTTTCCTGCTTATCTTTAATAAATTTTTCAGCATCAGCAACAAAACTGTTATTTTAACGGTTTACTATTTTTATTGCAAAATGCTGAAGATTTCCTCTTTGTGACAGCTTGGTTCTCTAGAATTCTTGTGTCTAATTTGCTTTGGATTATGGCTTCTGCATGATGCTATATTGATCGTATCTGAGGGTGATCCATAAACTATTCTGACAGAGATTTCATATATGACTCTGTTTGGACAACCTGGACAACATCGGCAAACATTATGAAACACTCCACCAAAGGTTGACGCATGTCAGTGGTTATGTGATCTGAGGGGAAAAACCTGGTGTCATTTGGCTGGTTGATGTTCAGACTTTTTCTTGGCATTTTCTTTGGCATTAATCCATTCATTTAGATTTGGTTCAAGGCCCCTTTTCTCTCAAAGTCCTTCATGATGATTGTTTAAATTTCTTTTGGTGCCTGTTTGGAGAGTATTTCCTTAGAAACCTTTTTAATATTCAGTTGAGAACCTATTGTTTGCAGAGATGCTATGTTTGAAGGAACATCATCTGAAGAGAATTAAACCAGAACATAAACGTTAACTGTTCTGGGAGCTAAAACCATCACACTGAACAAATTGTGCTTCGGTGTTTCTGGATCCCCCTTCTTCTCATCAGAGCTCAGAGTTCAGAGCGCTACCTGTCCCAGAGTGTAGGTCGTGTAGTCGGTCTGCAGAACCGAACCTCCTCTTCCTCCGGTTCCTCTGGTGTACCGAACATAACTGTCCTTATCCACCGGCTTGGCCAGAGTCACCTCAATAGGAGACCCGTCCACCACCTGCATGCAGGGAGATGAGGGAGTAGAGGGTGCACTAACACAGGGTTAACAAAACTGACTCATTTCTGATAAATATGTACTGTAGGATATTTCTGTCATTTTTAAAGAGACATAATGTTTTATTTTATTTAAAATAAAGAAGACAGATTATACATTTGTGTCTATGGGATGTTGATATTTGTGTAAAATGATGTAAAAAACTGTTTCCAACTAAAAATATTACTGGTATTTTTAGTTTCATCCTGTTGTGGGAATTCAGTGCATTTAGTCTATGAAAAAAACTGAAAAACTGCTAAAAACCAACATTTTTATTATCTATCGATCTATCTATCTATCTATCTATCTATCTATCTATCTATCTATCTATCTATCTATCTATCTATCTATCTATCTATCTATCTATCTATCTATCTATCTATCTATCTATCTATCTATCTATCTATCTATCTATCTATCTATCTATCTATCTATCTATCTATCTATCTTTAAAAACATCAGTTGGTTCCTCAGCATTTTAAGCTTTTTAGTTATTAAGAGCCACTGTGAATGTTCTCTCTTTCACAATGGCCTCTTGCGGCCCCAGAGCCACAGGTTGCAGACCCCTGCTCTAGATCGTGTTTGAGAGCATAGAGCATTTAAAATATTTTTGAATTGAGCCTACAGTAATCTTTCTGCATGCATTTATTGAAAACAAAATTAGTTTTAATTGACAGGCTGTATATTTGGAATGCCATAGTTTTTGGTTTGGAGGAAATTTCGCAGGGGACTTTTTTCAAGTCAGCTCGTTGCCACTCAAAATTCATCTATGCTGCTATTTGCCTGGTAGTTATGTAAGCAGCCTGCTACATGCTCTTTAAAGCAACAGTTGTGAGCTTGCTGGACAATTGATACGCTCATGTTGATGTTCATCAGTACAGTGAAAAACTAACACGACCAGAACACAACACAACTGATCCTGATCATCAGTTTATTCTGTCATCAAATGCTGAGTATTTTGCCCACCACCCTAGTTTTAACCTTTCGAGTAATCAGTAGCTTTTACAACTCACCAGGTTTTTGGTAAGTTGATGTGCATCGTTGATCTTGAACCTAAATTGCCTAAAATGACAGATTTTAAAGTTATAATGTTGTTTGGATTTGATTGTTTGCTGTTTTACCCATTTTCTTCTCAAGTGTATGGCTTCTGGTTTTGTTGTGTGCTCTCTGTGGGGTTTGTGTGTTCATTTATTAGTATTTATTTTGTGATAGCCCAGACAGTTCATTGCGATTGTTCTCTATATATCCCTTTATATCATAGATTTACATCTAAATATTTAAATATCTTAATTTTCCTTAACAAACACTGAAACAATTTCCTTTCCTTCTGAATTTTTGGAATCACGTTTGAGAGGAGAAGGTTACAGGATCTTGGTCTCTGACCTTTAGGTAGTTTCTGCCTGCTACTGACATGTGCTCCAATCATGTGCTACTGCTTCCACTGTTTTTATTTGTAAGATTAAATCTGATCTTTTTTTGATTGCAAAGTGTAGGGAAATTAGGGCAGAGTGAAGCCTCAGAGCTGACCTTTCCGTTGAGAGCGTTCATGGTGTTGATGGCGTCTTCTCTCTGACTGAAATGTACAAAGGCGTAGTCTCTGATCTTCTTCACTCGCTCCACTGCACCTGCAGCACAGCAACACCCTTTACTGACATCTGATTTAACACTTTTGGTTTTCTGAAGATTCAGATATTCACACAAACACAACACTTGGAGATAAAATTAAATTTTTTCGATAATCATGTAAATGATTTATGGTAATAATGACCAAATACTTTATTTGCTGATCTAAAAACAAAATATGATTTTAACGTAAGTTATTAAGTTTTTTTTGGAGAGTTTTCAATTTTATAGATTTTTTAAGCCAAATCTTTATATCATTTCACTAGATTTTTTTAGTTTAATTCTGTTCTGTTCTAATAAAGCTCTTGTTCGTGAAAATTCAGATCAATTTCAAATGTTTCATGAGCAGGATTTTGTTTTGTTGGTGGTTTTCTAGCTTTATGTTGGGTTTGTGATTTATGCAGTATTCAAATGAAAACATTCATGCATTGCTTTCATAACGTTGGATTCAAAACAAATTCCCTCCTCAGTGGAGTTTTAACAGACTTTTCTGACAATGTGTTAGTAGTTTGAAACTAGCAGATTCAGACTTTGAGGTGATTTTCTCTGCTGTTGCTGCATTTAAGAACAATTTGAGAGCAAGACCTCAAGTCATCCTGTGCTGGTTGTACCTGGTTTCAGGCTGTTAAACTCCTTCTCGATGGTTTCTTCGGTGGTTTGCAGCATCAGGTTCCTTACATACAGAATTTTAACGGTTGCCATGGTATCCTCATCAACTTCCACCTCAGGCTCCGCCCAGTCCACTGCGATGGGATGACCCCACAGCTGGATCCGACCTAAATCAAGGACACGTGCCTGTTATCTTCCTATTACACAGAGTCCCTGATGACATGTGTAGTTCAGGTTTCTGATCCAGGTAGAGTTTAGTCTTGGCCAAATATCAATTTGATCTGTAAACTAATAGCTTTCCAATCAAAGGATGTTAAATAAAATGTGTAGGACTCACGGAAAAGAATCAAGTCCTGGTTGGAGAAAACATTCTGTGACATTTTGTGATGGAAAACAACTTCATAACAATACTGGGTGCTGGAGGAATTCATGGACCATTTTGGCAGTTGCACAGGGTGGTATTAGAAAAGGGGCTTCATAAGCACCAGACAAGGTATTTACCTTTTTTGTCAGTTGCACCATGAATAAGTTTTTCATTGCTTTTATCTATATTAAGTGTTGGCATCTCCTGCTTGCTCTTGAGAACAGAATACTATTTTATGTGCATTTTGGCGGACAGCATTGTATTTTATGCTGCCCCAGCAGTTTAATGATTTCCTGCGTTATGTATCGTTGGTTGGTGGCAAAAAGGAGGAGCTCACCCAGGGAGCCATATATGCAGGAACAACCACTAGGTGGAATCATGAGGTTTTTAATGTTAAGAAATGAATCAGTTTGAGCTTTTGTTAAACACAGCAACACTTGAACTTAAGTATTACGTCATACAACGGGGATAGAATCAAAATGCAAACAGTGCAATCAGTTTATGTCTTTTCTTGGAAGTTACAGGCCCAGAAACAAAACACCTGTCTCTTCAGCAACACTCTTGTGCATCCAACGTGTTCTGGGTCTCTTCCTGATCTGATGAACTACCTCAGCTAAGTTTTCTGGATGCAGCTTTACTCCAAGCTCCAGAAGATCCTTTCCATTTCTCAGGACCATATACATGAGGACTGGAAAATAGATGAAGTATATTCTTCCACAAGAGACAAAGGCAACACCCTCATCACTGCAGATGCAGCTCTGATCAGCCTACTCATCTACTGCTCCATCCTGCCCTTGGTTAAGAACATCAAGATGCTGGAATTCTTTATTTTGAGGTAAAAACTGATTCCCGACCTAATATAGTAAAATAGATTTACTGAAGACGGAAACAAAATAGCCATAAATGATTGTTTCTTATCATAAGCAGTAAAATTAGCTTTGATTGGCTGCCATGCCAGAGACTTTGACTGTTTTTATGATGTTGTGTTGATGATATTAAGGTTTGTTATCAGCTTCAAAGCTCTGAGATCCACCTGCATATCCTCAGCATCACCCAGGCGAAAACAGACTCATTTTAAACATCAGGACTAAGGAGCTGTGTGGATCTCCAGAGTTTGGTCTCTACCTGGCAGGAGTTTGCGTCGGGCCATGGCAGCTGCTCGGTGACTCTCATACTCAACGAAGGCGAAGCCTCGGTTCTTGGATTTGTCTGCAGCGCTGGGATACACGATAACATCCACAACTCCGTCAGTGACCTTTCGCATCTCCATCAAAATCTCGTCATGCTTCTTGGTTTTAGGAATGCCACCGACAAACAAACGGCAGTTATCCACACTGGCACAGACACCGAGAAGCCGTCCGTTCCTAGGAGAAAGAGGGAAAAAAAGCCTAGTAATATCAAATTAAACTAGTATTCTGATCTATGCAGACAACAGAGCTTTGTACTTGAAAAACAAGCTGTAGGCTGCAGATGAAGGTGGTTAAGATCTTAAGACTCTTCACGAAACTTATGTTTACATCTCAGTGCTGATGAGACTGTCTGGCACATCTCCATGATAAGCTGGGGTGCTCATGGTGATTAATGTGCATTGGTCCTTTTAAATGACGTGAAAGTTGATGAAGTGTTTGGTCAGCACAGTACAATTACTTTGCTGGGTGACATGTTAATTAATAAATGGAGGGTTAGATGGTTGATTGGTTCAGATTGGTCAGGGTTAGAGTTCGGCGCTAACAGCAGGTTAGTTTTAAAAGATGTCTGCTACTGCATGGAAATCAAGAGATTGAATCTTTGTTTTGAACAGATTAGATGTCTGTCAGTATTAAAGGCTGTCCTTGCAAGAGAAGAACCGTTCTGACCTTATTTCGTAGTTGTTAAGCTGCTTCATGGCCGTTCTGGCTTCCTGTTTGTTGCTAAAAGTGACAAAGGCATAACCTCTGTTGTTCCCATTGAAGTCCATCATCATCCTCACCTCATAGATCTTTCCAAACTGATGCCAGGGACAGGGAATGCCAGAACATTAGAATGTGAGATTAAAGGACAGATTCCCGACCTTAGTCCTCCATGTCTCACCTTCTCACACAACGGAACCAGTTCATCCTCAAACAGATCTCTCGGGAGTTTCCCCACAAAGATCTCACTGCCTCGCTCAGGCGGTGGTCCATCCCAGTCAGGCGGTGGGCCACCATACCGACGCTGTCCATTCTCCTGAAAAACAGAACACCAAATGAGGAGAAGCAGCATGAATAGTTAGTTTTCTGGACTCAGAGAGGACTCCATTTAGGATTCAAGTTCTGTCCTCACCTGTTTTAGCTGGTATCCGGTCTGTTGGGTGAGTGCCCGAAGAGCCGCTTCTTTCTGGATCCCCGCCAGTCCATCCCCACTTCCCTTCTGATTGGATTCCATTGGGTGTGATTAACAGCAGGTTGTGAATCAGGTAAATTAGGGGTGCTCACTGCAAAAACAGACATAAAGCAGGTTTTGGTTCTGATGTTTTGATCAATCACAGTCTGAATGGACTTTAGTTAATTACAGAACTAGGTTCATACTCTATGATTGTGTGTGGGAGGGTAATATAAATTAGTTACATGAAAACATTTTGAACAATGTTAAAATGTTTCACTTAATTTTCTTCATTTGATTGATCCTAAAATTGATCCATTTCCTATATAAAGGTCTCAAATGAACAGAAACATCACCCAAACATGCAAATTTTTCAGAATATTCTCAAAAAAAGTAAAAAAAAGTTCTGCACAATCTGAACTATCAGATCTGAACTATCAGATGAAACGTATAGGCAGCTGTAAAAAAGGGAGATATTTCCGACCAGAAAAACAACATCTGCAGCTGCAGTTCAATAAGGTTACACAGAAAAGCTTCCAGTGGACGCATACAGCGGATCTAAAACATTTTCACTCCAAATATTTTGTGTAATGTGAGAAAATAAAAATGTGACAAATAATTCCAAATGTTTTTCCACATTTAATGTGAAATATATACTGAGAAGTTCAATGGGAAAGCAAGCAGATCTTATAGTGGAAAAATACTTTTTTTTTAAAGCTGCACTACCCTGGTAGCATCACCATTAAACACCATTGAACTGAAACTTCTTCTGATTCATTTGTAGCTTTCAGTCTTCTTCAGTTCACACTTGCCGTTGAATATAGTAAATTTGATTGTCCTAAAAAAGTCCAAATGTCCTGGTAGAATCTCCTGACTGTTTGTTTAGCTAGAGCCATACTTAGCAGAGAGGTTACAAGAGACCAGAAGATGCTCACTGTGCAAAGGTATTTGTTGGGAAAAAAGTTATCATTCTGATTAATGTAACATTACTAAAACTAGACATTTCCTCCACACTGATGGAAAGACAAGAATGAAACTGGTCAAGGAGGCTGCCCAGAGGCCAACAACAGCATTGAAGAACATCCAGGCCTGGCTAAAATTTCTGAACCATCTGGGAGAATGTGTTCTGAACTGATATAACTAACCTGAAACTTTTTGGTATGTTTGGGAGAAAAGGAACAGTACAAATCAACAAAGTAACAATGCCCACAGTGAAATATGGTGGTGGCATCATCATGCCGTGAGGTTGCTTTTGTCCTACAAAAAGAAAGAGTATTGACCCAAAATATTCAGGTGTCTGCTAGAAGGCTGAAGATGCAGAGGGATTTTATTTTGCAGCTTCACACTTAGTCCAAGCATGTATCCAAATCATCAACAGAATGACTTGATAAGAGGAAAATGAAGGTTTTGGAGTCAGAGTGAAGTATTAAATCTGACAAAAGGGTTACTGGGCAAAGTATACTGGGCAAAGTTAAAATGCTGATAGATTCTTGTCAAAGAATTGAAATCGAATTGAAATTGAATCAAAAGGCACTAAAGTTTAGTGTTAGTTTAAGGCTGTTCACAATTATGCAACCACATTATTTCAGCTTTTTAATTTTTGATATTTTCTCTCTTACAGATTTGTTTGTCAGTTCAATTGTAAACAATAAGTGTCAAATTTAATTTCTTTTACATTCACTGTCTGTTTTCCTTCTATCTCAGTGATATTTTGTATGTGTTATCCCTATTCAGTGAAATTATACCTCTCAGCCTCTGTTGGATCAACTTGTGTCCCTGCTGAGACACTTTGTCCTCACAGATCTGCGGCTCCTCGCCTTGTTTTCCTAATCTGAGCGGCAGATATGAACAGCGAGAAGGTCAAGGTCTGCTGGCTGATCATTCACAGAGACTGTGGACAGCCTGACAGTCCATCTCTTCGTCCTACAGGTTGGAAGTTTGCTGCAGCTAAAATCAGGATGAGCTTTCACTGAATTTATTCAGCAAACACCACTCTTAATGAGATGGAACGCCTCCCTGCTGTAAACCCTCAGCTCCTTTAACTAGAACCAAAACCTGGGACACATTCCAGGTCACGCTATAAAGATGGCCTGAGGAAATCTGCACAATGAAAGCATCCTGTTTTTTTTAAATCAATTTTAATTTAGCACAGTCTGAAGGGAAATAAAATCAACGAACAGACAACTGACTTTCATCACTTTCTGATGTAAAGATGATAAAATGTGTTCCAGGCTTTGATGCCAAACTGTGTCCTTATCAGGGAATATGTTGGAATGATTTTATGAAGTATGGAAAAGGAGAAGGTTTGAAACACTCAACAATGGTCAGATATCACTGAGAACAACTGACTAGATTTATATTCTGAATCCACTCAGTTACTACCACGAATCAGTTTATTGTTAAACAAACTGTATGTCTGAAAACCAACGGAATCTCTTTACACTTTCTCACTGTTCAGCTCAAGATAAACTTGACTTCTGCCGGTCTTCTTTTTTCAAACGTCATGATGATCATAATTTCATATTTCTCCTCAAACATTTAGCCTACACTCTGGTTCTATCAGCTGCCCTTGGTGGTAGGGTTTCAAACAGACCACATAATCTGAGCTAGGAAAAACCAGCGGCTCAGAAACCAGCCTGTCTTTTATCTGCTGCTACCATGGAGATGCTTCAAGGAACAAGGATGGACAAAAAGCATTGATTCCATCTGAGTCAAATAAATCAACTGGAATGCTTCCTTGATATAAAAATCCCTAGTTGTAAACTGAGACCGACGCCCCCCTGACAACCCAACATGGCCGCTGTGTTAAATTGTCACAGAGATGAAATGTAAAGAGATAGGACCTCATTTGAAGAGGGCATTGGAGAGTAATTTTAAATCTGTCGAACAATCAGTTCGTACATCTGTAAGCGAGCATCTTTCCAATAAACTGACTAAACAATGGAACAAATAAAAACACAAAAATAAGAATAATTATGTTTCACTCTATCATTCAATTAGCTTCAACTTTAGCCCCTCCTACCAGTCATGATTAACCTCCTGCATCGCCTCATCAGCCTATTCAAGCTGCAGAAACCAACAGGAGCACCTAACCCATATCCAGATTTCTGGTTTCTGCAGAAATGCAAATGTAGGATGCTGCTCCGAACATTTGTTTCCATATGGTTTCCATATGAGTTTCTGGTTAAACAGTTTCAGGTTCATTCAGCTCTGCATCTGCATTTAGGAGTTCATCCTCCTAAATTGTAAAATCACAGCCGCAGTCCTCCTGCTGTTACATCATGACGATCATGAATTGATACATAATATAACATAATTTCATATGGAACATAATATATATAGAGTATATATTATTATAGAATATATATGTTCATTTATCCATGAGTATTTTACTGGGATTCATGACCCAGAATATATCCTCTAAACTCAGTTCAATGTCCTGATCAAATTGCAACAACATATTGTGACTTTTAAACAACCAAATGCCTCAAGATCCACTTCAAAAGATTAAGAAGGTCTGACTACATAGAACGAAAATATGGAGTAATGAAAACCAAAATAATTATGCACAGTGCTGCTTGTGCAGGTAAAACTGTTTCGTGCAGTCTCATAAAAAAAGCAGCATAAAGTTCAGAATATAATATATAATATTAAAGAAATGTTGGACAGAATCAGTTTAATTTCATTTTTTTAATACACATTGCTGCCTTCTATCTGTTTTAAAGTACAGCCTTGATTTTAATGTCTTTAAATCATGTTGATAACAAAGCAGGAAAACTTGAGGGAATGTTTTTAATAAAAGGTTGTTAAAAATATGAATATAAATCAATGGAAATGTGAGCCTGGACCTTATTATTATTATTATTATTAGTAGTATTATATTATTATTACTTTATTATGATTTAGGGTTTATACCCTAGTGCAAGCTTTATTTGTAGCAGTTCCCTGGCTTCATCTGGAAGCAGCCCATTAAATTTGAACTACTGCCTTCGCTGCAGCTTTCTGCCACATGGAGGACTTTGATCTGTAACACAGCACAAACTGTTCAATGAAAACGCTGTCATCCTTAAATGCTATTTCATCCTCAATCAGCACTAGAAAATTACTTTAATTCACACTGAAACTAATTTATCAATCATGCATTCTAATGGTGAGAAAATAATCTCATTTTGTTTAGAGAACAGGAAATGCTTTTATCACCTGATTGCTTACAAACCCAAAGCATAATCCCATCACCTCTAGATATTGGCTGAGTTTGCATTCTGATTGTTTTGTAATGAGAAAACTTGTAGGAATGTTTTAGGAAATTAAGCTGACCTCATAGACAGCTGGGAATGTCTTAATAAATCCCTCATGGTTTTCTAAGAAAACTGTAAAAACACGTAAGTACCTGCAAATTAAATATTACTGCTTTATGAGGAGGAACGTGTTGTTGATCACTTCATTCTGTTGATGGGGGTGCATTTTGTTGGTAACAAGATGGTTGTCATCTTCACCATGACCAGCAGAGGGCAGTAGTCGGCACTGTTGGTTTAATAATTTCAATTTAACTTGAACATATTTGGAGCTGAAAGTGTCTCAAAGAAATGGCTTCATCCAACCCATTTTGGTGTTTAGAAGTCTTCATATTTTAGTAACTACATTGACAAGGACAGCGAATGAACCACAACGTCTAAAAAAAACCTCACAAATGTTTTTAACAAAACAAAACTCCCCAAATTGATAAACTTTTTTATTATTTGAAAAAACTTTAATGGTGCTGATTTGATCATAAAAATTTCTTTTTAAATAATAAAAATATTTGGATCTAAAAAAGAGTTTATATTTTATTAATGAAAACTGAGAGTAAAAGAAAAAAATTGAAATAAATGTCTAATTTTAAAAGATCTGACAGTGTGGGACACACATTTATATTTGGATTTTAATTGAAATAATTTTTTATCTTTCTGTAAAATATCGTCAGATGACATCTGCTGTGAGTCACAGGCTATAAATAAACTGCACATGCTCAGTGAGGATGTGTCTGTGTATGTGAGTAAAGGATTGGAATAATCTACCTCAAGATAACACTCCAACAGACAGAATTATTAAAGCAAAGTTTTGATGAATGTGAGGTTAAATTGGCAACAAATTTATCATCTGATTTATCAAATGATCATTTATTATCTTTGTTTAGGAGTTCCTGCAGATTGATGATCCGACTGGGTTTAATCAGGACTTTAGGATCAGATCTAAAAAAAAGTTGTTTTCACAGCAGCAGGTTTGACAGAAAATAGTTCAGCTCAATTAAATCTGAGCACAAGTAAACCTTTTTTTATTGAATTTGATGGGATTTCTTTCCACATGGTTCAGCTTCCCTCCTCTGGAATCTCATGGAGAAAATATGGATTAAAAAGAAGTGAAGCTTTATGTAGATTACAAATTAATTCTAAATTCTCAAGCATGGCAATGGGATTCATATTTAATTGGATTTACCAGAGGATTACTCCAGATTAAAATATTTAATTACTAACCAGTACTCCCAGTTTTATGTCTCAGTAAAGACATTAAACTGGCCTTTAACTGGTCTGTAAACTTCAAGAGAAAAACTTTCACTGACAGAAGGAGCACAAACAGCTGCTTAACGACGCTCGCTCGGAACAAACTCGGCCTGTTTGCTCAGTTTGCAGCTTTCAGCCTCAACACACAGCAGAGAAGAAGAGATGGCCAGTAACAGTAACTTTACATGCTCTCTTTATCTCCCAGTTTGATGCTTTGAGACAAAATTCAGGTAAAAATCAGAAAAAAACTCACCTGAGCAATTTCAGAGATCACCTCCCTCCGATCAGAGCTGTGTCATTCTGAGTGTGAGTGTGTGTGAGCGTGTCCTCAGAGCCCCATGCACAAGTGTGTGTGTGTATGTGTGTGTGTGTGTGATCACATCATATCAAACTCCAAAGGTTCACTGTCCTGGTGTTAGCTTTACAAGCTGCAGGATGTTAATGTTTAACCTGCTGCTATCTGTAGAGACACTGAGGCAGTCCAGTGTTTGTGGGTGTGTGTGTGTGTGTGTGTCAGGAGGCCTTTGGCCCACAGGATCTGGATCAGAGGCCTCTCCAGCTGCTCACAGATGTGAGGGCTGTTGCTAAGGATCTGAAACGTTTCTGATCAACAGTATTGATAAGATTTTTTTGTATTACTATCATAACTAAGCCTCTTCTCCTCTTCTATCATATTACAATAAAATAACCCTGGGACCTGTAACTATTTTTTATCTGTATCACTCCTCTTTAGTATTTTAATAGTTATTTTGATTATTTTACAGCACATATTGTTACCTGTGAACAGACAAAGGAGTAAACAGATTAACAGTAGAAAATAGCTGCAGAAAAATAAAAGCACTTATTTGCTTTGTTTACTTGTGTATAATAAATAAACAGTGAACATATTGACTGTTGCTGTGGACATCATGTTCTTTTTACATGTCTGATTATAATAAACTGATTAAAAAGTGTCCGAAAACTGTGTCTAGTGTAGCAATATGCTGAACACAGCCTGCAGGGAAACACAAACTTGAACCACAAGGAAAAATGTTGGTGCAAAATTCATAGAATAAATAAACAAATCACTGAAAACGGAAATGCTGGTATACTGGATCATAGATCAACAAGAGCTTATGCAGGTATAGATCTGATTTGAAAGGTGCTTATAGATACAACTTATAATAATTGCTATTATTTTTATTATATGTTCTACAGATATACAGGGGTTGGACAATGAAACTGAAACACCTGTCATTTTAGTGTGGGAGGTTTCATGGCTAAGTTGGACCAGCCTGGTAGCCAGTCTTCATTGATTGCACATTGCACCAGTAAGAGCAGAGTGTGAAGGTTCAATTAGCAGGGTAAGAGCACAGTTTTGCTCAAATATTGAAATGCACACAACATTATGGGTGGACATACCAGAGTTCAAAAGAGGACAAATTGTTGGTGCACGTCTTGCTGGCGCATCTGTGACCAAGACAGCAAGTCTTTGTTATGTATCAAGAGCCACTGTATCCAGGGTAATGTCAGCATACCACCAAGAAGGACGAACCACATCCAACAGGATTAACTGTGGACACAAGAGGAAGCTGTCTGAAAAGGATGTTCGGGTGCTAACCCGGATTGTATCCAAAAAACATAAAACCACGGCTGCCCAAATCACGGCAGAATTAAATGTGCACCTCAACTCTCCTGTTTCCACCAGAACTGTCCGTCGGGACCTCCACAGGGTCAATATACACGGCCGGGCTGCTATAGCCAAACCTTTGGTCACTCATGCCAATGTCCAAACGTCGTTTCAATGGTGCAAGGGCGCCAAATCTTGGGCTGTGGACAATGTGAAACATGTATGTTCTCTGATGAGTCCACCTTTACTGTTTTCCCCACATCCGGAAGAGTTACGGTGTGGAGAAGCCCCAAAGAAGCGTACCACCCAGACTGTTGCATGCCCAGAGTGAAGCATGGGGGTTTCCCTTGGCCCAATACTTGTGCTAGATGGGCGCGTCACTGCCAAGGACTACCGAACCATTCTTGAGGACCATGTGCATCCAATGGTTCAAACATTGTATCCTGAAGGCGGTGCCGTGTATCAGGATGACAATGCACCAATACACACAGCAAGACTGGTGAAAGATTGGTTTGATGAACATGAAAGTGAAGTTGAACATCTCCCATGGCCTGCACAGTCACCAGATCTAAATATTATTGAGCCACTTTGGGGTGTTTTGGAGGAGCGAGTCAGGAAACGTTTTCCTCCACCAGTATCACGTATTGACCTGCCCACTATCCTGCAAGAAGAATGGCTTAAAATCCCTCTGACCACTGTGCAGGACTTTTATTTGTCATTCCCAAGACGAATTGACGCTGTATTGGCCGCAAAAGGAGGCCCTACACCATACTAATAAATTATTGTGGTCTAAAACCAGGTGTTTCAGTTTCATTGTCCAACCCCTGTACTTACAAGAAGCAAGTTCATCTGTGGAACACCATCCTTTAATAAAACACCATCTTTACACTGGGCAATCCAAATTAAAAGCAAGAAATCAAATGGAAACGTCAGAATGACTTGAGTACAACTGCATAAAATGCAGGAATTCCATATGAAGAAAGTCATTTAGAGGGATTTACAAGTAGCTGTGATATCAAAAACTGCCACCTCAAGGAATCAGGTGAGAAGTGTTAGTGTTATTAAGCAGTTAACATAGTGACTGGTGGTCAGCACAGTCAGTGAAGGACAGCTGACACAGGGGGCAACACATCAGACAGCATCACAGCACTGATGGAGACTGATAGAGGTCATCTGTGGGATTATGTGGGGACAGCTGATTAGATCATGATGACTAGGATAAGTGAAAACGATTAATTCATTAAGTACCTGCTATATATATTTTGGTTTTACATCTAAATAAATTAATTATAAAGAATGGATGATGATGCAGTGATCGTCTCTCAGCTGCAGTCCTGGAATGATACCTAACCATGTAGATGTGACCCTAAGGGGCGAACCCGTACCCATCATGACCGATGTTCCACCATAAAACATGTCATCACTCAACGCTGATAACATGTTAATTACAACTCTGCTTCCTTTCTGTGGGTGTAAACAGTGTGATACCAACTGACTTCTCCTAAAAATCACGTGGATATTGATATATGTTTGAAAATAAACATTTCTTTTCTGAGATGCTAAGAACATCAAAATTTTACAAATGATCTAAATTAAGCTTAATTTTATTTTATTGTCACTGAAGAGTAAGAAAACCTGTTAATCTGAGAAAGACACACTTTCTCTAGCACTAGTAGCAAAACAGTCTATAGGTAGCATAAAAACACACACCTTAGATATTCTGTTTAGGTGAGTTTTAATTCAATATGCAAAGATTTTAAACCCGCAGATCTTCTCTCTCAGCAGTTGATGTAGTTTTTACTCTAGGGTCCAGATTCTGTATATTTGAACAGGTTTCCTTTGGTCTTTAGAGAACCATTTGTTCTGCAGAGCTGAACTTAAAGAAGCTGAGCTCAGTTTGTTCTGCATCATTAACCCTGTGTTTATGTACTCAGACTGAGGTGAGATCCTGCCCTATCACTCCCTCTGTTTTAATGATGCAATCACCAGCTGATTGAATGGAACTTCATCAACTCTGACCTGCTGGGGGAGGCTGAGCTTTTCCTGGACACGCACAGGTGAGAAAACATACCTGGAACTCAATGTGCTGGGGGCTAGAATATACACTTTATTGACAAAAGTCTTCACTTGTCTGCATTCACACACATACAGACTTGAGTGACATCCTGTGGTCTATTCATAGAATCTAATATGATGTGGGCCGCTATAACAGCTTCTGTTTTTCCAGGAAGACTTTCACATGGCCTAGGAGTGTGTTCATGGGAATTCTTGTCCATTTTTCCAGATGCATATTTGTGAGGTCAGACACTGATGTTGGACAAGAATGCATGGCTGCTCAGACTCACCCATTGCATTACCAAAAGGAGAGGCATTCTTTGTCACTGGAGAGAACATTTCACATTTTACATACTTTACACTGCTGCATCTGACGCTTTGCATTGCACTTAGTGATGTAGGGTTTGCATGAAGCTAATCAGTGTAGGAAACCCATCCAAGTAAGCTCACTACCCATTTTCAGCAAATGAATATATACACATGAAGTTTGGAGGTCTTTAGCTTTTTACTAAGCTGATTGTTGTTGACCTCTGTTCACCATGTGCCTCAGCATTAACTGAACCTGCTTTATCAAGTCCGAGGACTCCAAAGCACATTACACTAAAATCCGTCCTTTACCCATTTATCCACCCATTCACACACAGTGCCGTAGTGGTAGGCTACATTGTAGCCTCAACTGACAGACAGGTAGTTTGCCTAAAGAGACAAGGACTGAGACGGAAAGAGCAGGGGTTCGAACCGGCAACCCACCTGTTACAGGACGAACCCCTACAGGGGCTGATGTTCTGTCGCGTCCACTTTGTTAGAATATTACTAACAATTGGCTGTGAAATATTTAGCGGTGAATAAACTTCATGACTGGATGAATTGCGAAGGTGGCATCATAACAGAAGATAAGTTTTTAATAGGTTTTAATTTAAGCATGTTGCTTGTTCAATCACACTATCAGGTGTTGAAACACAGCAGAAAACAATCAATGAATTAATCAGTTCATTGGTCAGCACTGCCTTAGAACATGTGTGTAATGCATCAATTTATTGACTGTCTTACATTTTTCTCAAGAAGGTTTCAACAGGACCTCAAACCAGTTCTAGATCAGGCTGGTATCTGATGCTAAATTTTTGTTTAATCCTGAAGAATATAAATTCCTCAACAACAGGTTTTCCAGCTGCTAGAAGAACCCCGAGCTGCTTCCAGTTTAGGAAAATTGAAGCTTCTAACCAGACCACAACCCCTGTGCTAACTGGAGCTAATTTGTTCTCAGTATGTCTATTTAAACCACACCTGCAGACTAGAACAGGGGTGTCCTATCAAAGTAAAAATACATCATTCTTTTCTGCTGCAACCCCTGTTGTGTAAATGTGTGAAGCACACACAGATTTCGGTGTTTTTAGCTGCTTGTAGTGCCAATTTATAAGGTAAATATCAAAAGGTAAAACTAATAACATTATTCTGACAGCCACAAAAAACTGAAGCTGTGTGGTGACCTTTTAGTTCTGCAGGGGCCGACCTCCTGCAGAAAGACTGAAAACAGGAAAAGCTCTCCATGAGTCTCTCTTTGAATGTTTTTCATCATTAGGGAATGTTTTTCTGTGTGCTGTGCTAATTTACATAAAACACTGGAATCTTAAACCGCTGAATATGCAAGAAACACTGCAAGATATTTTGGAATATTCTTGTCCACATGTGGGTAATGAGATGAGCTTCAGAAACAACCGCTTGTGAAAGTTCTTAGTAGTTTTGGGATTGGTTTCATTTTCATTTTCCATGAGAGGACATGCTGGCACTGTAAATTATTAGCTTAATGACATTTCTTATTAAAACAGGATGTTTGGACTCCAAAAGAGGTTCAACTTGAGCTTGAAGAAGATGGAAATAGGCATCATGTTCATAATGAGAAATTATTAAAGAAAGTCATTGTTGTTTGTCTCCTAATTGTAATGGCAGTAATTCACCAGCAGGGTGAGCAATATGACTACAAAGTCTTGAGGTAATTTATTTGTTTCCAACAGAAGTTGGTGAATCATTCTGCTGTCAGTAATTTCTTTGCTGTAATTTGATCAGAACATTATTAAGAAGGTAAGGTTTGAGCGTTTGAACGCTGCAGACCAAACACTGATGCATACACCAGATTTATATAAATAGAGCTAATGGATCAGGCTCACAGTTCTGGTCCTAACTGGAGACAATCTCTGTGGTCCAACCCGTCTCTTTCGTTCTAAGGCAGATCAGAGAGGATTTACCAGGTAAATCAGACTTTAAACATAGACCAAGCTCTGTTTGCATTTGGTTAATTGTAGCTCCTGTTTTCATTTGACATGAGAAAAACTTATTTGTTGTTTGGGGAGAGGATGCCGGCATTGCATGTTTGCTGCTTCTCTGAGTTTGTAGCCTGGATAGTTATCAGTTTTGCATAGTCTAAGAACCTGGTAGTTGCCTACCTGTTTGTCAAGCTTGATCCTGCTGGCCAGCTCGCCGCAGTCGACACGCAACCTGGTCAAATAGGATTTTATCATCGCTACTACTATGGACGTAGCCTGGATCTTCAAGATTGGGCTCCACTACGATGATCTACTCCACCATCCAGCTGATGAATCCCAACAACTCGATGACCATGTCATGCATTCCAGTGAATAATTCAATTCAATTCAATTCAATTCAAAAATACTTCATTAATCTCAAAGGGAAATTATATGTTGTTGTAGCTCATATTATGCAGGTTTCATCAAAGAGCTGTTGTAGATGCTGATGGTTGTGGGCATGAAGGATCTCCTGTAGCGCTCTGTCTTACAGCACATATGAAGGAGGCTGTGACTGAAGACACTCTGTTTTCGTACAACAGTCTTATGAAGAGGATGCTCAGGGTTCTCCATAATGTTCTTCATTTTATGAAGAATCCCTCTTTGCACAATGATCTCCAGCGGTTCCAGTGGAGTCCCCAGAACTGCTGCTACCTTGAGCGGCGCAATTCCAGAATAAAGAGCTCGAACTTCTTTGTCGACCCTGATTTGTCCACAGAAACTCCTGTTGAAAGTTGGTTTACTCACAGTCACTTCAAAGCATCCTGGCTCTCTAATGAGCCACGAACTGTGACTGTGCATTTCCAAGGCAACATCTTACAGCGAACGGGCTGGAAAACGTAGTAGGTTTCACCATATTATTAATAAGTGTTTGGATCTGATGTGCGTCACATGGCCCCACCCAGATACCTTTTGTGTTCTCATGTTTGTTGTTCTTCTGACATCTATCCTATTGTAAAGTCAACTGTGTATATATGTACATTTAAAAATATTCTTTATTTTTGAGAGGAAAGTGTACCGGAGTCAAATTTCTTGTTTGTCTGTACAAACTTGGCAATAAAGCAGATTTTGATTCTCAGCCTCTGAATTTTAAAGTCTTTTGGCATCGTTAACTTAACGCAAAAGTGGACCAACATATCACCTTGGACACACTTTGGCCCTTTTTATTTCCCATGGGCTGTCCATCTCTCTCTGTGAAATATCTGAGACTGCCATCTCAGATCATTTACCAGTTATTTTTGGCAACCAGTTGTCACCATTACATCCAGTCACCTGCTATAGCTGGACAGTTCACTACTCATTTTAAAGGCTCGCAGCTTTTGGCTTCAACTGGACTGCACACCCTATTCTATCCACATAATTGTCTTTCCTCTTTTTATGAGACTTGCAATAAGATCCTGGATTCCGTTACTCCTATTATGTTAAAAACCTTCCAAATTCAGAGCTGAGCCCTGGATAAACGGTGTCACCTGTGCACTCAGGAGACAATGCAGAAAAGCTGAACAACAGCGAAAGAAAGACAAACTTTATGCATCTCTGGAAATACTGAAGGGGCAGTCTTGCTCAGTACCAGAAACCTCTGAAGGAGGCAAAATCTCAGTTTTTATCTGATCTAATTTCGAAGGGCTGTCATTGTCCCAGGGTTACCTCGATTCACTCTGCTAGTAATCCTCCAACCTCTGTTCGACTCAATGCATCAGTCCAATGCACTGCTCCTTGGGATCTGAAGCAAAATTTTATTAGAGGCTCCAATATGTCTAGAACTCTGCAACTAGAATCCTGATGAAAGTGCAAAATATGAACACATTACAACCATTGTTCACTCACTTTACTGGCTTCCCATCTCCACCAGGATAAAATGCAAAATGCAACATTTCATTGATTGTGATGTCACTTTGACTGAGGCAGACAGATGTTTCAGTTTTCCTGATGAAACAGATGAAGCTGGACTTTCTTAACACAGTTCATGACAACATTCATGCTTTTATCCACCGGTCTGCTTATTCCTGGTCAGGCATTAATGATAACCTTAAATGTGAAAAAGATTTTCTGTTTCTGCATCAAATGAATCAAACAGACACCTCTCCTCAGGCAGGCACTTTATTCCAACACAAAATCAACCACTTTGGAATCAGTTTGAGGACAATCAGGACAGAATAACTTCACTTTACTGCACTCTGCTTTTCACCAGCAAATATCATGATATTTTAGATTTCATAAAGAAAAGTAGGAATGATAAAATCAAACTGAAAAAAAAAATCGATAAAATGCTCCCTCTTTCTCTCTGGTGGATCGGAGAATGTCAGTAAACTGCAGATAAAATGGGGTTCAGCGATGGGATTGGGGTACGGGTGGTGTCCATGACTCACACTCAGCCAGCTTTTCCTCCATCTCAACAAAGAAAACTTTAACTGAAGCTGCACAGGTGAGGAGGTGGAGAAGTAGGAGGACAGGTGATGAAGAGGAGAACAGGTGAGGAGGAGGACAGGTGATGAAGAGGAGCTGAGGCAGCCTAACTTTTCTCCTCTCTCTCTCTACCTCAGTCTCCACTTCAGATTCAACTGTTTCGGATTAAACTGTTGACATCGATGAAGCGGATCAGCTCTCTGGACGACCAGCTCTTAGGAGACGCGGCTCTGCAGCACATTTTTTCCGCTATTTGTCCTCTCATCTCCCTGAACATCGCTGCGGAGGCTCCTGGCTTCCAGGTGGGATTTGAACGCGTTTTCTTATTTTCCTAAATCGGGTTTGAAGTGGGAGATGCTGGATTCCCGCAGCTTGGTTCATGTTTTTTTTTTCTTTTCGTTTTCACACTTTAATGAAATCCAACCGGCGGAGGTTTGGTTCTTTTTTCTGTGGGTAAAATATTCCACAGCGCACCTAAACCTCTTCTTAGATTATTCATCTCAGACTGATTGGAAACTTTGTTTCTGTCAGTTTTAGTCCGGATTATACTTTACATCTTCAGTTTTTCTGGATGTTTTAACACCGAGAGGAGTTCTGTTCGTCCACACCGCGTCCAGATTCTCTTTCTGGATCTTGGGGTTTGTTTTGATCGAATCTAATCAGCAGAAAAGTGTGACACACAGGAATAGTTATTATAATTTAATCTGTTTTCCAAAGGTTTTCCAGTGCTAATCACCTTTTCATCACCTGATTTAATATTTTCTTTAAAAAAGAATTAGGCTTCTGACTTTCCAGAATAATTCAATAATTTTGATCCCTTTACCTCTTATCATAGTGTCTCAAAACCCCACAAAAACAGTTTAAGCATTTTTTTGTATTTCAGATCTGGTAACCATGTTCTGTTTTTTTCTTTCCTCTTTTAAGCAACCCTAAAACATTCTTGGATTTTTCAGAAGCTCAGATATATACTAAAAATCTAAGGGAAACTCTGGGATCTGCCTGAATGAACCCAGGAAGACCAGCAGCAGATTTGCAGATATTGTGGAATAGCTGCAACATAAATGGATTTAGACCTGGAGCAAACACAGGTACCCTTCTGTTGAAGAAACCACTCACACAAAATCACTAAATATTGTTCTGAAAGACCTTAAAAAGATGTAGCAGTTGATTTTCTACGGAAATGTTGACGTTTTTAGAAATCTTTAAGAATCTGGAGTTCCAAGAAGTTTAAGGCAAAAGAAACATTTGGAAAGCTCCTAAAGTCATTTATACCCCAAAAGACATTTCCTGTTGGATTACAAAAAGAAGTTTCAGGAGGATGATTAAATCCATTAACTTTGCAAGTCACTAAGACTGAGGAAAGCCATAACAAGACTGTAAGCAGGCTAAAACTTTAAATTGCTGCGAGGAACCCAAAGATATCCTGAAGGACCCTAAAGATCCCAGAGAGGTCAGGGTGCAGCAGAGGTCTTTGAGCTCCTGGCCTGCAGTCCTTCTGGGACCACCTGAAGATTCTATGGGAACCCTGCGGGACCTTCAGTACGCTCTGCAGGAGAAGATTGAGGAGCTGCGGCAGCGCGACGCCCTGATCGACGAGCTGGAGCTGGAGCTTGACCAGAAGGACGAGCTGATCCAGAGGTTGCAGAATGAGCTGGACAAGTACCGCTCTGTGATACGACCTGCCACAGCCCAGCAGGTCCAGGCCCAGCAGCAGAACCTGGTTCTGCAGCCAGACCAGCAACGCAGCAAGAGGCAGGCAATCTCTGCAGAACCCACAGCTTTTGACATCAGCGAGCTGTGCCACGTCACGTTGCCATTCTACCCCAAGAGCCCACAGTAAGTCCTCCGCTTTCTCCTGCAAAGGTTCCAACATATCAGGAAAACTTTCCGCTTCCGGCAGGTTCTGTCTAGTCTGCAGAGTCTAACCTTCTGCAGAGAATCCTGCTTTTAGCAGGAGGTTAGAACCAGCTGACTGGACAAAAACTCCTGCAAATCCAATATCTCCTTAAAAACCTCCAGAACATATTGCAGAACTTGTTTTGTTCAGCTAGGTTTAAGATTCTGTGGAACATTCAGAACATTCTGCATACTCCAGGAGGTTAAAATTGTCTGAGAGAACATAAAGTCCTGCAGCATAATGGAGGTTCAGCTTCTGGGGGTTCTGCTGTTCTGTCCTCTAAGTATGTTTAAAAACTGTTCTATCAGAATTAAGGGTGTTGGCTCCACTTGTTTCCTCTGCACCTGAGAGAAGAAAATGTTCAGTGCATGTCTGTCTGGTTTAAAGGAGTGACTGCGAGGTTCTGAGTTAACAAGTGAAATCTTTGTGATCCGATTGAGGCCTGCAGCTGCAGCTGCTCATTAGCAACAGGAATGAGTTCTAATGGATCTGCTCTGTTCTGCATTAATGAAGCTTTTCTGCTCTGTTTTGGGCTGATTGCTAAGCTCTGATCTGCATCAGATAATGCAATGACTTGAACATATTGAACACAGTTATTAGCACTCTTTAGGATTAATAAAATCAGCGAGTCAGTCAGTCAATTAGTTTAAAACTGTGTTTGTTGTTGCTTTAATGTACCACATAATGCTGACAGAGGTCAGACTGAAGGTTCCTCAGGCACAGGCTCTGTTTAAGGGAAATCGAGATATGTCTTTAAAACACCTGCTCCCTCTGCAGCTCAGTGTTTTAAACAAAGTCCGATTATAATCTGCTCATGAATTATTTCCTTTTACAGTTGCGGACAGATGCATCTCATGTTCAGCATATGTTGTATTCCTCAGGGCTTCAGATCACCCGACATCCTCCATGTGGTTCTTCATGCTCTGAATTTCTGCCACATGCAGCCTGAATCTCTGCAATCAAATAATTATTTTAATATTTCTTCTAAAAATATCAGCTACATAGGCATTCATGCTGGCTTTGGATTGCATTTAATAATAATCAGAGAATATACTGACGATGTTCTCTGTCTGCCAGAGGAAATCTGAGACAGTTCGATATAAAAACAGTAAAAACTGAAGCAAAACACTGAGAGATGCAGGGATGAGGATTCTGTTTTCCAGTTGTCTTTGAGGTCTAATATCCTGATTGGCTGATTCAGATTTCTGTTTCCCAGGACTATGACACATGAAAGAGAAAAATGTGCTGCAGTTTATTTCATAGAGGAACTCTTCTAAAACTAACAGAAAATGAAGGAATTAGACAAGCATTCCCTTTTATGCAACAAAACATCTGCCCCTAGTGTTTATCTGAAGCTTAAAAAGTGCATCCAATATTCTTCTGGTTGATGCATTTATAGACCAAAACATTGTTAGAGTCATTTGTTATAATTAATCAAATAAATAGAAAATTATTTAATCACGTTCTCCAGTTGACCTCCCTGGCCAATTGATTGGTGCACCCCAACAAAACATCTAGATCCATGCCCAACACAGAGGCAGGTTCTGCAGCGCTCTTCTTATGATTCTTCTGAGAAGATAGTTTAAGGACTGTTGTTTGTGCAGCAGAGCAACAAAAACTAGAATCTGCATAGTACGGGTCTAATTTTTGCCATTTTGGCCAAATTAGATTTATACACTATATGGTAGGGCTGTGTAGAATAAAGGCTACATGACCCAAAGAACTTTCGGGTTCAGTTATCTAAATTAGGTTTTAGGTCGCTAACAGATGTCTATATAAACCCAAAAAGGAATTAATGGTGGCAGAGCCTAAGCTTCAACTCATCAGCTCTGATCCAGCCGAACATCATGTGAAGCTAGACAGCTGCATTCCTCTGATAGCACTACAGCTGTGCAGGTCCATATGTTCCGTGTTGCCTATGTTAATTATGGTTGGAGACTTATCATTCATGCAGAGTTATAGCAGTTCTTTTCATTTCATTTTTACAAATATCAATCCAACTATTTTCACATGATACCCAGAAGGCGCTTGGTTATCAGTACGGCTCCATATCACAGCTCAGTGAGCTAAATGCTCAGGGAAACTGCAGCATCGGTCCATCATCAGTCCTGTGGAGCAGTTCTACTTGAGACTTAAGTTTTAGCTGCAGACTTAGCTCTGCCCCTCGTGATATCCAGGAGGCTCGATGTTTCGACAATGAAATCTAAATATGGTTTGCTGCTCAGTGGAGAAGTGTTTAGTGTTTGGGTTCAATATACTGAATTGAAATTACTATATATTATATTGAGTCTGAGAGTACAACTTTGATGCAGTATTTAATAGACTATAATATTTCTGGTGCCACACATTTAAACTCTGTCTGCCAATGACATATCTGGACACTTGGTTAGACTTTCACTGTTTATTTAAAGGCACACATGACTGTAGCTCTGGGTGACTGAGATGCCGAAGCTCAGGTAGAGTGTTGTTGATTATTAGGATAGAAAAGTAAAGAGAAGAGTGAACAAAATGTGTCTAAATCGCAGTTGATATTGTCATATCATTATTCCACAATAAATTAGCATTGTCATATTTTCCTTAAATCGTGCAGATGAAGTGTTGGAGTTTGCATGTTCTCTGGGTTTTCTCCAGGCACATCCCAAAAAAGAGAAAAAAACAGATTGGGTTAAATGGGTGATAGTAAATTGGCTTCAATTATGTCTTTGTGTGTGTGTGTGTGTTCACACAGTTGTCTGTCCTGTCTCTATGATGGACTGGGGACCTAAGTGGTCAGCTGGGATGATTAGGATCATGATTAGGATGATCCTCTGGGATCAACTGATCAGTCTCAGGATGTTTTATAGAAGGTGGTACTCATTCATCGTGTGGGTATCTCTGAGCTGATATCTGACTCTTTAAGGACTCCCATTGATGGTAGTTCTGCTGAGAGCTGCTTCAATTCTTTACAGACTTTTAAACAACGTGTTTTTCTGTGTGTGGCAGCCAGAACAACAAACGTGTTGGTTTTTATCTTCCCGCACAGAAAGGGTTTGCCTCCTATCTCCTGTCCAAGTCTGCAACCTGCCTGCATGTGTCTGTGAATAATATGAAAATAAAAAGTAATGGAGAAGAGTGTGTGGGCTGTGGACTCCCACCAGTTTCCGGGTGCCTGCAGACGAGCTAATGATCCGCTGAAACTGTCCCTGATTAGCTGCTGACAGAGTTTGAAATGATCCACATCAGAACCAGATCTGCATCTGATCCACATCAAGACCACCAGCTGCCGCATAATGCGGGAATCAAAAGGTTTGCAGTTCCTGTTTCTAAACATTATGGTGAGTCTGTGTTAATGTCAGCTGTGGTTCTCACAGCACTAGAAACTCCCCCAGATACTACAGGAAACACTTCCATTTTTAAACATGTTCATGCAGCAGATCTGACGCTCTTACTAAGAAAAAACTAGAAAGAAAAAAACACGAAGCAGAAAAATTAAAGAAGTCATTAATTTTAATATCTTTCTTTAAAATCAGATGATCTGGCTGTGTGTTCAGTCCAATTTCAGTCCAGGTTTGGTACAGGACATCACAGATTGTTATTCCATCTCCAAAAATACAACCTCTAAAGTCATCTTAAACCCATTGCTTCCTACAGACAGCAAAATGTATTAAACAAGAACTATGAAAAAAAAACAAGATCTTAATAATCCTCATGACATGCCTTCATTTAGTTAAATAATTTTAATAAATATTTCTCCATCTGTTTAAATATGTTTTTCCTGTTAATTTGTACAAAAAGGTGCAGAACACACAGAAATACTCTGAGATACTGTTTATGAAGAACAGAGCGCAAACAGTGTTAAACAGTTCTAATTCCTAAGCAGTAAAAAACCTTATTAAATATAATTTCATGTTTCAGCCCTGAATGAAGGTTCAACAGGTTTCTCACAGCTGGTAGCCATTACCCACCCCTGTGTCTTATTGATGTGGTAGAAACATCCAAAACATCTTTTATATGAACAACTGTGAGTCTACCTAAGATCTGATAAGAGCCTGAATGGAAACAAAAACACATTAACATTCATAAAAAGTTAATTGAATTGAATTCTGAAGTAGATGGAAGTAGCTATCATGAACATCTTTGAAAGCTGCCAGTGAAACATCCAGACAAACAGTCAGTACATAGCTGGATAGGATGGATGGATGAATGGACGGATGGATGGATGGATGGATGGATGGATGGATGGATGGATGGATAGATGGACATCTAGACAACTAGCGTTAGAAATGAGTATCCTACCAGTAGGTGCTCCTATGCTTGTTTTACCAGGGCTTCCAGTCAGTTCGTACACACGCACCGCCCTTTCATCCCAATAAACAAACACGTGTGCACCACTGTACATCATTTTTTTCCTGATAGTTAGGGTTAGTGTATAATCATTAATATGTTTAAATCTCATCTATTTTGTCTTGGTCTGTTTTCTAAAAAAACATCATATTACATCATGTTCCCATTGAATTTGGGTTGAGTCTAGTTTAGACCTTTGGATTCTTGTGAAACATGGTTCTGGCCTTCTCCAATTTAAAATAACTGTGAGTGACCTTCTTCTGGTAGATGTTATTCACTGGGGTCAGATAACCACATTTATCACGCAATAAACCATGATCAGATGATAGAAGATAACTATGGCTGCACAATATGTGAGAAAAAAACATGAAACTGCAATAATACGTATTGCAACGTCACGTCTATTAGACTGAACCACATTTTTCTCACTTTTGCATTTTAAAATCACCCCACTAGTCTCCCTGAGCTTCAGCATAGATCTAATACAGGTGTGGGTATAATAGGGGACTTCCAACTGGTCTGATATATTATTAGCAAGAATGGTTTCATGGCACCTTTTTCTGCTACTTGTTGTTCACTTGCATCGATATTTTGTTAGATTTTTATTGCTCTTTTCTGGTTTAGTGCTAGTCACATAAGCATTTCCCTGAACCTTTATAGAGCAACTCAAAAATGTTAGTGAACACTGCAGAATATGAAGTGTTAATAACCACAATACACTGTTAGATTTATTCAGCATTGCAATGGGTTTACATACTTTTCGTTTTATGTACGAGAAATGAGAGAAAACGTCTAAATTCAGTTTCATTCTAATTAAAAATAAAATAATTTACCACTAAACCCTTTTCTTGAGGTTAACAGTTTCACTAACTGTATTTTTACAATAATCTTTAAGTCATTCGTGGAACAAAAATATTTGTATCACCTAGAAACAGTATAAGTTGATCTTGAAGTTTAGAACTAATTCTTTATATAGTCTAGATATTTCCGGTTGAGTGATGCTCATAATCTTCTAGTTCAGCCTGCTCTGTAGATTTGATGCAAATTGAAGTTAAGAAAAATGGTTTAATGGATGTAAATCTGATGCTTTTATTTCCTTTTGTGAGGTTTTACAGATTTGAAGATAGAGTGATGGTAATTTAAGATGTTTTTGGTGTTTCTACCCCTAGTAGCTGACGGTAATAAGTTAATGACCCCCTACTTAACTGTTAAACACTCAGTCAGGACTGAAGCATTAATTAATAATGTTCATAAAGGTCTCTGTTCAGATTTGTTTTCTTTCTGTTATGAGTTCCTTTTTATTTCATCTGCAGCATTATTTTTTTCATATTAATCCCATAATTTTTTTTCTCTATCTTAATTCTTCCCTTACATCCATCTGTTGCTTTGTTCCTCCCATTTTTATTCTTGCACGCTCATCACCTTCTTCCTCTGTTGTTTTTCATCCATTTTATTTGTCCTTACACCTTCTCCTTCCCACTCTGACTAATACAATAATAATGTAAGGGTGTGCTTTATCACCCCCTCCATCCAGATCACACAGTGTCCCTGCTGAAGCTCATTTTCCTCCTGAGTCTTGTTCATGTGTAGAAACTGAAGCAGGACTGAAATATTTCAGTCTTTTGTGAGTCACTGAAATAAAATCCAGCTCTAACAGATCTCTGAGAGCTTGTTTCCTCTGCAGATGTATTAAGACTAAATTTATCTGGCAGACTTTAATGTACATTTCCTTCATGTTAACGACAATGTTATGTCGCTCAGCGTTTTCTCCTGCACCTCAGAGAGAAATCTTGTTCATCTTAGTTCAGAAAGTTCCTAGAAAACAATTTTTTTTAGCTGCAAACCTCATTTAGGATTATGTATTTCCTGGCTTGAAGTGTATGGTGGCTAGAAAGGCTGCTGAGGGAACACTGCTGATGGAATTAAAGAGGTAAAGGCACAACTTCTATTAGAAAGTTCTAAAGAAAATCTTTTTTTACTATTTAACTTTTAGTCCTGATTTACCCACTGTTTCATATGGAGGTTTCATGAAACTCAGATGATGAATTACATTCGGGTCCAGCTGATATATTCCTTGTTCCTCCTTAAACAAAAACTAAACCGATCACAACGTACACTGATCCGTCACATACTTGGGTTTACTGCAGTCATAGGTAAGCTGCAAGCACCAGCCTAGCTAGCCTTATGTGTACGCTGCAACCTCATCATGCTTCACGGTTGTTCTCCAAATAAGTTTTTGTGGCTGTCTGGGCAATGCAGCTGTTTCCACTATCACATATATAATCTGTTCTTGCTACAACCAATAGGATTGTACCACATGGCTGTAACAATCACTCAATTATCTCCACACACCAATAAATACTGTGCCATGCATAGCCATACTTCACTCACCTTTTGCAAACAAAGCAAGAACTTTTTGCTCTCACCATGATCTTACCTGCTATACAAGGATGAAACACCAGGTTGTGTATGGCAGAGACCATACTGCAGTCATGGTACTTGCATCTCATTTTGCTAATGAGGTAATGAAAATACTGCTAGTGTTTTCCACAGCAAGATTGAAAGTGACGGTAAGTGTGCAGAAACCCCCGATAAATAAACAAAAAAAGTCCTAAAAGGTCATCTTCATACTGCAGAATGTTTCCAAATTCTCTACTTTCCAGCCTTCTTCAAACAGATCACAAGAACATAGCTGGGTCTTCATCCAGTGTAAAAGGCAGTATTAGATTTTTATAGTTTAAATGTTCCCAATCAAACTAGCATTAGGGTGACATTCTCACCCTAATGCTAGTTTGATTGGACCCATTTCTAATTGGAGACCCGGGAACATGCTAGAAGGTTCACATGATTTGGTGTTGTTGTCTCAGCCACATAAAACAATAATTTTTTAAAGAATTTAATCATGCTATTATCAGTGTTCTGCACCAGAGAGATGTTCCTGCTGTACATTTATTTTAGTTGCCTGACGCCAATTTTTATGTTAAACAAAAATATCAGTTTTACCTGCTACAGGTAGTCCAGTTGTGCTCCTTTATACTAAAATCAGGTTTCTGTAGGAATTTAGTGCAGTTACGTCAGACTGACGATTAAACCCTAAGGGGGCTGTTTAAATTTCAGCAAATCTTTTTCTGGAAATCATTCAGCTGCTGCTAGTGATGATCTTTGAAGCATTCACCATCTTCCTTTCACTTACTTGGTCTTTTTCAGTCCATTTCAATAAAACTGAGCTCTCCACTCTCGACAGGAAGAAAACCTTTTGCTCTGCTCTACCATCCTTCTCCTCCTCTTTAGTATCTGTATGATGACGACAGCTCAGCTGCTTGTTTTTTTTTCCGCTTAGAGGACAGAGCTGCTCCTCTTCTAAACAACCAAACCACAGTCCAGAGTTCATCTAAGGCGCCAGCTGCACGGATTATCTGTAAATATGACCAGAGATTGACTACTTTCCACCTGTGTAGAGCAGGCAAAGATCAGACTCAGTTTAAGAAGTGATTTGAGGTTTAGAATATAGAACAATAGAGTAAAATAAACACAATGTGGTTCATTTATTTACAGAATTAGCCAGTATAAAGCCATTCTAAATCATGTGAGTGTTTTTAAGTCATGGTTGTAAATTAAAATGTTTAATTTTGGTCTGGTTTAACTGCGCCATGTTTCAATTATGTGTTGGCGGTTTGGTTTCTTTGGATGATCAGGATGATCTGGAATATAAAATCTAAAGTGATGATGTGCAAAATAAATTAGTTGGTGAATCTTTTATTCAGACCATAGTTGTCAGGATGAATATTTTCTGTTGAAAATTTTAGAATTTGCTTTGTGTCCTCATGTCTTGGATTGTTGTCATGGGTTTTACTTGTGATATGCTTTACTTCCTGTTTTAACTCTAAGTATGTCCTTTAATGCCCTTGGTTAAATTTACTTCGATCAGGTTAGCTGCAGGACCTTAGCAATGTCCTCAGGGATGTATAAAGAATGTAGCTCCCCATTATGCATGTTGGAGTGAGGGAGGTTTCTACAAATGCATAGCAATTACCAGTGGTGGCTGGTGAAAAATATTGTTGGTGGGGCTGATGTAACAATGCATTTTTCTACCTACCCCAATATATGAAATGAAATCAACAGTGAGACGACGAATAATATTGAACAGCATCCCTTTCATCATGCCGGCGCAACGCCAGTTCAAAAGCACCACAAAACTTAATACAGTCAAAGAATTTTGATAAAATATATGACGAATTTTATCAACCTCTTCATTGTGCCTTCTTACCGCAACGCGGTGTCCATCATCCAGGTGTGCCGCTATGCTAATCTTTCCGAGCACAGCTAGCTTGACAGTTTTCCATATGAACTTTTGATTGTTCATGCCTCTTAATGTGTTTGGAGAGATGCTTCAAGTTGGTTTGTCCTGACTGTATCCTTGTTAAATCACATTTGGCACTTTTAAAAAGAATGCACTTGGACTCGAACCAACTCTTCCAAAAACTCCGGTTGTAGACTTTATTTTTCTCCTTGGTCTGCTGGTTGATGATAATGTCGGGCTTGTCGGGTCCCAGCTCCTTAACCCGGATTTTCTCCTCCACTGTCCTACTTGTGAACGGGTAGATCAATAAGGATCTCACCGAATTCAGTGGAAGCTGGACCTCACTCATTAAGTTTGCTACCATCCCTCAGAATAACTGTGTGGCACAAGCATTTTTTTTTACCTGTGAGGGGCTATATTTTCAGTGCCCCAAAGCCATGAAATTCTGCAACACTGATTGGTCATATATTTATTCATTTGCCCTAGCTACTGTAAACAATTGGCTATTTGGCTGCACCACTGGGGCACTCCGAACAGTCCCCCATGATAAAAACATATGAGTCTGTCTGTGGGAATTCACTGGTGAATGAATATCAGTAGGTGGGAAATGTATTTCATATATCTATTTCATATTACATAGAGGCACACTTTAGTAAGTAAAAACTGATTCTTATCAAGGAGGGCAGCGCCCCATCGTCCCCTATGGGCCGACCGCCACTGGCAATTACCAAACTTCTGCAGTAAGAAATTTGTTGTCTGTTGTCCTGCAGGCAGGATGTTGGGGGTGGAGCATGTTGACAGCAGAGGTCACAGAAAATCTGAGGCATGACCAGACACGCTCTCTTCAGGCTGAGCTTTCAACTTCCTGAGGCCCACATCTTGTTGGCACAGCTGCTAAGTGCATCTGGTCCAACCTGTTTTGCTGAAACCAAAAGGACTGCACGATGGTCTCACCATGCAGCTGCAACAGTCAGCATGTCAATAAATACTGCACCATGCTCAGGCTCCTCGAACAAAAGAGACAATGGTGTTGGTTTTGTTGCTAGAAAGAAAGGCACTCATCCAATCTGCTGCATTTAGACTCATCTTGGCTAGTTGCTGAGAAACTATGAGTGTGTGGGGCAACAGGATGAACACAGGCTGTACATCTAAATCCAAAAAAAGACGTCCTGGAAGAAGAATGAGGAAACAAAAAAACAGGCTGGTGGTGACAATATAAGGAACTGACAACTATGGACCCATTAATAGAGGACATGATTATACTTTCTAAATACCTCCGTTGTGAGGCAGTGAAGAACATAGCATGTTCTTCTTTCTTTTTTAAGATTTTTTGTAGTGGCCTTTTTTTTTCCCAGTATTTGTTTGACAGTAGTTAGACAGAAAATGGGGGCGGAGAGAGAGGGGAAGACATGCAGCAAATGTCTCTACAGCTGGGACTTGAACCCAAGACAGCCGCATCGAGGACTAAAGCCTCCGTATATGGGTAGGGCTTAACCCCCTACACCGCCATGTTTAGAACATGGTATGTTCTAAAGACTACCTGGAGGCATCTGCACCATACTGGGGCACAAGACTTTCAATAGCTCCCAGAGGTCTTGGTTCCACTTGGTATAGTTTATAGCCTCAGCTTCAGCGGCCCCAGCAGCCTCATAGGCACAGGCATGTACATCGGCGGCTCTGGCGACACCTCCACTGCTCGCCTCAGAGCACCAGAGCCTGTCTTCAGCCTCCACTCTGCATTTAGTGAGTCCACTTCACCCTTCCATGAAATCAGCACCATGTTTACTAATGAGGAGAGAGATAAAGAGCAGAGGCTGATAAAGATTGTAATGTCATCGGACTTTAAGGGGACTGACCTTTTTCAGACTGTTTTACTGATTTTCTTTGTAAAATAGAGAGAAAGGTTTTTACAGTTTTTTGAGTGATTTTTTTATGGGGTGGGGGGGGTTCAGATTCTCAGGTCTGTCTCCGTGATTCCCTCTGGTTGGATGTGTCAAGGTATCCTCAAAGAACATGGCAACAGGTTCAGGTTATCTTAATGGGTGCAGTCTACTGTATGGCCTGTTAATCAGTGCTGTCAGAATCCTCCCATATGTACAGGAAAGTTGTGCTGATTGTGACAAAGTCATGGATAAAGTCTTGCACAGAGTAGGGGGTTAAAGCATAGAGTAATTCTGGTGTTAACGTGCTTCTGATGCAAATAGTGAGGATGGAGAAAAGCATTCTGGGGATGTAGAAAAGCAGGGCAAAAACTAGAAAGAAACAGCATAGCAGAGTCATGATTACGTTATGGAAGGCGTAGGTTTAGGAGAGCACAGCGGAGTTTTGTAATGTGATTTTAAGTGTTCTCCTTTGGGTTTTAATAATGAATTTCGTCATTGCAACACAAACATCCACATCCAACTCAACACTTAGCAGAAGTAACTCAAGAGTTGATGTTTGTCCTGCATGTTACATCATGTTGAACCTTAATCAGCTTTGTATGAAAATGCAGGTTTTGTTTATGGCTTGTATCTGTTTGCACTTTGAACCAAACATTCAGGTCAAGTTTTATTCAGTATGTCACTGTAATCACAGTTAATTACCAAACACCAAACACACAGTATTTTTTTTTCTCTTTGCAAAATGCACAAACATGTTGCAGACATGGATGGAGTCCTGTGATAATAGTAATCTGCATGAATGTAGCAGGGTTTATTTGATGCCTGTTGAGTGACACCAGTTTCTTCTATGCTTTGTAACTGAGATTTTATCCCGAGCTGGAGAAATCAGAACATTTCCTGACAGTCTCTTAGATTTTTATCAGTTTGATCTCAATAATTCCTCCTTCACTCAGAGGCATGGCACTGTTTGTAAGATCAATCTGAGCTGGAGGATGTTTTGAATGAATTGGCTGTCTGTTCTGGACCACCTGGCTGTTATTGATCAGACACATGGTTTCAGTGTTTATGAGCTCTGAGATGTCAGGTGATCAAACCTGCAGAAAATAACATCAGTTATTTTTATGAAAATGGAAAAAGACAGAGCCGAAGCTGTCTGCTGCCTTCCTGCTGCAGATGCCCAAACTGTCAAAGAGAAGCATGAAAATAACTGCAGACAGGAGAGTTAATTAGACACTGAGAGAAGGTTTTTCTGTATGAATGCGGACCGAGTTTGAGATAAAGGTTTCTCTGCTACTTCAGCATAGATAAAATCACTGTATTAGAAATCACTGCCAACCAACGTTTTATGAAAGAATGCAAAATACAGGGGTTGGACAATGAAACTGAAACACCTGGTTTTAGACCACAGTAATTTATTAGTATGGTGTAGGGTCTCCTTTTGCGGCCAATACAGCATCAATTCGTCTTGGGAATGACATATACAAGTCCTGCACAGTGGTCAGAGGGATTTTAAGCCATTCTTCTTGCAGGATAGTGGCCAGGTCACTACGTGATACTGGTGGAGGAAAACGTTTCCTGACTCGCTCCTCCAAAACACCCCAAAGTGGCTCAATAATATTAAGATCTGGTGACTGTGCAGGCCATGGGAGATGTTCAACTTCACTTTCATGTTCATCAAACCAATCTTTCACCAGTCTTGCTGTGTGTATTGGTGCATTGTCATCCTGATACATGGCACCGCCTTCAGGATACAGTGTTTGGACCATTGGATGCACATGGTCCTCAAGAATGATTCGGTAGTCCTTGGCAGTGACGCGCCCATCTAGCATAAGTATTGGGCCAAGGGAATGCCATGATATGGCAGCCCAAACCATCACTGATCCCCCCCCATGCTTCACTCTGGGCATGCAACAGTCTGGTTGGTACGCTTCTTTGGGGCTTCTCCACACCGTAACTCTCCCGGATGTGGGGAAAACAGTAAAGGTGGACACATCAGAGAACAATACATGTTGCATATTGTTCACAGCCCAAGGTTTGCGCTCCTTGCACCATTGAAACGAACGTTTGGCATTGGCATGAGTGACCAAAGGTTTGGCTATAGCAGCCCGGCCGTGTATATAGACCCTGTGGAGCTCCCGACAGACAGTTCTGGTGGAAACAGGAGAGTTGAGGTGCACATTTAATTCTGCCGTGATTTGGGCAGCCGTGATTTTATGTTTTTTGAATACAATCCGGGTTAGCACCCGAACATCCCTTTCAGACAGCTTCCTCTTGCGTCCACAGTTAATCCTGTTGTGCAATCAACGAAGACTGGCTACCAGGCTGGTCCAATTTAGCCATGAAACCTCCCACACTAAAATGACAGGTGTTTCAGTTTCATTGTCTAACCTCTGTATGTGCTTGTTGTATCTACAAACAGGGTCATTAACCTCCATCTTTAAAGCTTTTATGAAGGATTGCTTGACGTGTTTCAACGTGTTTTCATGGTTGCGTGAATTATTAGTATTTTAAAATGTTAAAAAAGTGTAATGCCTATTTTAGGTCAGAGGAGAGTCTTTGCTTAAATCAACGCAGTTCCAGTATACAGGGGTTCCTATGGGGGAAATATACTGCAAAAAATCAAGAGCACATATTTTCAATTTAAGAGCAGGATTTCATTCTGCTTGTACTCAAACTTAGTAATGCTTGCATCAAAAACTTGTGATGCTTGCACTCAAAACTCCAGAGAACTGACATGGGGGAAAGAAAAATATAGCCTGCGAAAAAATACAAATTTGTGCACATTATATATATTTCGCGGCCACAAATTAATATTTCATGCACACAAATTAGTATTTCGTGGGAACAAATTAGTATTTTACGGAGCCCTACAGTTGTCAGCAGGTAAAATAAAAAAACAAAGCTGGTGGAACTCCGTGCTCACACTTTACTAAATTGAGTGCTCAGTTTAGTAATCCGTGTGCACTGTTTGATAAACTGTGCCCTCCGTTTTGCAATCCGTGAGCACAGATTACTCAGTGACATCTATCCAGAGTTTGAACGCATGGCCTACACCTGCGAGGAGGGTTCACTGGATCTGTTGTCATATATAAACTTAAAGCAATGCCATGTTTTAATCAGCACATTTCACAGCTTGTAATATGACTTTATTTTTGTTACACTGAGATATCTTGACAGATGTGAGCAATCTGAGCAATCTGCGCGCACGGATTGCAAAACAGAGCGCACAGTTTATCAAACCATGCAGACACTGCAGAAACCGAGAGCAGTTTAGAAATCCGTTCGCACCGATTGCAAAACCGAGAGCACAGTATAGTAATCCGTGCAGACAGATTGCTAAACTGAGCGCTTAGTTTAGTAAAGCGTGAGCATGGATTTCCACTGGCTTTGTTTTTTTCACCCGCTGACACCTGCCGGGCACCGTTGTATTTCGTGTACATGCTCTCACCCCCCGCCCCCCCCCTTGTCAAAACATCTGCTCTCTTTCAAATATCCCTCCCTATTTCGTTGTTTCCGCGCTCAGATTTAATGCTTCTTTAACAGATATTTTCTCCTCCCACTTGCCTCATGCTCGCGTGCAAACTTGCTCTCTGCACAGATCAAAATTGCGCTCTCAAACCCCTCTTCCCTGCTTGTGTATTTGTTTTGCTCTCTCTCGGATTGGAGCGGGTCCATCGCCTGGCAACTGTTCCATCCAATGGAATGACAGTGTGCAACTACGAGGTCACAACCTTAGTTGGGGTGCGCTTGTTTTTCTATGGAGGTAAATTTGTCTCACTATTATTCAATCAAACAAAAAACTAATCTCAATCAAAAAAAAAACTAATCTCAGTCAAAAAATATTAAGTTGTGATCAAAAGAATTGTTTGAAAAAACTTTTTTTGATTAAAACTTTTATTTGCGCATGTCAAAAATCTTTGGTTACGACTCGCTCTTTTGGTTTTGACACTCTCCGTTTTTGGTTGAACTCAAAGAATTTTGAGTGCTGGAAACATGAACATCCTGGGCGGGGCCTAAAGACGAACGATATAAGACGTTTCCCTATTGGTTAGCGCTGACTAAAGCGGCAGACTCTGATCCCCACCTCTGAACTTCCGCTCGAACGGCAGGGCTTGCAGCGTCGCTTCAGGGAGGAGACATCAACTGTACAGAAGAAAACTGCGGTTAAGTGAGCCGACAGTCAGAAATACGCGGTCTTGCCAGCCGACACCAGCTCTCTCTTAAAGATTAGCTTCGTGCATACAAGGCGCATTACGGTAATGGAGCAGAAAGGACCCGATCCTGGCAACGGTTGAGAAAATAAGAGGAAAACAGAAAAGTAACCTACAGAACATTTATATTAATTACATTTTTACAACTTTCACATTCATGTTTTATGTAAAAGAGTAAATATTTAATATTTTACTGTACAGTTTTGGAGAAATATCTTGTCTAAGTACCTCAAAATCCTCAACCATTATATGCATTTGTCCTACTTTCAGGAATTTATTCCTCCAAAACCATGAGAGGTGACAACACAATCTCTTCAGATTATATTAGAGGGTCATCTATATTATAACCAGAATTAGTATTACATAATTTCCCTTTAGATTTCTGGAGAAATACACAACTACCCCAACAACGTACCACAAACGCTTCTTTTTGGTGAGGTCGATGCGGTCCTGTGGGAAGTGGTCTGGATAGCTTAAAGTGCAAGAGCATCCAGATCTACTCTTACCTCTCCTGGACTGGAAACGCCCCTCGCCTGTTGGAAGAAGGTACAACCGCTCTTCTTCATCAGGACACGAAAACAGACTGTTCTCTCTCCTCAGCTGCTTACAAATGTTAGGAATAACCTTTATTAATAGGCTCATAGCTGTTTTTTCCCTTTTATGCAGTAGTGAAGTAAAGTATAAGTTCTAATGTTTCCCTTCTGTTACAATAGGATAAGAATGCTCATAGACATACAGTACAAGGACAGATGACCCAAGGATTGTCATAAATGACCTGAAGCTGGGGCACTGGGGTAGATAGTGGAGCAGCTGATATTACTGGTTTGATTAGAAAGCTACAGCACACTTAGATTAAGTATGGACACCCGCTACTACACAATCTAACAGATAGACACCACAATGGTGACACATAGTCTACTGATAATCACTGAGGGAGAGCACATCCATTGCATTGGATTGCCAGACATAAAAACTGTATGTGACCTTTTATCGGGGCTCTTCGTCATGCAGTAACAGACGGCGACGGTCCGAGACGGGAGGCTCAGCGCTGATCTCTGTAATCATTCCTCTGCCTTAACTCGGAATAAAAAGAGGTAAAAGTTAGAAACTGGGTGAGAGTCGTTCCTTTAAGAGTCTTTAGATAGAGTGTGTGATCGCTTCATGGGGAACAAGTACCGGAGGAGCTCCGAGGCGTCTCACCGCCAGCAGGGGGCGGTAGCCTCGGAACACAAATGTCTACAGGGCCACGGTGGAAAGCACTCTGTGGTGTGGGAACTGCACAGGAGAGGAAAGAAGTATCACGGGTGGTGAGGACAGCACACAGGATAATGGTACGCCGTCTGCCCGACATGGACTCTGTTTTTCTCTTATTTTCTCAACCGTTGCCAGGATCGGGTCCTTTCTGCTCCATTACCGTATTGCACCTTGTATGCGCTACACTAATCTTTAAGAGAGAGCTGGTGTCGGCTGGCAAGACCGCGTATTTCTGACTGTCGGCTCACTTAACTGCAGTTTTCTTCTGTACAGTTGATGTCTCCTCCCTGAAGCGACGCTGCAAGCCCTGCCGTTCGAGCGGAAGTTCAGAGGTGGGGATCAGAGTCTGCCGCTTTAGTCAGCGCTAACCAATAGGGAAACGTCTTATATCGTTCGTCTTTAGGCCCCGCCCAGGATGTTCATGTTTCCAGCACTCAAAATTCTTTGAGTTCAACCAAAAACGGAGAGTGTCAAAACCAAAAGAGCAAGTCGTAACCAAAGATTTTTGACATGCGCAAATAAAAGTTTTAATCAAAAAAAGTTTTTTCAAACAATTCTTTTGATCACAACTTAACATTTTTTGACTGAGATTTTTTTTTTTTTTGATTGAATATTACAAAAGTTTTGACCACAATTTAATTTTTTGATTGAGATAAGTTTTTTTGATTGAGATTAGTTTTTTGTTTGATTGAATAATAGTGAGATAAATTTACCTCCATATTTTTCCTTCTACTGGGTGTGCTTGTGTGGCATGACTGCATTAAGCTGTCCTTAAGGTGGGTTTAGGTTTTTTTGAGAATAAAGATAAATCTATATGAGTATCCCATTTTCAGAAGGAGCTGATTATAAACATGTGAACTGTTTACTTTGCAGTTGAGAGTATTTAGCAGTGGACTGTATTCAAAGCTATTACCATATTAGACTTGCTAACATCAGTGTAGCTTTGTGATTGAATTGCCGCCGGCCGTTCACACAGAACAGTAACCTGTCTTTTTTAATAAAGAGTATCTGTATTCAGGTTTCTGTCACATGATTGCAGCTGTTTCTATTTGCCATCTCTGAAAGCAGTGAATGTCACTAGTCTTTACAGTGTGAACCTGCTTATCAGGGGGACAAAAGCAGCAAAGTCCCTGTCCTCCTCTGTGCCGTGTCTTTAATTTCAGTCAAAAAGTATTATAGAAAATTTAATTAATAGTCAGTAGGATATAGTTTAAACTCCAAACCAGATATTTTACAGATAAGCGCAAGGAAACATCTAAAATATGCAGGGTGATTGCTGATTATCAGGTTTTTGCTGAATTGCAATCTTCTGAATCCGGTGTGTTAAACCAAGGCAACATCTAAAACATGCAGGGCAGTGTACCTTAAGGGCCAGGACTAAGTAACACTGAGGTGTTTAGTGTTATGCCCAACTACTGACTTTAAAATTAAAACATTTTGCTGTGACAGTCTGTACTTGATTGAGAATCTGCATGTGTCTGCTTTAATTCTGCCTTGTATTCGGGTCCACCACTTTTCATCTGACGGGGACCAAGCTGTGGACCATCAGGATGGATGATGAGGTGATAAGCAAGAGCTTCAACATTTGATATTTGCATTATGGCAAAACACTTGTTCAAATTCCATGCCTCTTTTTATTTGGTATTTTCATGTGCTTCATAATCTGAAAAAAGTATCCCAGCATCAGATTCTGATCTTACATCAGCTTTAACATCTTTGTCTGCAGTGAGTCTGAGGTGTCCCAGACACACCCAAAGTAAGCTTTTGTATTATTTTTTTTCCTGCTTCCTCCCTGCAATTTTATTTTACACGTCCAGACGCTCACCTGCAGGACTTCAAACTTGTTCCCAAGAACATAATAGTAGGCAAGACGTGCTGTGCATTTCATGAGAGGGTGAGAAGTTCTGTATCTTCTGAATCTGTAGCTTCCTCAGTCCCCACAGAACCCAGAACAGATTCTGTACATTATGACAATCCTAGCCTATATAAGTTAAAAAATACATTTTTATTTTCTTTCAAGTTAAAATCCTTTCATTCAAAACTTATAATTTCTTTAAAAAAACATTTTTTTCATTTCATATATTTACCAACTTTAACATTAAACTATCGCCCTTACGGGTGACTTCATAGATGAGGATGAGTGGAGACGGTGTCATCTGCGGCGAGCCTGGAACCAAGGGTCTAGGGTACCCTCGGGATGGACAGTTCACCGACCTTCTCCTTCAGGAGAGGGAGTCAGTTCCCGTCCCCTAGCCTATACAGTACATGTGTGTAGCTAATATGATGCTCCCTGCTTGTTAGATGTTAGGAGAATGCCTAAACCCAATACGGCCAAAATCATTCTCTTTAAATTATGACCAGCTACAAAACCGTTAAACTGACAAAAACAAATAGTTTTATGAAAATTTGTCAGAATTCCTGACAATTGTAACACTACATGCAGTAGGAAGCACTGGAGGAGGAGATCTAGCGACCTAGTAGAAGGAAAAACAAGCGCACCCCAACTAAGGTTGTGACCTCGCATTGCACACTGTCATTCTATTGGCTGGAATGGTTGCTAGGTGATGGACCCACTCCAATCCGAGAGAGAGCAAAAGAAATCCACAAGCAGGGAAGAGGGGTTAGTATGCGCACCTTTGATCCATGCAGAGAGCAAGTTTGCGTGCGAGCAGAAGAAGGCAAGTGGGAGGAGAAAATATCTGTTCAAGAAACATTAAATCTGAGCGCGGAAACAAAGAAATTAGGGAGAGAAGAATATATTTGAAAGAGAGCAGATGTTTTGAGTGCAAGCATTACTAAGTATGAAGACAAGCAGAATGAAATCCTGCTCTTAAATGGAAAATATGTGCTCTTGATTTTTGGCAGTAAATTTCCCCCATAGGTTCCTGAGTGATGGCAGGGTAGAGATGGAGAGGGATGAAAGCTTCATCTGCAGTAATACGGGCATTGGTGTGGTGGTGAAAAAGGAGCTAAGCTGGGAGGTGGAACCCAGGGTTTACTGCTCCATCTACGTTTCAGCCCTATTCTATGGTCGTAAGATATGAATCATGACTGAACGAATCATATGTTGAATACAAGCAGCTGAAATGAGTTTCCTCTATAAGACCGCTGGGCTCTGCCTTAGAGATAAGGAGAGGAGCTCCATCATCCTTTCACATCAAAAGGTGTTAAGAAGCACTAAGTTCTTCTTTAACCTTTTTACATTAGTTCCAGTGTGGGATTAATTGCAAACACTGTGTATTCTTATACTGTTGAATTGTTTGTTTATCATGGGGGCGTGTCTTCTGTGGCAGCCATCTGGAGTTCAGTTAAAGAGGAGGCCCGCCTCAAACCCAGCTCTGATATAGGAAGTGAGCTGATGAGAGCAGGAGTTTGATTGGTTGAAATTTTGTAGAAAGTCAAAGTAATTTAAAAAAATGATTTGACTTGTAAAATATTTCCACACCGATGCCTCTCAGCGTAACAAAAGGATTGAGCTTGGGTGGTTCAGTTGATCAGGATCATCCTGTGGAGGTTTTTCAGGTGGTCTCCACTGGAAAGAGAGCCCGGGTTAGAACTGGAACTCACTTAAGGAACTATTTGTCCTATCTATCCTGTAAATACCTTAATACCTCCAGGCAGTTGGAGAGTATAAGTGGAGATTAGAATATTTTGAACCTGTGGCTTCTATGACCTGAGCTCTGATGGATGGATGGATGGACAGATGGATGGATTGACATTTTTATCCATACCTGTTCTCGCAGATATTTTGGTAAATTCCTTTTCCTCCTCCTCTTCTTCTTAGGTCAAAGGAGTTGATAAAGGATGCCATCTTGGACAATGACTTCATGAAGAACCTGGAGCTCTCTCAAATCCAGGAGATCGTGGACTGCATGTACCCAGTTGATTATGGGAAGGATGCCTGTATCATAAAGGAAGGAGATGTGGGCTCACTAGTGTTCGTCATGGAAGGTGAGAGCATGAATACTGGCTGGAACTGGTCATGGAATCGGAAGTAGTTGTAGTTTTTACGTTTGATCTAGTGGGTCAGCTAGAAAAGGGGACCTCCATCTCCCTGTACCTTTTACTGGCTCTACCTCTTTCTGTCTGCACCTCCTTTGTTCCACTCTTGATTTGTTGCTCCTTTGTACCTCTGTTTGTCTGCACCTCCATCTATACCTCCATCTGTCTGCCCTTCTGTCTGTATGTAACTCCTTTGTACCTCCTTCTGTCTGTACCTTATTTTGTCTGTACATCCATCTTATAGAGGAGAACCAGAAGATTCAGCTCTTAGCTAAAGTCCAACACCTGTAAAGGTTCTTGCCTTCAAGTGAGTCTGAGAAGTACTCATTCTTCAGATGCATCCTCTTAGCCTCAATGTGTAGCTCCTCAGTTTCAGCCATACAAATTCTTCTTTAATAAATTTTAGACAGCTTCATCTAAGCTGTGAAACATGAGAAATAAGTAAGTTTAATGAACTTAACTTTAAATACATTTCCTCTTTTTTCAGATCAAAATTTCACATTTGTTTTCAGCATTTATTTTTTGAGTTTCAACTGTTTTTGTTTTTTTAATACACAAAAATTATGGCCCTTTCTTGGCTCCATAAATGATTTTAAATATTATGTTTGGCATGAAAGAAAGTCAGCATTTAAAACAGAATAGTTTTATATTGCCTTTTATTGCCCGTGCTGTGGAGGAATTGAATATTTTTATTTGGCTGAATGTAAAACAAGTTCAGAGAAAGTTAATATAGTTGGGAAGAATTCAGCAAAATATGTATAGAATGTATAGTAACCTCCTCTTTAATGCGCAGCTGGATGAAGCAGAAACCTGCAGAAAGTTTATTTCAAAGGTCTGTCTAATCTTCAGGACTGAGCATTTACAGCTGCTGGCATTCTTTTAGTAATGACTCCTGGAGTCTGCTGCATGGTTAGTGGTTCCTCTGTCACTGACATCCACCTCATGTAACCAAAATGGAAATAAAGTTTTTTCATTGATCTGCTGCTGGTCTCAAAAACAAGTTGTAATTTAAGGTTTTCTTCTTTTAGCTAGAAGTTTCGTGTAGCGTTTTTGTTTCTTTCAGCCTTTTTATGGTGATGAAGTGTGAAACAAAGGACTCTGCTTTCCTGCAGAGTTGCTGCAGATGCGAAATGTGTCAGTGTTTCCTACTGAGATGATAAACAGCCAGCCAGCTTTGGCACAAAGAGAGAATTTTTTCCTCTGTACTGAGAGACAGTCACTCTGTAGTGGGAAACTCTGAGCTCTGATTAACTTATAGAAAGCTCATCATTAACACAATGTTCTGATTACCAGTTTTCCTCAATCAGTTCCTGCTGTCTGTGTGTAGAACTGAGCATTTGGTCCGTTGGGTCATGCCCTTTCTTGTGGTTAATATTTAGGAGGTGAAACACTGTGTCCATGACAACGCTGCAGGTTTATCAGATAATGCTTCAAACCTGATGATCTTTAGGAGTTGTTCCTTGGCTGTTTGTTTCATTTGCAGGTGGATGGAGTGTTGGACTCCAAACTAAGGTCCAACTCAGAGAAGTTGACCTTAAAGAGTAATAATAAGTTGACCTTAAAGAGTAATAATAAGAGGTTGTTAAATTTTCAGAAATGTTAAGGAAAGCATAATTCCTAAGTTATGTGGCTCATTGTATCCTTTGGTGAGTGCACAGTAGAATTGGCACCTCTACCTTCAAGGTTATAGTCAGCACAAACATTGTTGATTGCTACCTTGGGTTAAATAATGACTTTATCTGAATCCTCTTTCACCCTGGCCTCTCATTCTTTGCCCTTACCCCTATGTTTCTAAAGGGTCAGGTTTCTCAATTGTTTCCCCATAGAGGGTGGCTGGGCTCACCTTTAGGGGCAATGTTGATTAAGGGGAGAGTGAAGGGAAATGGTTTTGCAGCCCTTAAAGAGGTTTCAAAAGCACAGATGAAATTGATGGAATATAAGGTTTGTTTGCTAACATAATAATAAATGGGAATATTTTCTAAATTTACATGTTTTTAATTGCAAAATATCCAATGCCATATGTAGTCCAAAGTGTTCCAATATATTGTTTGGTGACACAGTTAATTGTTATTTATTATGTAAAAGAGCCCAGATTAAAATATGTCTCAAATTATAACATTTCATGACAGCAATTTAAAATTGTTGTTTAAATCTTCTGATTGTTTTTGTTTGGTATCAATTTCAAATCCACTTAAGCATAAAGTAATAAAATTAGTGACCTTACTCATTTGTTAGCTGTTTAATCAGGCTGAAGGAAGTAACTGAAAACAACTTACTGGATAACATAGCTGTTTGCCAAGTGCAGATTTGAACACAGAACGCCTACAACAATGCACCTGCTAATGTGACCCCATGTCAACTCATATCTTCATCCCATCCCAACAGGATGGATTGTTTATACCTGCTTTATCCTTGCAGCATGTATTTCTGTGTATCAGAGATTTGGGGAGCATCTAGGACTTTAAAATCAGAATCATTGTAAGTGGAGGGTTGTTCTTTCTCATCTGATGTGACAGATGCTACCAGGTTATTTAGTATTCCCCCAAATCACGACGGCTCCACTTTTTTGCATGTTTCCAAAGAATGTGCCAGACAAGCAAGCAAAAAACACAGTTTTGATAGATTCTAATAATTCTAATAATAAAGAATTAAAAACATAATCCCTCCATACATCACTGTGGTAGCAAAGGTTTTTACATCTCGGAGCATCATTTTCCATATATGGTAAGAAAGAGTGGTCTAAACATCCTGCTCAAAACGAGATTAAAAAATGCAGTTTTGGAAAGTTTATCTATGTACAAACTCATCACAATTTTATATGTTTTCATTATCATATATTACTGTCAGTATATAGAGTTTGGAGACTGAAATACATCTGTGGTCAGATTAACACTCCATATATTTCAATTTTTTTTAAAGATTTGTATATTTCTGTCTTTTGAAACAATTATATACCATATAATATGTTTTGTAAGCATCTAAATCTAAATGCATTTTGGCACTAGGATGAGGAGTAGAGAAATTTGATTTAGCCTTATGATTCCTCTAAGTGGTGTAGTTTGGAGATTCACTGGGTTGTTGAGTTGGTATAATACAGATTGGGTGGTGGATGGGTGGATTAGAGCAGCAGATGCTGTAGTGGTTGGTTATGGTGAAGGAGGACCTCCTTACCTCACCTATGCTAATGACCAGAGACCTTAACAATAGAGCAGTTGCAGTGAGCTTCCTCTGCAGAGTTGCTAGATCTGTCTTTAACAACGAGGTAAGGCTCTCATAGCAGTATCACTGCACCTCTGCATCAAAAGGAGCCAGTTGCATGTTCTATTATCTTTGAAAGCATCATTTCCATCGACTCAATTAGCCTATGAGATATTGTAAGAAAATCGTGTTTTGAGGACAATGCAACTGAAACCTTCAACCAAGTTTACTCTTATGCTTCCTCTTTGTCCTGTAACTTGGTACACGTGTGGGTAGATCATTTCCGTTTTAAAATTTCAAACATCATTGATTCAGTTGCTCCTATTAAGGTAAAGGTTGTCTCTGTTAAAAATAAATTTGCGTGGAAAAAAGGTCCACCGGTGAGAAGGGAAAAAGGCAGTGTTGAAAAGCCGAATGGCGGTGACGAAAGACTGGACAACAAGTTCACTTTCTCATCTATAGAGACTTTGCTTTTTGAAATGGTCGACAAAAGCATTAATAATGCTTGTGCCTTGTTTGCCGCGGTTGACAGGTTAAAAAACCCTCCTGTGTCTACCATTGTGGAGTTCTTCTTTACCCCGAAAATTCCAAAAATTAGAAGGCTAGCCTGTACATCAATATCAAGTCCAGGATCAGTGTTGTGTCCAAACAAAACAAATTTTCACAGAATGACACAATTATACCAAATGAACTACAACAAGTTTGAAGAAATTATACCTCAACTAAGCTCCTATACCTATTCTCGATATTTTACCCACAACTTTTTTAACGAAAGTTTAAAACAAGGTGTTCTATTTAAATTATAAACTGAAACGTTCTTAATTTTTGGTCTGTAGTTCAACTTTTCTTTACTTGTCTTTATTATACCACTGCAATGTTTTTTGTATAATTTCTTTCCTTAAGTTTTCATAATGTAAAGTGTTTTGAATCGTCTTGTTACTGAAAGGTGGTATACAAATAAACTTGACTTGCCATGACTGACGTTTCTGTGTTCATTTTCTCAGATTTGTACCTGCTTTTTGAAGTGCACCTAATGGCTGCCCATAAGCATCAACTGACCTAGACTATTCAAATTTCATTAGAGAAGACCAATTTTTGTTCTGTATTATTGCTTTCATTTTTATTTTTATTTATTTTACTTTATATACCCTCATTTGTCCATTATAATATGAATTTGCTTGTTTTATTTAAAAAAATGTTCATAATGCTCTGGAAACGTGTGAACAACTCTGTAACAGAAAAAACAGAAAAAAAATCAAATACATAAACAATATGTGTCACTGACAACATGTTCTGTGTTAAGGGTTAATGGCATTTAGATTAAATTAAACATCTGAGACACGTTTTGATTCCAAATATGAGGCTCCTGATCAAACCTGGGGCCTCATCAGATTTGCTCTGTTACTACGCTCAGCTTTTTTGTTATATTTATAGCTGAATTTCAGGTCATTGTGTTACATAAGAGTCTTCTTTGGTAACATGATCCTCCCACTGAAAACACACCATGATGCTGGTGTGTTACTGGACCTGCAGTCAAAAGATGTTTGTCTAGTTTTACATCTGGAAGAATGGTTGTTGTATTGTGCACTGTCTCAGCAGAACAAACATGATCTCTTCAGTGGGAAAATATTGTTTGAAAAAATTCAAAATAAACTAAGTTAATGTTGAAATGTCCTCCATCAGTCAGAGTTGGATATGTTCTATTATGAAGATGGTGTGAGGATAAATTTAGTTCCACCTCCTCATTAGAGTCCACCTGACCTTTTCAGAGCAGCTGCAGACCTGCCTCCGTCACATTGTGTCTTCAGGTCCTTTCAAACCTTTGTGTTGTGGTGCTGGACTTACTAAGACCCAACAACAACCCTCCAGATGGCTGGTCCTGTGTTGGTGGGCGGCAGCGAGCAGTGCAAAACAACTGATGACATTTATGTCCAAAAAAAAAACCTGCTGGGTGGATAACACACATGCCGAGTCTAAGAGCACGTCCTCACAATGTGAGAGGCGTCTTTCTGTCGGGTTTTATATTAGAGCCCGATTAGATAATTATCTAATCAATCTTAAAGGGACTGGTTTTAGAGAAGAGTCTGCTGTGGGTGGCTCAAGTTCAAACTGACAGAATCTTTGAATGCATTATAACTGTGCTTGTGTGTGTGTAGCCTTGTTTGTCTGTCAGGACTAGTCTTATTGTTGAACCCTGTGAGGACATTTTCATTCAAAACTTGGACTGGTTTAAGTTGGTTTTAGGATTCAGTTCTGTCATGTGGTTTAAAAACGACCAAAGTGCAGAGATTGACTGTGGCAAAACTGAGCTATTTAATGATGAACAAAAAGGAGAGCTTAAAGGGGAATCATAGGAAGAGCAGGACACGAAGCAAGTAGTGTAACAGGCAGTGCAACGGACAATCTAACAAAGTAACGCAAGAATCCCGCAATGAACTCTAAAAAAGAAGGAGCTTACAGGGGTTGGACAATGAAACTGAAACACCTTGTCTTTAGACCACAATAATTTATTAGTATGGTGTAGGGTCTCCTTTAGCGGCCAATACAGCGTCAATTCGTCTTGGGAATGACAAATAAAAGTCCTGCACAGTGGTCAGAGGGATTGTAAGCCATTCTTCTTGCAGGATAGTAGCCAGGTCACTACGTGATACTGGTGGAGAAAAACGTTTCCTGACTCGCTCCTCCAAAACACCCCAAAGTGGCTCAATAATATTAAGATCTGGTGACTGTGCAGGCCATGGGAGATGTTCAACTTCACTTTCATGTTCATCAAACCAATCTTTCACCAGTCTTGCTGTGTGTATTGGTGCATTGTCATCCTGATACATGGCACCGCCTTCAGGATACAATGTTTGGGCCATTGGATGCACATGGTCCTCAAGAATGATTCGGTAGTCCTTGGCAGTGACGCGCCCATCTAGCATAAGTATTGGGCCAAGGGAATGCCATGATATGGCAGTCCAAACCATCACTTATCCCCCCCCATGCTTCGCTCTGGGCATGCGACAGTCTGGTTGGTACGCTTCTTTGGGGCTTCTCCACACCGTAACTCTCCCGGATGTGGGGAAAACAGTAAAGGTGGACACATCAGAGAACAATACATGTTTCACATTGTCCACAGCCCAAGATTTGCACTCCTTGCACCATTGAAACCGACGTTTGGCATTGGCATGAGTGACCAAAGGTTTGGCTATAGCAGCCCGGCCGTGTATATTGACCCTGTGGAGCTCCCGACGGACAGTTCTGGTGGAAACAGGAGAGTTGAGGTGCACATTTAATTCTGCAGAGATTTGGGCAGCCGTGGTTTTATGTTTTTTGGATACAATCCGGGTTAGCACCCGAACATCCCTTTCAGACAGCTTTCTCTTGCGTCCACAGTTAATCCTGTTGGATGTGGTTCGTCCTTCTTGGTGGTATGCTGACATTACCCTGGATACCGTGGCTCTTGATACATCACAAAGACTTGCTGTCCTGGTCACAGATGCGCCAGCAAGACGCGCACCAACAATTTGTCCTCTTTTGAACTCTGGTATGTCACCTATAATGTTTTGTGCATTTCAATATTTTGAGCAAAACTGTGCTCTTACCCTGCTTATTGAACCTTCACACTCTGCTCTTACTGGTGCAATGTGCAATCAATGAAGACTGGCTACCAGGCTGGTCCAATTTAGCCATGAAACCTCCCAGACTACATTGTCAGGTGTTTCAGTTTCATTGTCCAACCCCTGTAAATACTGAGGCAGGGGTGGAAAATGACAAAAGAACCAGAAGAGCTAATCAGTGGAGATGTGTAACAGCTATGGCAGAATGAAGGCAGTGAAGCTGAGGGTGGAAAAATGATTAAGACAAAGGGAGCTGAACTAAGACACAACAAACTACTAATCAAGGTGAAAAGACTAACACTGAACTGAGACAATCCAAATACACAAAGAACAGAACACAAGAATAAACTAAGAAACTAAAAACAACGGAATAAACTAAAATGGAAAAACCTTCTGACAGTGATGACCACAGAGAAATTAAGCTATTATGTCAAGACATTGTTGTAATTATAGATTAATTGAATATTTATCAAGAATTATAATTAAAATCATAATCCGATAAAATTAACTCCTTTACCAAAATCCTCGTTTATGAATTGAAACCAGAGCTGTCCTCTGGTGTTGTAATTATGGCTCAAGGCCTCTGATAATTACAATTATTAAACACACCATGATGCTGGTGTGTTACTGGACCTGCAGTCAAAAGATGTTTGTCTAGTTTTACATCTGGAAGAATGGTTGTTGTATTGTGCACTGTCTCAGCAGAACAAACCTGATCTCTTCAGTGGGAAAATATTGTTTGAAAAAATTCAAAATAAACTAAGTTAATGTTGAAATGTCCTCCATCAGTCAGAGTTGGATATGTTCTATTATGAAGATGGTGTGAGGATAAATTTAGTTCCACCTCCTCATTAGAGTCCACCTGACCTTTTCAGAGCAGCTGCAGACCTGCTTCCGTCACATTGTGTCTTCAGGTCCTTTCAAACCTTTGTGTTGTGGTGCTGGACTTACTAAGACCCAACAACAACCCTCCAGATGGCTGGTCCTGTGTTGGTGGGTGGCAGCGAGCAGTGCGAAACAACTGATGACATTTATGTCCAAAAATAAAACCTGCTGGGTGGATAACACACATGCCGAGTCTAAGAGCACGTCCTCACAATGTGAGAGGCGTCTTTCTGTCGGGTTTTATATTAGAGCCCGATTAGATAATTATCTAATCAATCTTAAAGGGACTGGTTTTAGAGAAGAGTCTGCTGTGGGTGGCTCAAGTTCAAACTGACAGAATCTTTGAATGCATTATAACTGTGCTTGTGTGTGTGTAGCCTTGTTTGTCTGTCAGGACTAGTCTCATTGTTGAACCCTGTGAGGACATTTTCATTTAAAACTTGGACTGGTTTAAGTTGGTTTTAGGATTCAGTTCTGTCATGTGGTTTAAAAACGACCAAAGTGCAGAGATTGACTGTGGCAAAACTGAGCTATTTAATGATGAACAAAAAGGAGAGCTTAAAGGGGAATCATAGGAAGAGCAGGACACGAAGCAAGTAGTGTAACAGGCAGTGCAACAGACAATCTAACAAAGTAACGCAAGAATCCCGCAATGAACTCTAAAAAAGAAGGAGCTTACAGGGGTCGGACAATGAAACTGAAACACCTGGTTTTAGACCACAATAATTTATTAGTATGGTGTAGGGTCTCCTTTAGCGGCCAATACAGCGTCAATTCGTCTTGGGAATGACAAATAAAAGTCCTGCACAGTGATCAGAGGGATTGTAAGCCATTCTTCTTGCAGGATAGTGGCCAGGTCACTACGTGATACTGGTGGAGAAAAATGTTTCCTGACTCGCTCCTCCAAAACTCCCCAAAGTGGCTCAATAATATTAAGATCTGGTGACTGTGCAGGCCATGGGAGATGTTCAACTTCACTTTCATGTTCATCAAACCAATCTTTCACCAGTCTTGCTGTGTGTATTGGTGCATTGTCATCCTGATACACGGCACCGCCTTCAGGATACAATGTTTGAACCATTGGATGCACATGGTCTTCAAGAATGGTTCGGTAGTCCTTGGCAGTGACGCGCCCATCTAGCATAAGTATTGGGGCAAGGGAATGCCATGATATGGCAGTCCAAACCATCACTTATCCACCCCCATGCTTCACTCTGGGCATGCGACAGTCTGGTTGGTACGCTTCTTTGGGGCTTCTCCACACCGTAACTCTTCCGGATGTGGGGAAAACAGTAAAGGTGGACTCATCAGAGAACAATACATGTTTCACATTGTCCACAGCCCAAGATTTGCACTCCTTGCACCATTGAAACTGCCGTTTGGCATTGGCATGAGTGACCAAAGGTTTGGCTATAGCAGCCCGGCCGTGTATATTGACCCTGTGGAGCTCCCGACGGACAGTTCTGGTGGAAACAGGAGAGTTGAGGTGCACATTTAATTCTGCAGAGATTTGGGCAGCCGTGGTTCTATGTTTTTTGGATACAATCCGGGTTAGCACCCGAACATCCTTTTCAGACAGCTTCCTCTTGCGTCCACAGTTAATCCTGTTGGATGTGGTTCGTCCTTCTTGGTGGTATGCTGACATTACCCTGGATACCGTGGCTCTTGATACATCACAAAGACTTGCTGTCTTGGTCACAGATGCGCCAGCAAGACGCGCAGCAACAATTTGTCCTCTTTTGAACTCTGGTATGTCACCTATAATGTTTTGTGCATTTCAATATTTTGAGCAAAACTGTGCTCTTACCCTGCTTATTGAACCTTCACACTCTGCTCTTACTGGTGCAATGTGCAATCAATGAAGACTGGCTACCAGGCTGGTCCAATTTAGCCATGAAACCTCCCAGACTACATTGTCAGGTGTTTCAGTTTCATTGTCCAACCCCTGTAAATACTGAGGCAGGGGTGGAAAATGACAAAAGAACCAGAAGAGCTAATCAGTGGAGATGTGTAACAGCTATGGCAGAATGAAGGCAGTGAAGCTGAGGGTGGAAAAATGATTAAGACAAAGGGAGCTGAACTAAGACACAACAAACTACTAATCAAGGTGAAAAGACTAACACTGAACTGAGACAATCCAAATACACAAAGAACAGAACACAAGAATAAACTAAGAAACTAAAAACAACGGAATAAACTAAAATGGAAAAACCTTCTGACAGTGATGACCACAGAGAAATTAAGCTATTATGTCGAGGCATTGTTGTAATTATAGATTATAGATTAATTGAATATTTATCAAGAATTATAATTAAAATCATAATCCGATAAAATTAACTCCTAACCAAAATCCTCGTTTATGAATTGAAACCAGAGCTGTCCTCTGGTGTTGTAATTATGGCTCAAGGCCTCTGATAATTACAATTATTAAATGTCACTGTTTAATCAACCGTTTCTGCCGAAAACGTGGGGAACTTTGCCTTATTTGACTGACAAATCACTCTTGCACAAAATAAACACAAAACGCCTTCTCTTTATCTATGTGAAAATTTATTAAATCAATCAGCCTGATACAATCAACTCTCCGATTCAATAATCTTCACCTACTCAAACATGCAAAGTTCTACACAAAAGGGTAAAATATCTAACTAACAAAATAAAGCAAAACAGCAGTGTGTGTGTATTGAATCAACCAGCAGTTATGGCAAAAGTGGTAATATGACAAAGCGATGTGTTGTGTTGAACGGGGTTTGAAAACAGCCCGCCAGAAAGCGTAGCCCAGCGGGACACGGGCAGTAATAAAACCCCCCGCAGCAAAGTTGTAAACTCAGCTTAGACAAAGAGTCATAAACCTTTTGGCGGCAAGTTAGCAAGCAGTAAAGTTGGAACAAAGAAAATGGTGAATTTCACCATGAGGTTACTCTCGTAGTCCAGTATTACCGGCGCTCCGGTGTTCGCCCGGTAAGACACAACTTGTGAGACGCCTCAGGACTCAATACAATGTTGCATGCAAATACAATTTCACAACATCAGACTATAAGTTGCGATTCTGATCGCACTAAAAATCCTATCTCTCTCTACCCTGCCCAGACTACTTCTAATAAAGAAATCAAAGAAAATAATAAAAGATGGGTATTACTTTGTGGAGCAATTCTTCAGGGCTGCCAGCGTGAGGGGGAGAGGAGGAGGGGAAAGTTGGAAGTTAATGTGCGTCCACGGTTAACTTCGGAAAGAGTGGTCAATCTTTGTCCTTTGGCCTCCTTGGCGAAAGGGAAAAATATGATCTGACCGTCAGCAGTCGACTAGAACAAAAAAACAAGGTGGCGATCCGTCTCCTTGAAACTCCGTGATTTTTTGGTTACGTGTTAAACTAACACCTTCGATCGGTAAAGTTGAAATTTCTGGCCTTCTTATTCCAGGAATTTTTGTCATGAACGTTCGTTTCGTTGGCCAATGAGAGAATGTGAGTCCACGCGGGATCTCGTCTCCAGAATTGCTGCTTCATTTGCGTGGTAACACGAGGTCTCCAGCTGAAAAGCAAGGTTTAAAGCTCCCGCTTTCCATATATAACCTCGTGTGACGTCAGACCTCTTGTGACGTCAGACTTGGGACGTCCCCGTCCTACCAGCCGCAGTGCCCACTGGGATTTGTAGTGGCGGACAATACTGGATACAAAATGGCCGATGATGTCGGAAGTCCTGGTGGTGTCCAGCAATGTTTAAATGGTCCAATATTCAGCAAACAAGTGGTCCAACAGACATAAAGAACATAAATAAGCAACAATGATGATGAGATGATGGAAAACAAAGATAAAATGAAGACCATCATTGTTTAAACTACTCATTGAAATAAAGTTTGTCTTAACTTTAGAACCCAAAACAAATTGACTAGCCTCAAGGATTAGACGCCTGTCAGCACCATTAGCACACCACAAACCAAAACACAATAAAATAAACAATACTTAAAGTGTTTGTTGTTAATTAATTTTCTCTGCCCAAACACAACCCCTTACATGAACTGTTCTGGTGAACAGGAGGATAGGAGGTCCAAAAAGGAGAAGAAAAGCTGTGGGCAGCTCTCAGCAGCAGCTGGGAGGGAAAGCTTTTTCTCAAACTGCCTGTTTCAGGCGTGGAGGGAGAACACTGTTCTGCCTTTCTTTTTGGGGAATCTTTTGCTCAGATTTCTTTACCAAAGAAGGTCAGACAGAAAGGTTTAAAACAGCTTGTCTTAATTCTGACTAGGATACCATCATCGGATGCATGAATAACACACCGTACTTTTGGGATCCAAAGTTCTTCATAGAAGTAGTCTGAGTCAGCCAGCAAATTCAGACATCTACATGCGTTTCTCCCCAATGCTGCTCTAGTGAAGAGCTGCAGGAAAGAGGGAATAGGGTTATTCAGTTTTGTACTATGATGTCATGGGGATTCCAACTGTGACTCCTCCTTCTTGGGGCTTTCCTGAAAGTGGGTTATTGCTGTGCATTCTGGGATTCATAGTTTTACCAGTCTCTTTTTTGTGTTGTTCAGATGTTGTTCTCCATTCATGGCTGGGCCCAACACCTACTTAACCCATATAACCTGAGTGCCCTCTGTACCGAAAGGCTCATCTAAATGATAGAAACATGTTCTACCTCAACAAGACCCAATTCCCACTTTAAGCAGTTAAATGAAAAGTACATAAAAAGACACGAAGTATGCATAGCCGGAAAAACACAAAGCAAAGACACTATTCTGCCCACACAATCAACCTTTTGAATTAAAGCCAGTTGTGTCACTGTTGTGTCTTTCACAACTCCAAAAATAAAGGATACAGACTCTAGAATTTAGACAATGTGTGCTGCTTTACTTTCACTACTCTTCATCTTCTGAACAAGTGTTAACATTGTGTGTAAGCATGCAAACACTGCATAAAGCTTAGGTGTTGTGTCACTACACAAATAAAAAAATAACCATATATTATTCTCCCCTTGTATAAAAAGTGTTTACTTTTTTTCTGTTTATTTTTACCTTGCTGGTTTAACCAGATCATTTACATCACACACTGACAGCGGTGAGCTACAATGCAGGCAATTAGGGTGTTCAAAGTGTCTTGCCCAAGGGCACAACGACTGAGACAGACAGAGCGGGGTTGGAACCGGCAACCCACCAGTTACAGGACGAAGGAGTTGGCTCAAATTCACAACTTTTCTTTTCCTTTTATCCCCTTTTTTCAAAAATCTAAACACAAAGTAAAAGTCATGTTTCAAGTCAACAAGTCAACAGATTATAAATGTAGTCTATTTGGAGGAATTGTTGAATTCTCTGCCCTGCCCGATAGTGCCGCTGAATCTTTAGAGTTGTTCCAACAGTATCAGGGCTTTCTGTGGCAGCATCCTGAGCAATACTAGCACAAGAGTTCGAGATGGTCGAGATTTTGCTGTTGGTTCTGCATCCAAAAGCTAATCCACGTGACCCCTCCAGGTAGTCCGTTGTCAAATTTCCACAGAATATGTGAGGGGTCCCAGTCTAGATGTTATCCTGTCAGGTGTCCATTTATCACCTCTGTAATCCCATGCCAAGATCTCTTGTATAACCTCAACGCTTCTCACGGATGTTGTTGGTAAATGACTGAACTGTTTGTTTTAAACATCTCTTCATAGATCTGGTTTCAAAAGGTCAATGTGGAACCTGAGGTTTCAATTCATGAAGAGCATTGCAAGTGTATGGTTGGTTGTAGCATTCTCTGTAGGAACAGAGTTTCTGTGACTGAATAAAAAACTGTCCATCTTGTGTTGAAGGGAAATGTCCTGTTTCTTCAAAGCCTTGATAGATCTTGTGGAACTGTTTGGACAAACATCCCTGCTGGATGGTGAGGAGCTAATTAAATATGCTTGATGCCATTTTTACTCATAAACACCCTAAATTGTTTTAGGTTGTTTATTGTTCACAATTTGTTCAGGGATTCAGTTATGGGAGAAAATGGACCTGAGCAATGCTACAGTTTCCTCTGAAGTAGTAGACTTCATCAACTACGATTAGGAACATGGGGTTTAAGAGGGGACAAGCAAAATCAATTTGTATTCTTTGCTATGGGGCAGATGACCACTCCCAATAATGAAGGAGTGCTCGTTGTAGCTCTTTCAGGTCCTTCTGGCATCAAGGATCATGAATTTGTTTTATTTTTTATTATTTGTTTTTGTCTATCCCTGGCCACTAGACATATCTACTGGCCAAGTTCTTCATTTAGACTGTCCTGAGATGTCCCTCAAAAATATACAAAACTCTGGTGCATAGTTTTGATGGGACTACCAAGCGGAATCCACAAAGCAAGGTTTCCTGGCACACAGAAAGTTGCTCACGTCAAGCTGAAAACTCTGGGAACATTGGGTTACCATGAGCTAGTCATCCTTGCATTGTTATTTCAATGATGCAGTGAAGTTTGGTTCCTTTAAATTCAATGTCCTACTGGTGGGCTCGTAGGAATAGTGCCCCACACTATTAACATGCAGCAGTGACCCCAGGTATCACTTTGCGGGACTCAGAAATTGCCACACGTGAATGGAGGTCTGTCACAAGAGTAACCGACTTTCTGTAAAGGTAATGGTGAAATTATTTGATGCCCCACACCAGGCAGAGGGCTTATTTGGTCGATCTGAGCATAGTTGCTTCTTGAACCTGTCAACAATCTTGAAGCGAATGCAATAGGGCATTCAGATCTGTCCTCCATGATGTTTGACAAAACACAACCAATGGCTTAAGAACTGGCATCACCAGCTAGTTTGATTGGATGTTCTGGGTTATAGTTGGTAGAGTGGCAAGATTTGGAAGGAACCTGTGATAATAGTTAACAAGACCCAGGTAAGACTTGAGCTGTAACACGTTCTCTGGTCTTGATGCCCAGAGCACTGCTTTGATTTTCTCTTGGGATTTGTGTAAGCCATGTTTGTCAGTGACATAACCACAGTAAGATATTTAATTTCTAAAGGACTCACACCATCTTTTCTCTGCACGCAGACCATGTTCATTTAGTCTTGTTAGCATCATTAGTCATAACAGAGACAGACTCTAGAATTCAGACAATGCATGCTGCTTTCACTCCTCATCTTTTGAACGAGTGTAAACATCGTGTGTAATTGCACTCAAGCTGCATAAACCCTTAGGGGGTGAGTCACTACGCAAATAAAAATAGATCCATACATTACAATTACCTTTGCTGTTTTATGGTCATAATCCATGTTAGAGCATATGTTTCCACTCAGCTCCTGTGATCTATTATTCCTGACTATTTTTGTTTTTTTTTTGTCAACTAGATACCATGTAGAAAACCTAGAAGCTACATTTCCTCGCTTTATGGGAAATGCATTTCCCTCAGTGATTGGTAAATGATGTTGGCTACGTGATTTTTGTAAACAACCCCAGATTCTATTGGCTCGAACAGTTTAACCATTCAAATTTGCCAATGGGTTCCTGAGAGACTGCCCTGTGGAATTTAAAATGTCTGAATTTTATCAATGAACACCTTTACGTACTGGAGCATAGGGCAAGGAGCAAGGAGGCGTTTTTTTTCGAGGGACTCCTATTTTGTCATCTTTTACATCTTGAGGGAATAACTGCATGCAAGAACAAAACATTTTTCATTGGTGAGGAGTTGCTGGATATGTTGGCAGCTGATAGCCGAGCAGTCACCTGTTGACTCCTTTTCAGTAAGGAGGACTTACTGTATCCAGATTGGGCTACCAGTGATCTTTATTATGAAATTCCATCATAATAATGGTCTGTAAACAATTCTGGCAAGCCCTTATTGATTCTGTGTAAAGTAAGGGATATGTCTACCTAATAATATTCATTTTGTAAATATAGTTTATGCTCAAATTGTTCCATTCCCCAATACACAGCTTTTCACCCAGTCATGTTGTCTGTTTTCCCTGTTCATATCAGTTTTTTTCTGAATTGAGTGAACGGATATATTTTTACTCTATATAATTTTTTTAATATCTTGTGATTTTACATTGATGATGATGGTTATAGTGTACTAAACTGTTGAGGACAGTGTGGGTTTAATGTTATGACAGATTTATTGGTATTATTTTATTATTACATTTTGAGCAAATCTACAATAGTTTCTACCTGTTTTCATAACTTTGACAGATTGGTGTTGATTGTTATTTACATTTTCACTTTTCTATAATTGTATTTATTCATTATTTATTTTTTTGTTGATAAATGTGCTCAATTTGGAGTCAAACAGAAGTTCATTTGTATGTTTTTTTTTTTTTTTTTTAGAAAGTAAATACATGTACGGTGGATTGCTCCAAACAAACCCTCCAAACAGTTGTTATTAGATGGAATGAGGGTCTATGGTAAGATATAAGTGAGTAAAAAAAGACCCTAAGACCAAAAAACCTGGGAAATTTCACATGGCACACATGGTGCCAAATTGTGCCAAAAAGGCTAATTTAAAAGGTTTGCCTGGACCTTTATGAACTAAAAGCACTGTAAAACTTTTTTTTTGCATGAATTCTTGTACAGTTTATGGTCAGATCCTGTACTGTGTTTTGCTAGATATTTTGAATAGCAACTCCATACTTTCAAAAGAGCATTCAGTTTATAATTTGCAATTTTCTAGGCGGAAATTAATTTAAAGCATTTCTGCTGTGTCATATTCATTTTCTCTCACTCTGTAGCTTTAGTGTTGATTTCTAGACCTCTGAAATATTCTTTGGATTGTTACATTTATTATGAACCATTCAAATAAACATCGTAGTTACAGTAGATTCAATTCATTTTGGGCAAGTTATTTAGCAGGACTCTCAAAGAGAGACTCAGGGTTTAAGAGGTTAAACAGAAAACCATAGAATAAAAAACCTTTTTTCTTAATAAAAGCTGCCCATTGAGATTTGGATGCAGAAACAACATTTTTCACGTTTTCCTTATTTCCTTATTTTCTATTGGCCTCTGTATGCTAGTTCATCTAAAGGGCTGGATACATCCTGTGGACTGTAAAATTTGGACTATATATGGTTTGGAAGCAGTGTGTTTTAACCAGAATATTTTCAATATTTTTCCACTGCTTTTGGACACCAATGGAGTGACTAATCACTAGATAAAGGAACACACTTCATATATTGTTATTAGTGTATTTGACCTAAAATCACTTGTTATCTGTAATTATGAGCTAAGGACATAAGAACCAACAATTAACATAATTACATTTATTTGAAAGTTTAATTAAACTGATGTCAGGAACATATACCGGTGCTGCCAATCGGTGAACTGAAGGATAGATGATACTGCTACCAGCATTGGACTTGCAGGGAAGTGTTACATTTTAGAACTGGAACAATTGTTTTAACAACACTTTGTTAAGCACCAAAAAGGAGGAAAAAGGAATACCTCTTGTGAAGAACTGATTCTCGTGATGCACGTTATAATTCCCAGGCATACCTGAAGGAGTCAGTGTTTCACTACAACACCTAAACCCACCACATTAATGTAAGAACTTCAAGGTTTGTGTGTTCATAAATATGTCGAAGATTCAGCATTCAGTAATTCAGATGTTGGTTATAGTAATGTTCCATACCGCTTTAGAATGTGAAAGCAACTGTCAGATTCATCCTGATTGTCTCCACACACTCCCAGTCTTTATTAACATCATGTCAGATTTAAAGAAAATATGTAGACACTGGTGATGAGGATAACTAGAGAAACAAAAACATTTAGATTCTCTTCATGAAATTCTAATAAATGGGAGGTGTACCACATGGCTATTTACTAGGACCTCTTCTGTTTTCATATGTACTACATAAATTGATGTGGAAACAATTTTTCATGTAGGTGAGACAACGATTTGTGTTCTATTTGTCAGCTCAGACCTAAAACATCTTTTTCCAACAAACAAATCACTGATCCAGTAGAAACATGCTGCCTCCAAAGAGTTCAAAAATTCTCCTGGAAAAGTCAGCGAAGTTAAGCATAGCTCCAACCTCTTCTAAAAGACTTTATTTGGTCCAGAATTAGAACAAAACACTAAGCTTCAGTTTTCTGACAGGATACCAATCTGATCAGAGGAGAACAAATATATGCCTTGTGGCAAATGCTTCTGTTCCAGTGAAAGGGTTCCAGGTGCAGGGTTTTTACTCCTGGTTCCATCTACTTTGTGTTAAACATGTTGAGGTAATGTAGATTTTGAGCATACTCCAGCTGAATGCTTTCTATCACTGTGGGTCCTCACAGACATACATAAACATGTACATATTTTAGGAGGCGGGGGTGGAAGTTTAGGGAGTGCAATGGGGAGCAGATGGAGACTAAATATAAAAACTCCTGTCACAGGAAGAGGAAGTGGTCCCTAAAAACAGAGCAAGAGAAAGATGTGTTGATAGTGTGGGTGTGTGTGCATGCGCATATACACATTACAAATATGACGCTAGTTATTTATGGTTTGGGGGAAGAAACAGATGCAAGAGTTTTGTCTCATAATGTCACACAAACACATAGACACACACAGAGCCTTCTAGAGGATGTGGTTGCCTGGCAACATGTTTGTAGATCATTTTACTATTGGAAATTTACAAATTTGAAATCAGTTATGAAAAGAAAGAAAAAATGGAGTCAAACAGTTAAAAAGGGGGAGTGGAGTGAATGGACAAAAAGAACAGAAGGAAAAATGAAGTATTTAAAATAATGAGAATAAAAAATACCTGACAGAAACCCTTTCAATGTATACATTTACCATAAAAATCAAGAAATTCCTAAGTGTATCTCACTGAAGGTTTACAATCTAATTTGAGGGTATTCATCTACGTACATTCCCATGTCAAATGATCCTTTCATCATCTTGTGTCACAGCATCAGACTGCTTGCTGGAAAAAAAACTAAAGACATCAAGGAATGTATGACAGCTTAGCAAAGATATGAGGAAAGTGGAGGAACAGCTAACATTATGATAACATCTCAGCTACTGTCTGTGTGCTGTGTAAGAGATTCAGTCAGATAATTTTATGCTGAAACAAGATCCCAATTGGTTCATATAGGTTTTAAACATTTTGTTCTATTAAGTAAATGGGGAAAAACGTCTTGGTTGTAATTGTAATTGTAACTTGGTTGTAATTTTATTTATTCAATGTACAGCTGATGTGAGCTCAGAGAACAGGCAATAATTAATCACAGATAAATCAATCAAAGTACATTGAAAATGTGTATGATGTAATTATTCAATCTCATTGAGCTTTATTTCATTATTATGGATACGAATACTGTTGTCAGGTTATGACTACAATAACCAGCACTTTATTCATTGAAATTTAACACAGATAAAACAAACTACTTCCAAAATAATTTGCCTTATATCCTTAAATTAAAGTCCCCATTATGGGTCTTATTACCCTGTTACTACATCAGAGTAATTACGATGATCTTTTTAATGTTACTGTGTTATTTCTTACAGATTTATTTCTAAATCTGTTCTCTTGTTATTAGTTAATGTAGCAGGAGAATCTTGATAGAACCTCAGTCTCTTCCAGTTTGCATGTTTCTGTGTTCTTCCCCTGTTTTGACAGAAATGATGAGCAGCATCAGATGTTAATTTAGCCTCTGAAGGTTAACAGATTCTTCACTTTGTTCAGATCCTCTTTCAGACTGAGAGCTACTGTTACCTGCAACAAAAGCAGGAATTAATTTTCACTTCAGCTAACGAGAAGCAACTCACTGTTGTCGGCCATCACTCTGAAAGCTTTCCTGCTGCTGAAATGAACTCCTAAAGCCTCAGCCAGATTGAATTGAGGAGTTTTTTTGTAGTGCTTACAGGAACAAAGACATGAGCAGAGGAGGTCACACTCTTATCTGTGTTTGTTTGTCATCGTGAGAGCAGTTTAGGCTCCTACATGGACAAGTGATTACACACATTCATGTACTGTTTTGGGTTTTGAGAGCAGCAAACAGATTGTGTTTTAGGAATCAGGCCAGAATCGAGCAGATGCTTCTGTGACTCTGATAATCACCTGGATCCCAGTCCTGGTTGGATTGGTAAAAACATGTTTGTCATCAGTAGAAATGTGTATCTGTTAAGCTGGTTTTTGGATCAAACCCATTAGGATGATTCCATTTACCCTTAGAACACCAGAAATATATGGTTCGACCTCTAACTGTGTGAAGATTTCATGTTCCAATGTACGAACCTCGTCGGAATTTAAGTACTTCTTCCGGAAGGTTTTAGGCAAGTTGAGCAGCACTGAGGACAGATAACATTTGTAATACACATGTCTAGAGACTGAAAGCCAGCAGCTCAGCTTCTGTGGCCGCCCTGTGGATGGTTGACTAACTCTTTGAGGACTAGTTTGTCTCCCGAAGCTGCACCTGTGAACATCGAATCTCCTTTGATTCTTCAACCTCACACAAGAACTTTTCATTGTGGTTATACCGGAGCTGCTTAAACATGATCAAATCTTTCACTACCTCACCTTCCACCACCTCACCACTATTTAAACATAATTTAAGGGTGCAAATACAGAATGTTGTAATACTGTGATGATGGAAACCTATAATTGAGTTAATATGGATGGATGGCATAACCACAGAGGCAGTACAGGTTTGGATCTGGTCTTTGAGATAGGGTATCCTGCATGCTCAGTCTGTCATCGACTCATCAGGTGTTCAAGCATGGAAATTTCTAAAACATCGAGGACTGTATTTATATTTATTTCTGATCATCTCAATTTTCCAGTTGGGTCATAATAATCTGTTCAATTGCGTTGTTATATTTGGTCTTTAGTGTTCACTATGCCTGTTAAGAGGAGAAATCTTACATCAGACTCCACAGAAGTGTTTCACGGGGAAGGTGGACAGAAATGACAGAGCAGCAAAAAGACACATGTGGGCAGATGTTTCAGTTCAGCCTGGCAGAAGTCAAACTCTCAGTTGGTATAGGTATTACTGAGAGATTTGACTGGCCATGCAGTTGTTACAGTAAATGATGTGGCATAACAGGATGGAAAAAAAAAGAAAAAAACTATTTAAAACCAGAAGCTTGGATGGTGGTTTCTTTTATTTGATAATTCTCTTCTGTGTTTAAAGTGAGGAGCATCTGAGGTGCTTTAAAGTGAATCTTCGGCAGTCGTCTTTCTGTGTCTAACTGCAGGAGTGGATTCAGAGATACAGACAAACAATGATTGTAATTGTAGTTAATTAATATTTTTTTAAGTTAGCTGTTTCTTAAAAAGTAAAACTGAGTGTATTCTTTAATAACAAAAATGAGTTATTGTGACAACCATGTGATCTGCTGAAGACCAACTCTAATTGTTAGAAATGTTACAGAAAGATTCAGCCTGACCCATCTACAGGCTTTTACTCTTCTTCTTTGGTTCCTTAGTTCATCAGCTGCTGGATGATCTGAATCAGATCATGGAGCACCCTCTGAGGGTTCAGCTGCAGCCTCGGATGAATCTATGTTTGTGTGTGTGTGTCTTTTTCAGTGCAATGATCATTACAGCCTGTAATTACAGCAACAGATCCTGTGTGTGTTTATCCTGTTCAATAAAACAATTGTCTCCATCTGCTGTGTGTGTTAGAGCAGGTTTATTAATTGCGTTCCGTGTGTGTTTTTGTTTGTGTGTGTGTGTGCGTGCCAAGTTGATAATTTCTCATAAAGAAAATCCTCTAACCTTTGCTGATTTAAAGTTCTACTCCTACCAGGTAAAACACTTTAAATATTTTATATTTGTCTCCTGCAACAAGCTTCAGGAAGCATCACATTTGAACCTGAGCTAAATCTGTTGTTTGAGAGCGGGAATCTGCTGCAGCTCTTCTGCAGCAACACAAACAACCAGACCTTAAATTTTTGTTGTGGCAGAATGGTAGAGTTCACTGACAGTTGTTGGGACCACAGCCATGGGTACAACATGATAAGAACTTTTCTGGAACTTTCAAAATAAATCGCATTAACCTACTTCCAACACAGCCAGAAACGGGGTAACAGTGGACTTCCTGTGACGTCACTGTCCGAATAAAAACCCCGCTTTTGCAACAAACTGACCTCTTCCACGCAGGTCCCCAGCGGAACTGGACGGAGAGACACAGCGTGCTAATGTCTCTTTGCTGGCAAACAGACATAACTCTTCAAACTGGATCCAAGAGTGTCATAAGATCACGCGATCATGTGCAAGTTAAGTAGGAATGAAATGCTGTTTGTGTATCTGGTATTCATTCATGAACGGGGTAATTAAGGTACAAGCCTGGCTTGACTTTTCTCTCTGAGGTCTACAGAAGCAAACTGTGTTCCAGAGAGTTCCCAGCAGAGACCTTGTCTCTACAACGCCGAGGGGACCGCATCACCGTGGTTACAGCTGTAACGTGTAGTTTGGCCGGCCGACAGAAAGAGCCGCCCCACCCCACAGCTACAGAGGTTAGCTGCAGTTAACCCTTTGTTCACTGTGGATGCTTCCTTCAACTTCGTGCCTGGACAACTTTACCTCAGCACGGTTAAGAGGTTGTATTTTGGGCAGAGAGAAGTAGTTTAGAGTGAAATAACATAACAAAAACATTTTTCGTTTTATGACGTTTGGTTTTGTTTATGTTGAAAACTCAGCCATCTTAGTGCTAGCAGATTATCTGCTCAGCACATGTGCTCAGTTTGTGTTCTGCCTTTGTTTGTTTTTTTTTTTAAAGTTAAGACAAACTTTATTTAAAGGGTGATTTTAAACACAGAAGATTGGCCATAACGCGCCGTCCACGCTTATGCATTTTTAACCCTTTTAATAATGGTATTTTAAAGGTATGTGATTGATTCTGATGATAAGCTATAAGCTTCTTTTGTTAGCTCCATCCGCTAACAGCTAAGAACATGTGTTTGCCTGCTAAGATCATTTACCCAAAAAGGTTGTTAGTTTTCAATCTAGTAAAATAATATTTCCCTAAATATTATTTTACTAAACTTGAAAACTAAGTAACACCATTAAGCCCAATTTCCCCAGAAAGATTTGGTTCTTATTCAAAATAATATTTCTTTAAATATTATTTTAACAAATCAAGGCAGCTAATTAAACACCATTGAGAATTGGTCATCCAGAAGGTTGGTTTTATTCAGCAGATCATTCTTTAAAACATTATTTTATTAAAATATTTTATCTGATCATGCATTGTGAATGGTTGTCTAAGTTGGTTCCAAGACTAACTTAACTTCATTTCCAGATTCTTCAAGATAATCCTTGGTTCTCAAACATAAATAACATTGCATGGTAATGTTGTAATTATAGATTATTGATTAATTGAATATTTATCAAGAATTATAATTAAAATCATAATCCGATAAAATAACTCCTTAACCAAAATCCTCGTTTATGAATTGAAACCAGAGCTGTCCTCTGGTGTTGTAATTATGGCTCAAGGCCTCTGATAATTACAATTATTAAATGTCACTGTTTAATCGACCGTTTCTGCCGAAACGTGGGGAACTTTGCCTTATTTTGACTGACGAATCACTCTTGCACAAAATAAACACAAAACACCTTCTCTTTATCTACGTGAAAATTTATTAAATCAATCAGCCTCATACAATCACCTCCCCGATTCAATAATCTTCACCTACTCAAACATGCAAAGTTCTACACAAAAGGGTAAAATATCTAACTAACAAAATAAAGCAAAACAGCAGTGTGTGTGTATTGAATCAACCAGCAGTTATGGCAAAAGTGGTAATATGACAAAGTGATGTGGTGTGTTGAACAGGGTTTGAAAACAGCCCGCCAGAAAGCATAGCCCAGACACGGGCTGTCATAAAACCCCCAAAGCAAAGTTGTAAACTCAGCTTAGACAAAGAGTCATAAACGTTTTGGCGGCAAGTTAGCAAGCAGTAAAGTTGGAACAAAGAAAATGGTGAATTTCACCATGAGGTTACTGTCGTAGTCCAGTACCGGCGCTCCGGTGTTCGCCTGGTAAGACAACTTGTGAGACGCGGCGGCCTCAGGTCTCAATACAATGTTGCATGCAAATACAATTTCATAACATCAGACTATAAATTGCGATTCTGATCGCACTAAAAATCCTATCTCTCTCTACCCTGCCCAGACTACTTCTAATAAAGAAATCAAAGAAAATAATAAAAGATGGGTATTACTTTGTGGAGCAATTCTTCAGGGCTGCCCGCGTGAGGGGGAGAGGAGGAGGGGGAAAGTTGGAAGTTACGTGCGTCCACGGTTAACTTCGGGAAGAGCGGTCAATCTTCGTCCTTTGGCCTCCTTGGCGAAAGGGAAAAATATGATCTGACCGTCAGCAGTCGACTAGAACAAAAAACAAGGTGGCGATCCGTCTCCTTGAAACTCCGTGGTTTTTTGGTTACGTGTTAAACTAACACCTTCGATCGGTAAAGTTGAAATTTCTGGCCTTCTTATTCCAGAAATTTCTGTCATGAACGTTCTTTTCGTGGCCAACGAAGGAGAATAAATGAAGACTCCACGTGGGACCTCTTCTTCTCCAGAGGATGCTTCAGTTGCGTGGTTATCTGTCGTGATCTCCAGCTGAAAAGCAAGTTTTAAAGTGCCCGCCTTCCATATATAATCTAGTGTGACGTCAGACTTGGGACCTCCCCGTCCTACCAGCCGCAGTGCACACTGGGATTTGTAGTGGCGGACGATACTGGATACAAAATGGCCGATGATGTCGAAAGGCCTGGTGGTGTCCAGCAATGTGTAAACTGTCCAATATTCAGCAAACAAGTGGTCCAACAGTAATGTTGCATCACTCTTTTGGTCATGGTTTTCAACCATCTTTAATCAACTAGTTTATATTGTGCATAGCCCATTAGTCTTCCTTATTCTTTAATTCTGCTTGGTAGCTTAGTTGGATTGTTTTAGCATAGTAAAGAGTTTGTTGATTGAAATATGTTTGACTTGAGTTGACATATTTTTGTTAATAAATTCTTTTATTTTAAGAAATTGTGTGAATTCATTCCATGTGTGTACAGAGTTTTGCTATTCAACAATGTCAGAGCTTGGATCATCCCTTTCAATTTTGTCCAAATTTAACAGACCGAAATATTATTTAATAAAATATTAAAGTATTAATATTGAATATTATATAATATATTAGTATTCATAATTACAACACAGTACAACTGAAGCCCAAGCCACCAGTGCTAAGAGATATTTCCTGTAAAATTAAGAACTTCAACCCTAAATTCTGAGACAAAAGGGTTTTTACTTGTTATTTCCTTTGATCTGTATTACCTTACAGTTATCCATGTTGCTGAAGTTAGAAACTCAAAATAGTTAGAAGAGGAAGTTACCAGAACTTCAGCTGTGAAGTTTAATTCCCCTTTCTGTAAAGTTTCCTGCTGAAATGGACTTCAGGACTTTAAGCTGTGATATAATACATGAAATACCCAAACCCTGATTGCAGATTAAGACCAAATGCTGGTAAAAATTTACAAAGATGATGCGAAACACAAAACTAAGAAAGGTTTAAAGATCCATTTATACCACCTTGTTGATTCATCAGTCTGTCACTTTTAACGTATCCGTGAAAGGGTCACATAGGTTAGAGGTTACAGGTCCAGGAAGCTCTGGACCTGCAACCCAGATATCCCTCTGTCTGATGAAGCTCCTCCCACTAGCAGATTCCAAGGTGTTTCCAGAGAAACGCCTTAGGACTTATGGGGTTTACAATCTGGGTTTGCACTGGGGTGTCCTTCAGTGAGCCATGCCTAGAAAAACCTAGAAGAACACATTAACCATCCCCGCTGACTGCTTTTAAAGTGAAAAAGCAGTCACCATATAAGCTCCTTTCCTTTTTTCTAAGGCAGAGTCAGACTTCATTACAGGTTATTTCAGCTGCTTGTGTCATGAATCTTGTTCCTCAAGTCGTAACCCATTTCTCAGGAACAAGGGTGAGGGCTGAAATGTAAATGGAGCAGTAAACCCAGAACTTCATCTTCCAGCTCAGCTCGTTCTTGAAAATAGATGATAGAACATGATAGACTAGAGGAACACCCTTGTTATTGCAGATGAAACCTTATCCATCTTTTCTTCTCCTGCTCCATCCTGCCATCAATCAGGAACACCAGGATACTGGAACGCTTCTGCATGAGGCAGAGACTCACCCCCAACCTAAATGATGGAACATGTGTGTTCTAACAAAGGAACACAGCGTGTGATTACCAGCCTGAGAAACAACACACTGGGTATAAGATTAGCTAATTTACTTGTTTTTTTCTGGAAAGGAATGCTTTTATTTGGTTCAGGGGTTTTGTTTAGTTATTTCACTATTTTGACTCTGCTTCTTCACCTACCTGTAAATACAGTAAGTGTATTGATCTGCGGTGAGATGTTCAACTGATCATTTGGCAGTTTGATTTATTGATTGCATCTGCTGGAAACTGACTGGAATGTTTAATATCCGAGGACAGCACAACAGCTTCTGTTTACACGTGACCATATGCAGCAGGTGTGTTTTTGTTGCCCTGACATTTCTATTCCCAGCTGTAATAATCTGTCTTCATCAATGTCAACCACAAACATCTGAGTCCAAATGCCAAACACCTTCTGACATTTCCAAAATGTAAAAAAGTGACACACAGACAGGAAAACTCTGGGCTGACTGTCTAGGTTAGAGAGGAAAACATCCTCTCTGGCCTAAATATTTAGTATAAGACCAACAAAGACATAAAAGCTTTCACTACAGATTTAGTTTAAATTCAATTCAGTTTTATTTATATAGTGCCAATTCACAACACATGTTGTCTCAACGCACTTTACAAAGTCAATTTAATCAAATCATACAGATTTCTAGGAACATACATTTCAATTAATCATAACTATCAAACAGTGTAGTCACATTCAGTTTATTATTCAAATTATTTAAAGTTTTTCTATCTAAGGAAACCCAGCAGATTGCATCCAGTCAGCGACTTGCAGCATTCACTCCTCCTGGATGAGCATTTAGTGACAGTGGACAGTCACTGGCGTTGACTTTGCAGCAATCTCACATACTGAGCATGCATGTAGCGACAGAGGAGAGGAAAACTCAGGAAGCTCCAGTGGATCAAAGCAGTCCAAACAGATCCACTCTCCAGTTGCAGTGATGGAAGCTGTTAAGCTAAAGAAAAACGTTTTTATAGTCTGAGTGGCTCTAGGGAGTTCTGAAACAGCAGTCAGGTATCAGTTGGTCAGGTGTGTGATTCCTGTCAAGGGATCACACTTCGAACCCAATCAGCATCTGTTGTGCTTGAGATGATCTTAAAGGGTCTCCAGTCCTTGTATAACCAAACTAAGACTTGTATTCACATTCTTAACACAGAATTGAGCTTGCTCTACTGCTCTGGTGTTAGAGCTCCATCAGGGCTATCTCTTTTTTGATATGAAGAGGTGGGTGTCTAGTCTGGGAACCTTAGTGTCTCATCTATGCTTTTTGCAGATGAGGGGGTGTTGTTGGTTTCTTAAGGCAATGACTTTCAACATTCAATAGAGTGATTTTGTGTGTGAAGCAGCGAGGATGAGCGCGTGCTCTTCTAAATCTAAATCTAAATCTAGACCTGTAGGCCAGAAAAATCTGGAGAGTGTAAATAGGTAAAGGAGTGTCTGATTCACTCTCTCGAACCTGATATCCTTGTAACCCAATTTTGGATAAGTAGTAGACAATGGATAGTCAGCTTAAAATAAGGAAACAATTTTCAGTGAAAAGGTAAGAAAATGAACTTTATTGATGAGATACATGGGACGTGTCCTGTGGTTCTGCAGGCTGAAATATTTCCATTCCGTCTCTGTAGTAATGTTAGAGAACACTCTTTGATGTTAAATTTTGCTTTTCTGTTTTGTTCAAACGACAAGTGGTCTGTGTGTGCATGCATGTGTTTGTTTTGGTTTCAGATTATAAAGCACTTCTGAAGCAGTTTTGTTTTTTGCAGCAGGTAAAAAAAAATAAATTGCTAATTGCACACTCACACACACACACACACACACACACACACACACACACACATACACACACACACACAAAGAGAAAGAGAGAGATGGTGATATATATAGAATCAGGTGTTCAGATTTCCTTTGAACTTGAATGTGTTTTTATCATCCAATCATGAGTGATTTTGCTGCTTGTCATTTGTTATGGAATACTGGAGATTCCACGTCTGAAAAATCAGCTTCATCCTGCACAGAAATTGGAATTCCAACATGGAATTGAAGGTTTGCCATCAACCATAACCTCAATTTTTTTGGTACAAATAAAATGCTTTATGTTTTTTTCTTTGGTAGTGTAAATCCTCTGGTTCTGAACATGTTGTCATGAGTAATTCTTGTTGGTGTATTGACTCTGAGTTATGATTTAATAATAAATGCTGTGCTTAATCTTTCAACTTGCAGCTGGCTCTAGTTTTTATTTTCTATTTTTACTTTTTACATCAACTCGGATTACGTCATTTAACTCCTCATGGGAATGAGAAAGTTTCCAAATTCTTACTTAAAATACCAGAGCCTACATTTCCCATGATGCACCTGAACTGAGACGTTTGACAATTTGTGTTCTTTGTTTCTGACCCAGATGGGAAGGTGGAGGTGACCAAAGAGGGGATGAAGCTGTGTACGATGGGACCAGGGAAAGTTTTTGGAGAGCTTGCCATCCTCTACAACTGCACCCGGACTGCTACAGTCAGGAGTGAGTATGCTGTTAGGGATCCCACAGGTAGGATCAGCAGGAACAACATTGTGAAAACCTTCTGATCCAGCACTCAGTTCTCTTTGCTTTTCTTCTTCTCACCTCAGCGAGAAAATCAGTAAGGAGATAATGTAGAAGTAGAAGCACCTGATCAGATTTAATTCATGCTGTAAGACCAGAAACAAGGGAAAAGAAACATAATCTAAAATGGAAATGATCCCCTGGTGTTCTTTTCCTGTTGCGCTGAAACCAGCAGACAGTCTACTCCCGCTGACTAAATGAGATGTTTGGTGGGAATTCATCAACAACATCTCTACAGGAGGTTAAACTGAAATAACACAGGCATCACTCCTTCCAGCCCTGCAAGCTTAAATTTAAAAATTTACATTTTTAACTTCTAAATGATTTCAGTTTGTAGCATTAGCCTCAGACTGTCTAACGAAAGGGCAGATGGTGGGGTTCCTGTAGTGAGAGTTTGGTTGAATTTTCTTCATGATAAGGTGTAAATCCCTTGAAGCTGTTTGAGACTCTGAGTGTGTTGGCAGCATTTACCTAGTCGGACTTTAACCAATGAAACTCAATTACTTCTGCTGGAATAAGCTTCTCTGCTGGATTTTCTTTACCAACGTAGAGCATGAGGAGTGGGACATCCAGAGGGAGCTGATCTGAGTTCAGCCGGAGAATGGCTGAACACCATCCGACGGCACTGTGTGTCTACGTGTGTAAGTGTGCACGTCCAACTTCCTGTCAGCTCTTCCTGGTGGAACGATTGCTAAGCAGCTGTTGCCAGGCAACACCGTCTAGTCCGGCGAACCCGTTTTGGCACCTGTGCGTATCTTGGCAACAGGGCTGGGTTCCACATGATTTGTTTGCATTTACAGAAGCTTTCTGCTTGTTTCTCACATTAACACATTGAGCCCACTGCATTTAATCTGCTCTGTTTGACTCTAAAATGCAGCCCTAAATCTGCAGTTTTATTTTACTTTAATTTCATTGTTCTTAAACACAGACTCAAACTCAGACAATACCAGTCAAAGGTTTTAGATACACTTTCTCACCTAATGGATCTCTTTATTTTCATGACTATTTACATTGTAGATTCTAACCAAAGGCAACAAAACTGTGAATGAACACTCACATGGAATTATATAGTAAACAAAAAGTGTGAAATAACTCTAAACATTTTTATATTTTAGATTCTTCAAAAAGCCACCCTTTGATTACTGCTTTGCTCTCTTGGCATTTTCTCCAGGAGCTTCGTGAGGTGGTCAACTGAAATGGTTTTCCAAAGAATGTAAATAGTAATAAACATAAACAAAACATGTTTCTAAAACACTTTCTCAGTTTTAAAACCAGAAGGTTCTAAAAGTTCTAAACAAACAAAAAATTGTGTTGGTCCAATGTTTCGTTATTTGTTTTAACTTTTCACTGTTGTTTTCAGGTTCCAGTTATGAAGTGTTTACTATTTGGCTCTCAGATAATCATTTTAATTGTTTAGCATGAAATGTGGATTTGAGCTTTTATCCACAGAAACCTCCTCACATAACGCCCATATATCCATGCAGAGTTTATTTATAACTGAGCAGACCTTCTCTCCCCTCACATTCGCTTACATTTCCATAAACACAGAGACACAGTTTGGGCTCCACACATGAATGTTCTGCCTTCTGGACCTCCACACCCACACACACACACACACACACACACACACACACAGAGACGTACTCACTTAACCTCTGAATGTAGTTATTCACTCCCTGCCCTGCAGCCTGGAGGCCTCGCTGTGACAGTGATACAGAAACCCATCCTCACTGCTGTGGCTGATGGAAATAATCGTGTTGGTTTTCTGCAAAAAACTGCAGAGCATCCTTCACACAAACATCATTAAAGTGCAGGAAGTTTCTGAGTTCCTGCTTCTCTACAGTAACTGCCGGCAACTTTGGGTGGATGCCTTGTAACCATGGCACGCAGGTCTGTCTGTGGACCTGTTGAGGATTATGGGACACAATAAGTTTTGGATCATCTCTATACGTATGTGAGAACTTTCCTTCAGTTACTGAGCCTGGAGTTGTTTTTATCCTTGGGTTTTTCTGCAGGTTTAACTTTTGATAAACAGCTTGTTTTTCTATTTCAAGCTAATTATTTTGCTTTTATTCTTTTCTTCTCATTTATCCCTTTTTGGGCTTGTGATCATTCTCGATGCTTTACAAACTTTATCATCCCATGATCCATGTGATATCTTATCAGAATTGTTGGTCTCCATTTTTAAGTAGAGTAATTTCTTTCCTTGGTTAGTTTGTCTATGTCACCATCAGTTTTTTGCTCCATTCACTCCATTTAAATTTAATCTGTCATCTTTTATTTTTGTTCTGTTTTCTCTGTCCTGTTCTTTGATTCCACTTCCACGTCTTTACGTCTTTCCTTTTCTTCTGTCTTGTTCAGTCAGGTTTTTGTGATTTGTGTTTCCCTCAGAGATTCGATGCCACAAACTCAAACTGTCCCAGATTCCTCTGGAGGAATAAGATTCTGTCGTGTTTCAGTCACAGTTATTTCCTGTCCACCTGTTCTGTTTGTCCGTGTAATTGAACCCGCATCGCTGTGAATGCATAATGTCTCCACATGGAGCAGAGCCCTCAGAGAGACCTGATCATCTCTGTCACAGACAGGTTTTTGTGGTGATTTGGGCTGTTTCAGACCAGGTCCGGCAGTTTGACTCAGATTGCAGGAAGAAAACACCTGAACCCAACCAAAGATGATCTCTGAGAGTGATGCATCACTCTGTAACCTCACTGTAAATCAGAAGAGTTATAGTATCAGAGTGAGACTGCATGTGTAACAAACTGATCCCAGTTTCTGGAAACATTCCAAGTAACACCACTTCCATAAGTTAAAGCATTTTCTTATATTGTGCCTGAAAGTTTTAAACTATTTTAAGGCTTGCTAAGAAAATCAATTGCTTAATCCATCTTATTCTCCGAACTCTGTTTCTCCCTTGTCAAGGTGCTCACTCAGGGATGAATTTTGCTTCCCTTTTGCTGTGTTTCTCTGTCTGAACTGAGGTTTCTTCCAGTCTGAGTAGCATGGATCTGAGATTAGAGATATAGCCAAGAGCCTGAAAAATGCAGCTAAAATAAATACCTATTAATGTTCAAAGATATTTTGAATAGCTGAGGGATGTGAAACCAAGGTCCAGTGTTTGTTCGTTAAATATAAAAGTCAGCTTCTGTTTAACAGACTAGAATGTGTTACTAAGCAACAACTTCAACTCAGTGCTCACAGTAAAAGTACCCCAGTTACCCAAGTTTGTCTGTTGGTCACAAACAAAGCCTGTATGCCTGACCAGATCTGCAGATTTAAACATCTGACACATCCACAGAGATGTGCATTGTTTCCATGACGACCTATACATGTGTTGCGCACGCACAGCGTGGCACTTACTCAGGTCTTATCTGATGTTAACGTGTCACATGCAGATTAAAGATGAACATAAAAGCCTACAGACACACACATACAAATATGAACACATGCATACAAATCTAAAGATTTACATGAAAAGCCAGCAGCTTTGTGTAACATCCAGAACCACTTATCCATTAGAAACGTGTTCATAAATTCTGACTGATGTGCAGCTGAAAGTCTGCTGCTGCTGATTGTTTCAGCTCACTGTGCTTCAGCTGACTGTTTTAGCTATAACTCTTTACGCTCTGTGTGTTTCAGTTCTGACTTTTTCTGCTCCATCTGTGTTTTAGCTCTGGTCCATGTGAAGCTATGGGCCATCGACCGGCAGTGCTTTCAGACCATCATGATGAGAACTGGCCTCATCAAACATTCTGAATATATGGACTTCCTGAAAAGGTGACTGTCTAAGAAATGTATGATCTCATCACCATGTGCACATCATAGTGGCTGCAGAACTCAGTTTATTAATTTTAGTAATTCAGCTCATTCTTAAGCACACCGAAGGTTCTCCAGAGCAAAATGTACCCCGTGCAGATGCTTTGTGCAGACTCTTTTAGAAAATTCCACTTCAGCATTTAATATTTTTTAGTAAAACATGACAGAAACCATAAACACGAAGTGAAGTCAAGCACTTTAGATACAGAATTTACGATTTAAGACCAATTAAGAATACATTTTTTTCTGTGCAGCGTTCCGACCTTCCAGGCTCTTTCAGAGGAAACTCTTAGTAAACTGGCAGATGTCATGGAGGAGGTGAGTCCACCATCATAATCATTATCTCTTCCTCTTCTGCTGTGAATCGTCCAATCAGACACTGCTGTATGTCCAGACTCACTATGACGACGGTGAGTACATCATCCGACAGGGAGCACGTGGAGACACCTTCTTCATGATCAGCAAGGGGAAGGTTAGTCCACCATCCTTCTCCTCACTGCTAGTGACATCATTTTTCATGCTAAGATGACTTGCTTTTTAACCATCCTCCTTGCCAGGTTAATGTGACTCAGGGGGATTCAGTCAATCAGGACAACATTCACCTGAGGGAGCTCGGCAGAGGGGACTGGTTTGGAGAGCAAGCGCTCCAGGGGTAAAACCATGTGACCAAAGACAACCAATGACGCTCCACCTTTGATCTCCTTACAGCCTTCCACTTATGCATACATCCTTTCCTATAATGGTCCATCCAAGCATCTGTCTGTCTGTCTGTCTGTCTGTCTGTCCATTGGACTCAGCTCCCTATTATGGGTTTGATGGACAACTTACTGCCTGACTTAATGTCCATGTGCATGATGAGCTGTACAGTTTTTAGAGTTTGGAAGAAGTAATGAAGTTTTTCAGACACTGCAAATACTATTGGTCTGAAATGCTGTGGAAGCAAGATGAATGGAATGTTTCTTACTCACAGCTTTTGCATTTTAGCTCCATCTTTGTTTTTGAAGTTGATAAAGACAAGATCCGTTTGTTTTTTTAAGTACTAAAACATGGATTTTTTTTTAGGTTGATAGAAAGGTTTGGTGAAATGGGATGTTGTCATTTTAATAAAGAAATATTTCGATTTTCATAAAAGTTGAACACAGCAGACTTTATTTCAGACAGTACGTTTAAATTAAAACTTTGTTTGTGATTATATATTCTTCTGTGCTCAGAATGAGGTTGTTGCCTAGCAGGCTGTTGGTTTGATCCCCAATAATAATTTACGTATGTTCCCAGGGAAGACTTGAGAACAGCCAATGTGATTGCTGTGGAGCCCGTCACCTGCCTGGTCATCGACAGAGAGTGAGTGTTTCCCAACTTTTCAGAATCAAACACACCTGGAATCAGAGCCGACATGTCCACCTGCTCTGGGTTCAGTTTAGTCTTTTTATAAGGCTCCTTTAACGCTGACAATGCTCCAAACATTAGATTTAAACTGTGGTAAAAGCTGTCACAAATTGCTTAAGCTAACACTGCCCTCTCCTTGCTTATAGGACAAACTACATATAATTATCATGACATATTAATATTAAATCCTGGCTGAAGATATAGTTCAGAACGTACTGGAGCTCATGTTTCTCCAGTGGCTCCTTATAGTTGTTTAAATCCAATCCCAGTCCCTCATTTTACCTGCAGAGGGAGCTCTGGGTCTGCAACAGCTGTTTAACCCAGTCTAACACAGTGATTTTCCTTTTGGACTGCTAAGTTCCTCAGGAACGTCATGTTGGTCAAGGCAGTCTTATTCCAAACTGGTTCAACCATAGCCTCCAATGCAGTACATTCCTCTCTGCCTGCAGAGAGCACCTCCAACACCATAACAACATTAATCCTCACGAGTTGTACTGCGACTTTGTCCTCTTTAACATGTCAGCCATGGTCTGGTCAGACCAGGTGTTCCAGACTGGACTGAAGCTTTATGTTGGTCCTCAGTTTGATAAATTAATTTAACGTCACTTGTTTTTCTCTCTTCAGCTCATTCAAGCATCTGATTGGTGGACTGGACGACGTCTCAAATAAAGTATATGAGGATGCTGAAGCAAAAGCTAAGTAGGTTTCCCAGACGGTGACACACCTTCAGCATCATCAGGACGTTTTTACTCTGACATAAACTGCTTTCAGCTAAGCTTCATAGTTTCATCAGAAAATCATGTTGATGAAAGAGCACATTTTATCCACAGTTCCATCACTGCACCACTTTCACAAAACAGCTCTGTTGTATTGGTGTAAAGATAATCCTATCTCATTAAATCACCTCTGGCTGGGCACAGCGCGTCCGTAGGTAGAGCACGCAACCCATATTCGGAGGCAAGCTTCAGTCCTCAACGCAGCTTCGAGTCCCGACCCGAGTGACCTGTGCTGCATGTCTTCATCCCACTCCATTTCTGCCTACTTTTGATTACAAAAAAATTAAAGGTCACTAGTGCCACTATTGGCCATATCTGCCAGGCTTCATTTTTGAAAAATGGATATCTGAATATCTTCAGGATGTATTATTAGAAATGTTTAAAAGACGCTTATTTAATGTGAAAGTTCTCAAAATATGATTACTCTGGTTATACTGGGAAAACAGCCCATCACCGAGTCATGCTTTTATTTTGAAAGCAGGTCTGCAAATGTGAATGTCATAATACTTTGTACTCCCGCGAACTGAAGTATTCTCTCAGTTAGAGTTAACAGGGCCTGATAATCAAAAGGTTGGCGTGTACACAAACTTCTTTCCCTCCGCAAAGCTGATCTACAAATGAGGTACTGATGGTATTGTGGTTGTAAAATCAGCGGAACTGCGGGCACAGACTTTTTAGTGTTTTTTTTGCCTTCATCAATATGCAAAACATATGATAAAGACCCAAACACGCAAATTTATGGGAGATTGATATGCAGATGTAGCTAATCCCTGATCACCCGCAATGCCATGTATCAAGCCTGAAACGGATTGCGGGTGTTGTTTTTGCGTCAAGATTTAGCACATTTGAAATGCAGGTACTAACTGGGACGCAAAAATGTCTGCTGTCACTGTGGCCAGAAGGAGGCATAGATATAATGACATATGACGGAGAGAGAGAATCATCTGTCCATGAGTCAACAGATTTGGGTTGTCAAAAATAATAAAAATAGATGAGAATAGAGGATTCTATGTAGGATTATCTAAGGTCTGATTTGGAGCCAATCACAAAAAAACCATAACATATATTTTATGATAAAACTCCTTACAACACTTTCTTTCCTGTGTCTGGATCATTCCAACACACCATTTTGTCTCAAACTGTATCCTGCTAGGGATAAAGTGTGAAATATGATTTTTTTCCTTATCTTTTACCTAAATGTGGATTTCATTTCTTGTCCTTTTCATAGATTTTTAGATTTCTCAGAAGGATTACCAGTGAAAGAAAAATATTACTAGTTTTTAAAAAAAATTAACAAAAGCTGTTTTTACACCAGTGACTCAGCTTCCTTAGTCAGAACTCAGTGATTGCTTAGTTAAATTTCAATGGCTGCAAATGACTGTTATTATGGGACTACAACTGCATTATACCAGCGAACCCAAGGATCATTCTCTCTTAGCACAAGATGCTTTCCCTACATAGAGGACTTAATGATATAATTACCTCTTTAGAAAGATTGGTTTAGAACCAGCTTTTACAAGTAAAACCCAAAGGATTATTAATGTTATCCACCTTCTGTGTTTATTTTCTTTGTGACTGTATTGTAATTGTTCTTCCTCATGTACAGCGCTTTGAATGTCTTGTTACTGAAAAGCGCTATATAAATAAACTTACCTTACCTTACCTTACCTTACCTTACCATCGCTGTCAGTGAGATAATCTGCTGCTGAAGCACAAAGCTGATCATGCAGAGGTGCGCTCATAATTGATCATCCGCCTGAGAAGCATGTACAGCTTGTTAACTGTAATTGGACTTAATGCAAAGGACCCACTCTGCTTTGATGTTGATAATATATTTAATAGGAAAGAAATAAAGACATAAGGCATTTGCAAACTGGGTGCCAAAATCATTTCTTAGCAGGTGAAAAATCATCATTTTAAGGCGGCCTTTCCATGTGGTGAGAAATAGAGTGTAGGCTTTAATCTTGTCACTAAACAAAACACATTGCCTTATTGTGGCATTGCAGAACAATCTTAACTCGATCAGTTTGACTACATTGTTTAAATGTGACAATATGCCAGGGGAGGGATTGTACAGTAAAAAATAATTTTCTCACCAAAAAACAATTTAAACAATCAAGCAAGTTGTATATTGTTAAAATATTGGCAAAACAAACAAAATGAATTCAGTAAAATCATTGGAAAATAATTTATTTTTATGTATAAAAATGTCCAATTTAAATTCTTTGCAGGACAGTTATTTGACTTTATGTGTTAAAATTAGCAAAGCTATATGCCAACTCCTACAACTAAATATTTTGAATTTGCTAATATTACATTCAGGCTCAAATATTGAGGCTGTTTATGATAAACTCTTCAAACAAATACTTTCAAAAAATGAGCACAGTGAGCCTCCGAAAAGAATTAAAAGATCAAGGGAAGCAAACCTCTAATAATCTCGCAACCGTTGCGAGTTATGTCGACTAAAACAGTTAACAAGCTGTGTGCACTCCTCTGGTGTTATTAGCCTAGACCAGCTGCCCCGTTTGCGCACCGATGGCAGAGGGCACATAATAGACGTCAGACGTTTCTACCAGCCTTTTTCAAAACCAGGCAGGCATAATGAGCCTACTACCATGTTAGAAAACAGTGTGAGCATTAAAGGTTTCCCCTTTAGAAATACAGTGGCTTGTAAAAATATTCAAACCCCTTGAACTTTTCCACATATTATCACATTACAACCACAAACATAAATATATTTCATTGGAATTTTATGTGAAAGACCAACACAAAGTGCTCTACATTGGTGAAGTTGAACGAAAATTAGACATGATTGAAAACATTTTTTACAAATAAAATACAAAAAAGTGCGTTGTGTGAAATTTTAAAAATATTTAGCCCCCTTTACTCTGAGTGCAACCGATTGCCTTCAGAAGTTGCCTGATGATTGCCAATGACTAAATAGAGTCCACCTGTGTGTAATCTAATCTCAGTACAAATACAGCTACTCTGTGATGCCCTCAGAGATTGGTTAAGAGAATATTGGGTAGCAAACAGCATCATGAAGTCCAAGGAACACACCAGACGGGTCAATGATAAAGTTTAAAGCAGGCTTAGGCTATAAAAAGACATAAACCAAGCTTTGAATATCTCATGGAGCACTGTTCAATCCATCATCCGGAAATGGAAATAGTATGGTACAACTGGAAACCTACCAAGACAAGGCTGTCCACCTAAACTTACAGGCCGATCAAGGAGAGCACTGATCAGAGATGCAGCCAAGGGGCTCATGGTGACTCTGGACGAACTGCAGAGATCTACAGCCCAGGTGGGGGAATCTGTCCACAGGGCAACTATTAGTCTTGCACTACACATATGTAGTCTTTATGGAAGAGTGGCAAGAAGAAAGCCATTGTTAAAAGAAAACCATAAGAAGTCCCATTTGCAGTTTGCCAGAAGCCATGTTGGGGACACAGCAAACATGTGGAAGAAGGTGCTTTGGTCAGATGAGACCAAAATTGAACTGTTTGGCCAAAATGTAAAACGCTATGCGTGGAGGAAAACTAACATTGCACATCACTCTGAACACACCATCCCCACTGTCAAATATGGTGGTGGCAGCATCATGCTCTGGGGGTGCTTCTCTTCAGCAGGGACAGGGAAGGTGGTCAGAATTGATGGGAAGATGGATGGAACCAAATACAGGGCAATCTTGGAAGAAAACCTGTTGGAGTCTGAAAAAGACTTGAGACTGGGGCAGAGGTTCACCTTCCAGCAGGACAACGACCCTAAATATAAAGCCAGGGCTACAATGGAATGGTTTAAAACAAAACATATTCATGTGTTAGAATGGCCCAGTCAAAGTCCAGACCTAAACCTAATCGAGAATCTGTGGCAAGATCTGAAAGCTGCTGTTCACAAACGCTCTCCATCTAATCTGACTGAGCTTGAGCTGTTTTGCAAAAAAGAATGGACAAAAATTTCAGTCAGTAGCTGTGCAAAGCTGGTAGAGACATACCCTAAAAGACTTGAAGCTGTTATTGCAGCAAAAGGTGGTTTCACAAAGTATTGACTCAGGGGGGCCGAGTACTTTGGCACAATGTCTTTTTCAGTTTTTTATTTGTTAAAAAAAAAGAAATAATGTATAGTTTCCGTTCCACTTCCACTGTGGAAAAGTTCAAGGGGTATGAATACTTTTACGAGCCACTGTAGATCCAGAATATCCAGTAGATTTGATTATTTTGATTATTGTAGTGATGTGCTTACTGGTCTTAAAAATGAAAATAAATCAGGCACCTGCAGCTCAACCTAATGCTGCTGATAGAGTCCTGAGCAATAAATACCTGCTCTTGCGCTCCGTTTGGACATGGAAACATTTTGTTAGCTTTAAATCAGATTGTGACTGCTTACTTGTTTAAATTTAAAGGTAACTATTTACCTGAAGACTTTAACTTTAATATGTTTCTGTGAAGCAGTTGGAATTTAATTTAGCCTGAACTTTACTAGGTGGAGAAAGAACAACCATCAGAGGCATTTGTGGGCAGTGGGCCCTCATCCAATCAGGATTCAGCTGTTGCTGTAAACACGCAAATATACAGTAACATTAGAGAGTCAACTGACTGCCAGTCATGTGACACCATGTAGCTGGACACTCGTGTTTCCTGTTATGGTAGAGATTTAATATGGCACACAAACGCTAACCAGACGCTCACTGTCAGTCACGGTTGTTGTCATGGTAAACAGTAAACAGAAAACAGAATGTGCAACCTGAGTGTGTGTTCCGTGGTGCTCTGTATGAGCTTAACTGTGTTATATCCAATAACCTGAATTTCATCTAGGTTACTACGGTTGATACAAGCTGAATGAAAGACTCACAAACATGCAGGAAGACTTTGTGTTCATCTTTAATTGGCAGAATCTCCGTGTTGTTTCTGCCTTTCTTGATATTTGATCTCCCTACTTTGTTTGATCTTCTTGAAGCTGCTTGTTTTACTTTGGCAGTCTGACTTAACCTTTTGTGTCCTACATGTACTGTGAACTCCTAATCCCTTACTTACCATCGCCAACCAATTTTAGACAGTTCAAACACTGGCCAACAGCAGCTACTGTTTCTGCAGAAACCCGATTCCACTGCTTCCAGGAAGTAGCCTTGTCCTGCATGTGGAACTAAAGAGGCTTGTGTATTTCAGCCCCAACATAAAAATATAGGAGACATTGTTGTCAAAAGAGATACAACGACTCTATTGGTCCCTCACATAGTTTGGCCCACTCTTCTTCTGAGATTTCCGCATAGCTCCAAAAACATCCCACTACACTATTTATATCAGGTTGAAGTCTGGACATTGACTAGACCATTGCAACATCTTGATTTTTTTCTTTTTCAGCCATTCAGTTGTAGACTTGTTGCTGTGATTGGGACAGTTGATGACCCAGTTTGGGCAAACTTCATGAGTTGGGCAGAATTTTTTGATATTGATTCATGGTCAGATTACAAGGTGCCCAGAGGCAGAAAAAGGTCAAATCATTAGGCCTCCACCACCATGCTTTGTATTTAGTATGAGGTGTTTGTGCTAATATCCTGTCAAAGTCATGCTGCCATATTGTTTTTGTACGAGAAGAAGGTTTCTCTGTCATCCCTTCCAAGCAAGTTTTGCTAGTTCATTTCCAAAACTTTAACTTTATACATGGTAACCAAGTCTTGGAGTGCTGAGTCTGAGATTGAGCTCTTGAATTTTTTTTTTTTGTAATTTCTCTAATTAAAGCATGCTGATCTAAGGCTGATTTTGCTGGGACATCAGCACTGGAGATTTACAAAAAGAGAACCAGAAAAAAAGATTTATCCTTTTTCTGGTTCAATTTATTCTGAATAAATAATATATTGTGTGATGTGTTATTGGTTATTTGAGGTCTGAATAATCTGATTTTGGGATCTGTTGGGGAGCAGGTGACCTGATTTTGTGACTGGCAATTGGATTATTGCTGCCAATGTGACAGAATATTTTGTGTTGTTTGTCAGCCCACAGTGGGTTACTCTAAGTAGAAATGGAGAAATTAGGCTCAGATGGGAAATTAGGCTCAGAGGATTATTATTCCTCAATTATGTCAGGAGGATAACACCTATGTTATAAGCATATATAAAATAACCTCATTCCCTTTTAAGGCAGGGATAAACTCAACCCCACAGTTGATCCGTGGAAACTGAAACTTAGGAAGCTGGGAGAAACTGATAATCCCTAAAGAAACTTGGGTGTCCTCTGGTTTTCAGGTCGGGACAATCTGTGCTGCAACCTCTTGACACTCAGCTAGCCTCTTTAATAACTGACCTTACTTTAGTGGGCCAACCTCTGAGCAATGTTTCCACCTCCTAAAAATATCCATTAGCAGCAGCAACTCCCACCATTTGAATCATCTTCTCAGTAGCTGTTCCAGCCTGCAGGAGTCAGATGCTGCAGACCCCAGGCTCATTTTGGCAGACAAGACTAACTTCTCTGGGTCTGGGTTAAAGTCCTTAAAGCGCCCTCAGTTTAACTGTTCCACATCAGAAGGTATTGTTCTCTTTGCAACAGTCAGAGAAACAGAAAGGTGATTCCCTTCGAGGTGATGCTGTTCTCAGACTTTCCTGGATTCTGACAGCAGTTCCTTCACTTCAGGACCAGCCTCTATCGCTAGCTTAATGCACAAGCCTCTGGAGGACCCTGCAACTTCACCGCCCCGCCGGTACCTCCACAGCAGAACTCTGCATGTCCACTGCTGCCATCGTTGGTACCCACACCATGTAAACTGGACATGGATCTCATCATTTGAGACGGCTCTGTTACAGACTCTCTGCCGAACGTTCTCGTGAGGTTCCAGGATTTGTTCGAGTTCAATCTTTGTGTTTTTCTAGCATTTTTCTGTAGAGTAACAACTGAAACACCATCTGCAGGATCTTGTTCATTAACTTTTATTCCTAAATATTTACCAACCAATTGAAGGTTTTTTCAGCATCACTGTTCAGAAGGAAAGCTTTTAATTGTAATCCATCTTCTTGAAAAAAAATTGGAGATGAGAGAGTTGCTTCCCATTCCAGGGAGGCACCAGAGGGAAAGCCTCCCCAGCTTGCCTTCTCATCCCTCTCACTCGCTCCCCATCACCTCCTTCTCCATCCAGACCTCCAAAAAATTTCCATTTTTCCATGTGGTTAAATGCTGCAGGTAGGACAGCTGGATTTTTAATTAACTGGACATGTTTTATCTCCTTAAATTGTTCGTCAGAATGATTCCTTTTAATGGACATTCTAATCACATGATTGTGTTTATTTTTCCAGGTATGAAGCCGAGAATGCCTTCTTCTCCAGTCTAAAGCTGAATGATTTCAACATCATCGATACACTAGGAGTCGGAGGCTTCGGAAGAGTTGAGCTGGTATGTCTCAATCCCTACATGCGTTCTTAGTGTAATGCCAGTGATTCCCAGCAGCTTATAGTTTTAATCAAATCTGTTGAGAGGTCAATATTCCAGCTGAATAATAAACTAAAAGCTAGAAGCGAGAAAGCTGTTCCACACTGGTCACTAGTTTGATACCAGTTCCTCATTTCAAGTCACAAATACAGAAACAAACAAAAATCAGACATACCATAAACAGTTTCATTGTGACTGTGTGATAGTTACAGTATGTTTGTAGTAAAGTATCATTGCTTTTAACTAAAAACAAGTCCTCATTGGCTGAAACATCATAGACCTGCAGTTCTGGACTAGAACAGGTTTAGGAAAGTTCAGTGTTGGGTGAACAGAGGAGGGACATGATGGAGGGATGAGGTGTTTGACGCACTGCCGCTTGAGGAGTCAGCTTTCTCTAAGGAGGTGGGGTTGGAGGTGACTGTTGGTTGAAAGGAAAGCCCTGCTGTGGGTTTGCCCAAAAACAGATTGGATTCCAGGCCCGGGGTCTCCTCCTGAGGTATTTTTAGTTGTTCTGAGTGTAACTCTGTGTTGTCAGGAAAGAGGCAACCTCTGACCTCCAGACCTGAACAGACCGCTAATGACATCATCATGAAAATTTGGCTCTGTTTGAGATTTGTTCCAACATGTTACTTTAGTACTTTACTTCAGCATGGACTTTAATGTTCCACAATTGTTTCTATTTTGGGCAGCTTCCTGGCATCACAGTAACTTTTTAAATAAAAAATAAAAAACAGCTTTTAATGTGGGCACTTAAACGTCTTTCTGTCTAGTAAAAAATGAAGTTTCCAACTTGTCAGTAAAACCAAGTTAAGTTAAAGTTAGAGTTGTCTTTGCTGGAAAGCTCTGAGTGGAAACCCGTCTCCAGTTCCCAATGTTTTTCCGTCGGTGCTTGCAGGATAGAGGGGTGGCGGATGGGGTTGGAGCTCAGATAACCTGACATGGAGAATCCGTCCAGAAATAGAGGATTGTGTCATGATCTATAAGAAGCATAGTGAGGTGTTTCTAACCTGAACACTCCTCAGATAGGTCACACTATCCCTGAAGCAGATTATCTCAGTTTTTGACACTATAAAACTGCTAAAGTTTCTAAAATAAGCAACAGTTAAATCTAATGTAAGACAGACCAGACTCAGCTCAGAACACACAGTGAAAGTGAAGAGATAATAAAATGCAATTTATTTGGGGATTTATTTTTAAAGAGTGAGAAAACAAAAAAAAGAGGATTAAACCATAGATCTGATTTTTATAAAGTAGCTAATGAAAAAAGCTGCAGTTAGTGACAGGCCAATAAAAGCTGCTGTTAAACAGCTAAGGGTTCCTTTACAGAAATGACTGGTCTGAATATCAGGGTGTAACAACTCATATTATTCACAGTTGGATACGAATTTAAAGAACACACAACCTGTTTGAGCACCAGGTGGTGTGTTTACCACTGTCATATAGCACCACGAATTTGACCCTTTAGACTTCCCATATTTTTGTCTGCTCTCTCCTCAGCTGCATTAGATCAGGGGAACCAGAAACGTTTTCTGTGCTTAGATTACCAATCCTGTCCTCATCTGTTCCTGCACTGCTTTGGTGTGGAGAGCTTTAGAAAGCATCTTCAGCTGCTCTTTTTCTGTCATGTCACTAAAGCAATAAAAACACATGTGAGTGCCCTCTACTGGATGACAATGGTACCAGGCTGTGATGTCAATATCGTGATGGTTGGGTATTAATAGATTTAATAGATATACCTTTAATGCTCTACTGTATAAAAAACATGACACACAAGATCCAAACAGACTGTGTTTGTTCAGGTGCAGCTGAAGAATGAGGAGGCTAAAACGTTCGCCATGAAGATTCTGAAGAAGCGTCACATCGTGGACACGAGGCAGCAGGAGCACATCCGCGCAGAAAAACACATCATGACCGAGGCACACTCAGACTTCATAGTCAGGTCAGAACCCTCTGAGTCTTTATGTTTTATGTGATAATTCATGTAGAAAAACAAGGGTTCCTAAAGAATGTACTAGTTTCTCCTTTAAAAAAATGTAATCAGTGTGTTCATTTGTCCTGTGGTCTCAGTTATTACAAGAATTGCAGGTATTCTGATTTCTCACTGTGACTCTGTATTCTTGGTTGTCAGGTTGTACCGAACGTTTAAAGACAGTAAATATCTATACATGCTGTTGGAGTCATGTCTAGGTGGAGAGCTGTGGACCATTCTGAGAGACAGGTACGCTGCTTAGCTAGATGAAACAGAGGCTTTGACCGCTAGATGCATGGTACTGTAAATTCACAGCTTTTAAAAAAATAGGAGATATAGGAGATCCAACTAAAACATGGGAACAATTTACTTCTTTATTTGAACCATTCCATTCCATTCACTTTTTTAAAATCAATGAAAATTGTAAATGAATTGTTTTTTAGATGCTATATTGATTTTGTTGTAGTATGACTGATTACATAATTTATATTATTATTAGATAATTTATTAGATTAGTTTTGTTTCTATACAGTTACTCTATAAATTACTGAAATTTTAAACTAACTAGAAATGTTGAAAAAAACATATATTTTAATTATGTTTTTAAAATAATAATTTATTTGTTGCGTTATTTTGTTTGTACGTATTAAGATTTGCTTGGAAAGTTTCAATTTAAAGTTTTTCTTTTTTAAATAAGTATAATATTGTTATGGGAGACTATAATTACATATTCAATTTTATTATATAATATTTGGATCATGTATAAACAGAATATTAAAAAAGTAATCTTCATATATTGAAACTTTACTAAGTTTCAAACATTTTCATGCTTTAAATTAACGTTTGAATGTGCCTGATAAAGAAACTGGAGGGGATAAAAATGTCTCTGAACTCCAGACATATAATCATCTGCATCTCTGTTGGTTCCAGAGGTTCATTTGATGACTCAACCACTAGGTTCTACACGGGCTGTGTGGTTGAAGCATTTTCTTACCTGCATGCCAAAGGCATCATCTACAGAGACCTGAAACCTGAGAACCTGATCCTGGACAGCCGAGGATATGCCAAGCTGGTATGTCCACTATCAGCCAGCAGATTCACAAATGTCCCCTGTCAATCTGTGATTTACATTTATCATGTTCAAAAAGCTCCCACCACTTTGGAAAAAAAAACTGAATCTGTGCATCTAAATTTTGGTATGAAATACATTTTAATAATCTTAAACCTTATTCTTTTACAGGAATTAAAACTACCATTAAATTCCTGTGAATAAAACCCACATTTGTGTCCAAGAGATGGAATGTAAAAAGTTTTGTCTTTTTGCAGGTGGATTTTGGTTTTGCAAAGAAGATTGGATTCTGTAAGAAAACATGGACATTCTGTGGAACGCCGGAGTATGTTGCTCCCGAGATCATCTTGAACAAAGGTCATGATGTGTCGGCAGACTACTGGTCTCTGGGGATCCTGATGTATGAGCTGCTGACTGGCAGGTAAGGTTTCACATACCTAAGGTCAGAAAATTCTAACATTTTACAGTTTCGAGTTCTACAATGTCCATTTGGGTCTGCAGTCCTCCGTTTTCAGGTCCAGATCCAATGAAAACTTACAACATCATCCTGAGAGGCATCGACATGATCGAATTTCCCAAGAAGATCACAAAGAATGCTGCCAACCTCATCAAGAAGCTCTGCAGGTAGGAGACACTGTTTCCCAAAACATAATTCACAGATTTCAGCTTCAGGTTAGCTATTTGACCATGTCTTGGTTGTGTCTGCAGGGACAGTCCATCGGAGAGACTCGGAAATCTGAAAAATGGAGTGAAGGACATCCAAAAGCACAAGTGAGTGAACTGAAAAATTTGGTTTGTTTTTGTTTAAATCCTCTTGACATGAACTGAGTGTTTGTGTGTTCAGGTGGTTCGAGGGTTTTAACTGGGACGGACTGAGGAAAGGAACACTGACTCCGCCCATCACGCCTAAGGTAGGTAGGCAGAAGGTTTAAACCCCCCTGACACATGATCCCAATGTTCTAAATGCCCACTTTGTTTTCTGACCTTGAGTTTTTTTGTGTTTTTGTTTTCAGGTGTCCTCTCCAATTGACACCAGCAACTTTGACAATTTTCCAGAAGACACAGACGAGCCACCGCCTGATGATAACTCCGGATGGGACTACGACTTTTAAACAGTCCTCCTCTCTGTGATGGCGTTAAAGATGAAGACCCACCAGGCAAAAAAGCCGACTGTGGAGAGTTCATGCTTGATCTGAACTTGGGTCATTAAATGATTGGAGCTCTAAGCGTAAATGGAAGCACATGCAAAAGTATCTCTGGAAGATCATCCGCTCATCCAGCGGGTTCATTCAAACAGAGCTGAGTGATGAAGCAGCTCAAAGTGCAGAGCTGGCTTTACATTCTTGATTCTTTTCTGGTTCTCAGAAAACTTTGGGAATGTTGAACTTTTCAACCAAACAGAATGCTGCTAAGCTTTTCTATGAATCTGAGTCATTGTTTGGCTGCAGAGGAACTCTGAGGCAGTTCTTCCATCAGCACCTGGACCATTGTGGTCTCCTTTAAACCTACTTTGTAGCTGCAAGACTCTTTGTTCCCAATATTCTTACAAAAATGAACTTATCCAGCTGCAAATGTTGAGATTCTTTAGTTTGTGTAAAAAGTGTCAGTTCTCACCATCTCCTTCAGTTTCCAAAAATCCTCTTAGAAAACTGCCAGGACTTACTTAAATCACAATCTGCTTCCACTGAAATCTGACAGATATAAGGAAAACGCCTGAAGGGGTCCAAAAGTTCTCAGATATTATTCACAATATATCTTCTCACCTGGATATCTTTTTTTCCTTAGACACTTTACTGATGAATAAAATTAGTTTTAATATGGATAAAGCAGATCAGATCTGAGTTTAGGCCCGAATAGCAAGAGAAACAAACAAACAAAAAAAAAAAACTAGAAAAATGATTATTAGAAACTGCTGACCTTCCAACTTAAAAACATTAAGGATCAAGCAAAAGATTTTTCTTAGAAACTTTTCTGTCTTTCGGTCTTTGAGTTGCAGCATGAAATAGATATTTGGTGTCATTCAGTACAAGTACAGGCACTTCTACATCTTTGTTCGTTACCAGGTGGTTGTTTGTGTGAAGGTGGGCATGGTCAGTGCAAAACAGATTTACTAAATGATAATGTCTGCCTCAGTGGCAGTATCAGTGATTTAAATCCTATTGGTTCTGAAATCTGCAGAACTCCACAAATGCTCAGTTCCAGCTCCTTTGTAGAGAATTTGTGAATGAAGGTGTAATTTCCTGCTGAGAACTAACATTCATGGAGCAGTGAGACAAGAATGTCATGTCAATGCAGATTCCCATTCAGCAGGTGGCACTTATCCTTAATGTTTTAATAAAAGCTAACTCACCTTCTTTCCTGGTCCATGAAGGCAGTTTACCTGCATCATTTCAGACTGGTTTGGAGTTTCCTTCCTGTTACTCTGTTACTGTGAGCATAAACAGATCACATTGGCACAAGCTAAGCTGGAAACTTTCTACCGACCAGGTATAATTACTAAAACATTCAGCGAGGATGTCTCCATTAACAAAGAAAGGAAAAACCATTGGTCTTTTCACAAGGATTTTAGAATCATTATAGTGTTTGCTGCCATCTGGTGGGTTAATGTTGCCACTGTAATTTTCTCATGGTGCTGAGAAGACCTTAAATATATAGCTTTTTACACTCGGTGCGTATGTGATGTGTGGCTTCTGTGAAAGCTTTTAACATCAGATTTCATTTGGCTCTGATTTGCTCAACAAACAACATTATGAAAACAACCATGGAGGAGCTGTGATACTCTGAAGCTGTGACCATGTTTTCTTTAACTGAAATGAGATAAACTCTGTAGAAATCCTTCTTCCATTCTGCAGACAGTTTGATCTACTTGGATGGCTGTAGTTTTCACTTTGTGCCACTACATGTCACTGCTTAGAATATGCTGGACATTTAACACCAATAACTTCGTTTAATTCAAGATTTCTGTTGAAGATTGCCTCTAAATGAACAATGTTTATTCGACAATGAAACTGATGATGAAGAACATCGATGACAAGGTTTGATCTCTTTCTGATTAATCCGTTTCTGATTGATCAGCTAAATGTGCATTACAGAAGGGTTTTAAGCAGCTTGTCAGCATTTACAGCTAAAGTCAAATGACTACTACAAAACAGACAAGGATCCAGTGTCAGCTCTCTTCATTAAACCTGTGATCATGGTTGAAAAATCAGGTGCCGCAGCAAAACAAACTATTACATGCACGACCTTTGCATGCTAACAGTGTTGAAGTGAAAGAGTTGCGACAGATGTGCAGTTTTGATGTCTACTTCCTCAAAGAAGGATCTCTGATCTCTATATTTTGTGCAATTTTTAAAAGAGTGAACAACTGCGTTCATTTTGTATGAAGCTTTTCTATTATTAGTCAGACTTTACTGCAATATTTTTGTAAAATAATCAGTTGTGTGAAATCTCTGCATGACGAAAGTGGTAACAGTGTGTGGTCTGCACCACCAGAGGGAAGAGTATAGTCCAGTCAATACAATCAACCAAAATTATCTGAGATTTATTATCTGGAGTCATTCTAAAAGTCAAATATAAAAATTAGTTTCTTTATCTGAAGGCAGCCAGCCAGGATTCGCTTTAGAGGCAATGACCTGATAAAATTATTTGATGCTTAATGTCAGTGAGGTCGTGTTGGAGTATTAAAGTTTTATTCGGACCACAAGGAAAAAGGTGTGTATATTTCAGTGATTCTAATTTGTGTTTATGGGTGATCTATTTGTATATTGAGGAATATGTTCCTATAGCTTCTATATATTTAATATTATGTTACAACTGTAGCTAAAGAAACTTCCTGTTTTCTAGTGCAGATAACTTCTATGAGCCAGACTGTTAGAAACTGAGACCTGATGCCGAACTCTATCGATGTGTTTAAAAAAAATAAAAGGTTCAAGAATAATTCTTGTACTGCTTATAGTGTACACACACACAAACACACACACACACATGGATGGATGGCTGGATGGATGGATGGATAGATAGATAGATATGCAGGTTTTTAGGGTTTGAATGCAGATCAGCTGAAACGTCCTCCTCCGATCCCTTCTTCTCCTGCTGCTGTCACACAGGAACCACCCCTCCCTCTCTGACTTCGCTTCAGCCCTCCGAGGACTCTGTTCAGATCTGATCAGCAGGAGGTGCCAATGCAGCAGAACCAACAGCTAATCTCTAATCAGTCCGTCCTTTATCATGTGCTGTGTGCCTGCATCTTCACTGTGACACGGATATACCTGAAAAATAAGGACTATAGAAATACTAAAATAAAACCTAATGAAAACGTCATTAGTTAACATCAGTTAACAATTTATAGTTTTAATAATGAGCAAACGAAAACAAATTATTAAGATACAATATGTTGGATGGAGACTGGAAGCAGATAAAGAGCAATAACTGTCCCTGTCCAGGAGAGCATTATTGATTTATTGATGTTTATATAACCACAGGGATAAGGCTTAACATTAGTATTGATGTAGGTTTTTGGGATTTAGGTGTTTATTGGATATATATTTATTTTGCTATCCATTAATAAAGCTCTTTGTAACAAAATGTGACCTTTTTTATCTTGTCATTCCTTCCTGGTTGGAATAGCGCCACTTCCACCTGATTTCAATAATGGTAGATCTTCAGAACAGTAGATGGAAGCAATAATAGGCAGTGGATGTGAAGAGGCAGAGCTTCCAAGAGCAGAAGTTGGTACTTACTGACACAGACATCTCTTTACAGTTGAATTTATACTTAATAATCAATTTTTTTGAGCAGCAGCACGCTGAGCTGAATGATTTTATTCATAACATTGTAATGACATAAGGAAACATGCATTGATTTATGATGAAATGAGACTGAGAGTCTCCTGGGTGTAGGTGTTTGGCGTCAGCACCTTGTGGTCATTAGTGGTATTGTGGTTTAATCTAAAATTGTTCGCACAGTTCACACCAGGTGTAAATAACTGGATATGGTTTCAGGTCTGAAACACAGATCAGGAAACACAGAGTCACACCTTAACCGTTTTCATGGTGTTACTGACGAAAAGGAGGATATTTGCTCTCTGTCAGGCAGCAGCAGTCACTCGCTTTGAGGAGAAGGATGTCCCTCCTCCTCCTCCTTGTTCTTCTCCTCCTCCTTCATCCTGCTCTTTTATGAATGAGATGATGATGTCAGCAGCAGGACCCTCCTCCTCTGATGCGGGAAAAACCTCACCATCAGATAGAGAGATGCTCCCCACACGTCTCTACTCCTGACGGAGGCAAACATCTCCATCCTCCTCCTCCCTCTTCTTCCTCACAAGACTGAGGATGAGTAATCCAGCCGGGGAGGGAGGGGAGATGAGAGAGGTGCACATACAGTGAGGGAGAGAGAGGGGAAGGAAGGGAGGAGACCATTGCATCATCACCATCATCATCATCAGTGAACGTGCAAAACGACAGGCTGAGAATTCAAAAAAACGTCCTGCTGAGCTGAGTCTGAACTGAGCAGGCTAATTCCTGAACACTCACTGCCAGCACAGGAGGAAGGAATCTGGAGAATTTGATCCATACTGCTGGATTTTACTGGACCAGACCCACACCTTTAGCACAAAGCTGAGAAAAGGAATATTTTTATTTAATATCTTTACATCTGGCTGACCACAGGGATGAGGCTAATTTGTGGTTTGAAGGCTGAGTGAGTCACCCTTTAATTTGGAGGACATGATTATTTTAATAGCAAGAACCATCACATCTTCCTGCTCTCCTCACCATGTAATGATCCAGGGACCAGGACAGGGCTAATATCTGGATCCATCTAAGTGACAGGACTGCTGTCCGTATTGGACACATTCCTCTTGGGACCTGGTTTATCCCTGGATAGTGTATTGGCATGTTCTGTTTCTGCCTGCAGAGTTCTCTGCTTAAGCTCCATGCTCTGGAGGTGGAGGGGGGGTCTTCACAGGGGTCGTCCCCAGAGGAAAGCCCCCCTGCCCTGGGCAGCAAGGAGCAGAAGAGCCCCTGTGTTCCTGCTGAGCTGGGTGGGAAAGATGGAAGGACTACAGCTCTCTGCCACAGAGCCCCAACAGATGAGAATCACCCACCAGGTACACCTGTCTGTCTCTTTCCCAACCTGTCTGTTTCTGTCTCTGCCTCTCTGTCTTTACCTTCCTGCCTCTGTCTCTGTCTGTCTGCCTATGTGCTGGACAGATGTCCTTCAAAAGTTCCTTTTCAGTAGATTAACTGTTTTCATATTTTTGTCTGTGTGTTTCTGATGAATCAGCTCCTTCCTGCGTCTCAGTTTGTGGGTTTGTGGATGCTTGTGTGTGCTTTCAGCCTCCCACTACCCCTTTAGCAATCAGCTATTTATAGCAACAGAAGTAAAACTCTGTGAAGCACACTGACCTCCTTCAGCTCTTCTATTCTCATTTAATCTGCTTGCTTCACTGAAGCTGCTCTCTGTTAGTATTTGCTGAGTATTTAAAGTCTGTGCTGAGCTTTCATTGTCACTGGACACCAAGGAGGCTTAGCTTATACTCCATGAACATCTTTACAACTAGTTAATGACTGAAAACATTGAGAAACCGCTGTGCTACTATGAAAAATATATGACAAATGAGTTGTTATGCTCCATTAATTTGCCGTTTGTGTTCAGCAGAGCTTCTGACAGTCCTGACCAGACCTTCACAACCCCCCAGACATCAGCCATTAGCTTCCATCCATCCTAGCCAGCAGCCTCCGGTCTTTGATGGGGTATTGTCCCCCAGTCCTCATCATTCCCCACAGAGGAGCAGCCCTGGATTTGAGGTGGGAGGAGGAAACGGCTCAGAGGGAGGAGGAGGTGGAGCTCTCCTCCAGCTACTAGCAGGACTTTCCAGTCCCCTGCCCTCTCCACGATGCTGCAGCCCCAGCCTGAGGTTCAACTCCGACCCAGATACAGCTCCATCACCACCCTGCAGCCAGCAATACATCCTGTGAGCATCCTAAGCCTTACTGTCATATTCCAGCCTCATGGGGTCATTGTCCTGAATGCTTGAGATGTTACCTTATTTTAAAACATGGGTATCAAACTCTATTCCAGGGTCCTGCATCTTTTAGATGCCACAATTCAGCCATTTGATTCAGGTGTGCTGAATCAGAGACACATCTAAAAGTTGCAAGACACTGGCCCTGGAAGACTGGAGTTCGACACACTTGGTTTAAAGGAACGTGTCATAAGCGGATCTCTGCAGAACATGAGGACATGTGGAGGAAGTGACAATCATTTGAATCAGGTGTGTTGGAGTTTTTTAGACTCATCTAAAACTCAGGATTACTCAACTAGAATGGCACTGATTTAGTGGAATTAATGGATTTTAGATTCTGGACATGCAGGATCACATCCCGGAGTCAGTTATAACTTCATAAAATGTCTTTAAGTGGTATATTTATAGCTAAGTTAAAAATTCATGAGTGGAAACATTAATGACATTTAGAAATAGGATGCTTGTCGATGACAAGCTCCTGGATTTGGGATTAAGGTTTTAATGTGCGACTATCTTTGCTGCATTCAGAACCAGAACCAGAGTCTAGATTTTGTTGTTGTTTGTCCTCAAGTAGTTTCAGTTCCTGGAATCAGTGTTTCACAGACCAGGGACCTGATTTAGAATTTGAATGGATTTGTGAAATATTCATTCCGTCGAGTTTTGGTACTTCTAGATATGAGTCGACATATGAGGCAGGAGGTTTCCCTGATATTGGAACCAAAATAGGATGTGTTTACCTAAAAGAGACTGTCCTCAGAGTTAATTGGTCTTTGAGTCTAGAGCTGGAACTCGGTAGTTCTGGATTTGGCCTCAGCTTTTATGTTTTTCTAGATGAGTTGTTGAAAGTTTTTTTTTGAGCTTACATTTGGACACTTTGATCCAAATATATGTCCAGATTTAGTACTAGGCGACCTATTATGGGTCCGGGTTTAGGAGTTGTTATAGGCCTACCTTGGTGTTTGTCAAGTTTTGGTACGTGATACTGTATCTAGATATGAGACAGGATCTTTGCTCGATCTTGGACCCAACAGGGGTTTGTTGATCTAAAATATAGGTCCACAATAGTTCTACAACAGAGACTTTTTTATATCTTGGTTTTCAATTAGGATTATTTTTTAAAAACATTTGGACTTAGATTTAGATTTGGTACAAGCTGTTTACTTGATCTTGGAATGGAAATGGGTAATGTTTACTCTGATGTTACTCAACGGTAATATTTAATTGGTCTTGAATTGAAATAGATCAGTATCTCATTGTTTTCCATTAGTTATTGATGTAGCTTTTGTTTTTTCTAGGTTGGTATCACATTTGGACTCATTTACACTGATGTATTTGGTACTGTGGATTCAAGTCTGGGTTCTAGCAGGATCAGTCCGAAACTTTAATAATGTCCATGTGAAGTTGTCCTGGGCCTCTTTGCAGCTTTCCTGACCAGTTTTTTTCTCACCCTGTCACCAACTTTAGGTGCATGCCCTGTATTTTCTCCACTTGATGACTGTTTTCACAGTACTTCATGATAGACCTGATACTTTGCAAATTCTTTCATAACCTAATCCTGACTTAAACGTTTTGACAGTGAGATCCCTCTGATGTTTTAAAAGCTCTCTATTGTCCATGTCTTCTGCTTTAAGATGAGTTTAAATGTGATTCTGAACACAACAACATCCCCAGATATTAGAGAATGAGCTTTTGCAACCATTTTATTTTCTATTTTGTTTATTGCTTGAATGTTTTTCAGTTGAGCTGTACGGTCTCTGGGTCTCATTAAAGGTAGAGAAATTTCTTGGTCCTATTACTTACTATCATTACTTAATATCAAAAAGCTATGTTTTTAATATGACTGTATAGACTTTATATATCCACTTTAGGTATTTTAAACATTGATTTGTATCAATAGACTGAACCACTGTTTGGGACATATTACTGGTTACATATTGGTGGGTATACAAGTTTTTTAAACTAAACAGTCCCAAACATACTGTCGCAGGATTTGGAGAAAGAGTTTGTGTTTTTTCCTGATAAAGCAGTTTCAGTTTGACCTTGGCATGTGTGCTTCTTTAATGCATCTTATAGAACCCATCCATTATTTTCCTATGTTATGTTTTGGAGCCTAAACTTGAGGCAGGTGTTTAAAATTTGTTTATTATCCAGTTCATTATTTCCATGTCTCATTAGAATCAGTATCAGACTCATTATCTTCTTTTTACCACCTAAAGCAACTTTGTGCTCTGCTAGAGGAAGGCAGGGATCCACAAATTGTTCAGAGGTTTTTAGAACCGACTCTCTAATTATGGGGGCTGTCTATGTCTAAGAGGCTTACTCTAGAGAATTTAAACTACAAGCCCTGGCCTGAGCTTATGTTCTAAAGAAAAAGTTTGGGAATGAAAGCTAGTGAATGTGAACGTTTATCTTCCTGTCCGCAGGTGCAGGAGTCTGGGGGAAAGGACTGAAGTTTCAGAGGAAGAGTGTCCAACATCCATCCCTTTCCTCACCCGACACATTCAAAGCCTGAAGAAGAGAGTTCGCAGGTTTGAGGATCAGTTTGAGCAGGACATGAACTATAAGGTAAATCCACACCTCCACTGTTGCAAGATGAGATTAATGGTTGCCTGAATCAGTTAAAATGCTCCTTTTTCTTTTTTTCTGCTGCATCTCTATTTACTGGATATATTTCTACATCACCTCACTGTAGAAAAATCTGCCAAATATATGCTTTCCAATGTTTGTCATTCCTTTTTTATACACTTTCAAGTTCAGCATTCCTAAACACAGTACAAGGTGTTTCAAATACAAACAAAATAAAGACTTCACTGATAACATATGGGGGCACCAGCATGTGTGTAGAAAACTTGCTCTTGTCACAATTGTCAGATAAGTATATTATTTGGTGCTCATTTGCCACCCTTTTGAATGCTGCCCTGGGCAACTTCCCATATCAGGAATGTCAAAAACATCCACTGTCCACTGAAATGTAAACTTTAGTATTTGACTGTTGGTATCTTGAATATCTGTTGTTTTTATGGATATGTCTCGAATGGATTTAAATGATTTAATTAATTTTAATCGCTCTGTCTCTGTTGTTTGTTCGTTTTTTCAGCCGTCCCACAATGATAAATACTCAAATCCAGAGATGGTCAGAGTTATGAGTGAGCTGGCAAAAGCTCGGAAACGGCTTAAAGGTAAAATACAACAAAGTCTTGATTTCTGTTTTAGTTTATAAAAAAATAAACTAATATAAATCTAAAACCTATTACTATGACAGTTCGCCTGTAGATTTTATATACAAAAAAAGGCTAAATAAAAACAGTAAACCATTTGTTAATTATCAAAATGTTTTGGCTGTTATTTCCATCAATGTCTCCATTTCAGTCATATAATACAGTCACAGTTGGTGTAAACATAAACAATTAAACAAACAAACAATTTCTGCCAAACTGTTATCCTGGCAAGAGAATGCCCATCCATGGAAAGTTCCAGATGTAATATGTCCTATTATTTCTGCATTAATGTCTGAAGATGTCCAACATTATAGGGTTGCGTCTTCTTCCTCAGCTATGTCTTTGGGATGTGTGGAATATAGTGTTCTATTGTCTTGGTGAAAAATGCATGTACGTCCTGTTGAGTTTGAAAACTTCTGCGTACTCTATTGATCTGAGAGAGACACAAATGTCTTCTGTGCGATGAATATTTAATCAAGGTCTGAGTTCAAATGTACAAGTGTCTTCATACAACACATATATATGTTTTTACAATAAATAACGTGTGATAACATTGGATATAGAGAAGTGAGGTGGAATCTATAAATGAGGCTGACTGGTTTTCAGGAAGATGGGCAGTGGAGTCGAATGGGTCAGAGCTCAGACCCTCCTTTCCTAGAGATAAAACCTGACTTCATCTCTGCCTCAGGTTAATCGTGATCTCTGCTGGTCACTCCATACTGTACTTTAGATTAATGTTGACCTCAACAACTTAATCATATTAGGCTCTGAACCTGTGTCAATGGGAGCCCATTTCAATTTAGGCCAAATCAAATCCGGTAAAAGTGGCTCACCCCTGCTCTTTATCTTCCAAATTTAGATCTGTCCCACTGCAAGTATTCACACACTCTATCTCTTTGTACTTGGAAAAGATGCGGTCTTGAAACCATCATAGATGTGAAAATGATGCAGCTGTGTATTTTAGAGCCTGGCTGGATCGAGAATCAGGCACTGGTTGCTGACAACAGGCTGGATGCTCCTTTTCAAAACAAACGTTTTCAATATATTCTGCTCTGTAGAGGGAGAAATGTGCAAAATCTTCCAAGTTTCTCTGTGGATCTTTTTTTTTAAATCAGTTCAGTGATTTTTCACACATTTGTTGTCAAGCTGGAAATTCAATACAAATGACTTCAGTTTTATTTATATAGCAGCAATTCACAACACATGTCGTCAATTCAGTCGAATAATACAGATTTGAAGTCAGGTACATACATTCCAATTAATCCTAACTATCAAACAGTTCAGTCAGATTCAGTTTATTATTCAAATTGGTTAAAAGTTTTTCTATCTAAGGAAACCCAGCAGATTGCATCGAGACAGTGACTTGCAGCATTCACTCCTCCTGGATGAACATGTAGCGACAGTGGGCAGTTGCTTGCATTGACTTTGCAGCAATCCCTCATACTGAGCATGCATGTAGCAACAGTGGAGAGGAAAAACTCCCTTTCAACAGGAAGAAAACTCCAGCAGAACCAGGCTCAGTGTGAGCGGCCATCTGCCACGACCGACTGGGGGTTAGAGAGAACAGAGCAGAGACACAAATTCTTTGCTCCTCAGCGACTGAAACTATTATGGAGACTACTTTAGGATAAAATAAATAGTTAATGTTGGCCTTTTAAAATCTTTAAATGAAAAAATGGGTAAATAATAATAAATAAAAGAAGTTGATGGGACAAAATAGAAGCATTACAGCAGCTACAGCTTTTTATGACATAGTTTCCTACTGTTTCACTGTTCTGGACACTGATATATATTATTGGATTGGATATCACATAACCATCGCATGACACTTATGCGCCATTGCTATCAGAGCTGCTGCAGTAACACAAGCAACATCAGAAGTACAGAAAACTGTTTTTTTTTAAAGCCCAATAAAGTTTTTTGAGTAGAATGACATAGTGCTTCGACAGTTTGACATAAATGTAACTGAGATATAATTTACATGAAATGTAATTGGCAAAGAATTCTAGAAAAACAGACACTGCTGACAGACAGCTTCAGAAAAAAGCTTCAGTTAGTCAAATAATTTAATGAGCTGCACAAATGGCATGGATTGTTTATTTTTTTTAAATCAAGCACGACCTGAACCAAGCCTGTGGGCCTACCCAACGGCAATAGCTGTGCTGGCCAAGCCACTGGAATTTTCCCGATGCTCCTGATAGCCAGTCTGCCCCTGGGCCTAGGTGACAGGAGTCACATGAACCTTATTTTATTATTGTAGTTTACAAATGTCATCATCAAGGCCAGAAACCAACAAAACATGATACAATAGATCACAGCTATGCAGCTTGAGCTGTTAAAAGTCAACTGACAGCAATGGCAGGCTTTATAGCACAGTAGGTCAACATTGGTCAATACTAGAATGCACAGTTCCCACACTGCTTGTAGATTAATATCTAGAGAGGGTACACATTTCTATGTATCATAAAATCAACAATTTTCTCAGATTTAATGTGAGCCATATTTTATAAAAATTGGAACAAGAAATAATGAAAGTTTTTGTAACAGATGCGTGCTAATTTCACATCAGAACAGGATAGTTTTGTTAATATGACTTAATGCAAACCAATGGCGCCTGCAAGTGCATGTCACAATCTATTGCGGCTAATAGGCTATATCCAATCCAGTAATAAATATCAATGGTTCTGGACACCTAAATGTTATTCACTGTATTTTATCTGCTGTTCTGATTGTCCTCCCTCTGCAGAGATGAGACTTCGGCAGTCAGTGTTTGAGTTGAAGGAGCAGGAAACCAGCGACCCCTGCAGGTTGTACTGTGTGCATTCACACAAAACAGAACACCCAATCCATCCATTGTTTATACCCCCTTGTCCTACCAGGGCTGCAGGGACAAGCGAACATTTGGGCAGGGTGTTGCCTATGTCTGTTCTGCCAGGAATATTTATCCAGGCACAACACCGTATGTTGAATTCTGCATTGTCAGGGTTTATATAGTTAAATTAATTAATAAAAAACTGCAAGAAGCTAGACAAATGTATAACCATGCATCACTTGCTGTGTAAACAAAATAAAACACTCTTTTGAATAAATTTTCTTTATTTGGGTTGTTCACTCAATCTACAGATTGGGCTCTGGTCAGCAAGGCTCGTCAGACCACAAACCATCTCTGGAAGAAACTGTAGAGTCTCTGTTCAGGCGGTTGAGAGAAAAGAGACAGTCTCTGGGTCTCCCTGACAACATGAAGGTTTGTGTTCACCTGATGGCTGAGTTGTTTCTGTAAACTGACCCTGCAGACCTCCAGTTTGAGGTTCTGTCTGTTCATAATGGTGTACAGGAGATGACGCAGTCAGAGATGGTCCTGGAGAAGATAACACTGCAGAAATGTCTGCTGTACTTCGAGAGTGTTCATGGCCAACCGGTAAGGCTTTTTAATGAGGCTGTTTTTCTTACAGTTTGTGTATAAATGCTGATGAAAAGCTGTAATGAAATATAAAAGGTTTCAGAGGTTTATCATCTTTTTTATCCATCAGGGAACGAAACAGGAGAAGAACCTGGTGAAGCCTCTGTATGACAGATACCAGATGATCAAACGGTTACTTTGTGCCAGCCCCACTATCACCACCATAGTGAGAAACACACACACACACACACACACATAAACATGAAAACTTTTCTGGACTAGTTTTACTCCTTTCTCAATAAGAAAAAATCTGATTCTGAGACAGAAAGAGTTTCTGAACTCCATCCTCATTATTCAATTCAATTCAGTTTTATTTATATAGCGCCACGTCTTGTCGTCTTAAGGCACTTTACAAAGTATCGTCATACAGATTTCAAAACCCTTTTAAACAGTGCAGTCAGATTCAGTTTATTATTCAAATTGGTTAAATTATTGTATTACAATATTTGCTCTGGTAACACCCACCCACTCCCTCCATGAGACTGTGTCTGCCCCGGAGAGCTCCTTCAGTGGCGGGCTAGTGCATGCAGGTGCGTGAGGGAGCGTTTCCGTCGCTCCTTTCTCCCTGCAGCTATCACGCTATATAACAACAGTAGTAGCATATATAGGCAAGAACTGTGAACACTTTTTCTATTCATAGGCAATAAACCATTACCACTGGCCAGTTAAGTCTCTCTGGGATTGTGCTGTAAAGTTCACACTGAAGGTGTAAATAAAATTTTCCACCTGTATGATTCGATTTGATTCTTCTCAGTTAAAGCTATTAAAAATAGCTTTAACTGACCTCAGTGAGTAATTTAATTTAAAAAACTGTCTAAACAGTGTCTTAGTAATCTAAAGAATCTAGGTAAAACTGGTATAAAATTGGTTAAAAAGCCAAATTTTTTTCAGGCTGCATTTGGTTTTAGACATTTACTAGAAGTCTATATGTTGTACTGTTGTAGCCAAGGCTGCGAGCCTTGGTATTAACTGGACACCCTGGACAGGTTGCCAGTCTATCACAGGAACACCGAGACTGACAAAATACACTTTTTATGGAATAGTGTATATTTTTTACAGTATTAGGTGTTTATGTGTTTTGTTTTGCAAAAAAAAACAACAAAAAAAAACACGAGTTTAGCTTGTTAGGGCAATCCTTCAACAGTAAAATAAGATGATAAAATGCATTTGGTTTGGAGAGGAGAGGGTGTAAAATGTTTTCTGTTTCTGTCCCTCAGGAGGAAGAGGAGGGTTCGGATGAAGAATCTTTGAGCTCCTCGTTGGTTAGTGATGTTCTAGTTCCTCCTTGCAGTGTGACGTGGCCAACAGGGAGTGAGGACAGTGACCGGGAAAGTGACCCGGCCTTCGTGTCCCCAATGGAGGAGGTGAAAGCTGTCCGTCAGCAGGCCAGTCTCACCACGGCCAACCTGCATGAAGCTTCCAGGTGTGTCAGTACAGGATCATAGCTCCAGCTGCATTAAATCTGCATTCTTAATGTTTTACATTACAATGTAGCTGACTGTCTTTTAATTCTTCTGTCCTCCTGGTGGTTCAGGTCTCAGCTGTTGGAGTGTTTGCGGCAAACCAGAGCTGAGAAGAAGATCAGGAGAAAAGTTCTGAGAGAATTTGAGGAGGAGTTTTACCGTCAGACTGGACGGTATGAAACATAATAATGCTGTATATGTTCTCATTTTTTATCATGAAACAGAAAAAAAAAACATCAAGTGTTGTTGTATTACTGCAATCCAATCTACATCAAATATATGTATAAAAAGTGACTTCTCATAGGGCTTTATAATCCTACTCTTTGTCTTTCTCTGCCTCCTCAAACTCCTATAAACTCCTCTCCCCCAATATATCACACCTCTAAAACATACATCTGTCATTTACTCCCTTAAATGACAGATTGTGTCTGTTCATTGGTAATGTGAATCTCTACCCAACCTGGTTGCACCCTGAACTGGTTTATTTCCATTATCATAAGCCAGCTCAGTAGCCAGAAGGGTTTTCAGTTTTCAGTTGCGTCTGTTTAACACTTTTTGCATAGTGGGGTTTGCTATATAGTGCAGAGGTGTATCGCATTGTAAAATTGCCTCAAAAAAGCTTTATTGCCTGAGAAGGTGTTTCGAATTTTCAGAGAAAAAACATCCAAAAAGGTCAACATCGTCTATGGTTTTGCTAGAAGACACCATATGATTAGCCACATTTTTGTGCTATAAAAAATGCCTAATTTGTAAAATATCAAATTAAGCAGATTTCACAGCCTCCCACTGTAATTCTGTTCTTTAAGTAAAAGAAATACGGCAAGTTTTTCAAAACTCAGAGTAATCCTAAGAATTATAATTTTGACACTGACCTAAATAATAAGGATCATGATGTTTTCCATAACTGAGCAGCTTTACATATAACTTATGAAGTGACTGGTTTTTCCAACAGAGTCTGCCAAAAGGAGGACCGTACTCCGATAAAGGAGGAATACCAGGAATACAAACAGCTCAAAGCCAAACTGCGGCTGCTGGAGGTTTTGCTCAGCAAACAGGACATCACCAAAACACCCTGAAGACAAAGACCATAGAAGTAAACTATCAGATGTTGAGATTAGTACCAAATGTCAGACAGGAAAATAACATTTATTTTTTTGATATCTGTGTTTCTGGTGTGTTACAACACATTTCTGACATGTTTCCTACATGTTTCTGACACAACTGACGTTTCTGAATGGCTTCAAACATGTTTCAGGTATTCAGTCTGATTTGGCCTCGACCTGTATGACATCAGTCCAACATATTGGACGAGTGCAAAATTAATTTACAATATCATTTGTCCCACAGCAATGTTCTAACATGTCAATATGACTGACGCGAATTCCATGTGTTCACCAGGCTTGTGCAATGTATCCAAAACATTGTCAACATATGTCCATTGTGACCATGATTAATAGAAAACATGTTAATGATGTGTTTAACAGGTTGTCCTCATAAGGCTAAAGTATGCTTGACGTGTTAGATGTGTTGGCTGTATGTGTCCTTGAATCTGTTGTATGTCTGAACTGTCTGACTTTGTTTTTGATGTTTCCAGCGTGAGCCACTACCAGTTCCCTATCCCTTTTAAACTGCCCTTAAACTGATCCATCAAAATACCCCAACTTTCTGCTCCAGGCTAGGCCCAGTTTATTATTAACAAACATTCATTCCATCTCAGACATAAATTTAGTATTTTTATAAAGATTGAATGGGTCTCAGTACCCATTTGTCATGAAGGTTGCAAACAATGATTAGCAGCTGCCTGAGATGCTACATTTTATTTTACCACATTAAAACCACATTATTTTAACTATTTTCAGTATTATGAAGGCAGGTGTAACAACATGGTTTGTTTATGTAAATTTCTTGTTTTTATCTCTAACAATTGTCACACACCAACAAATTTGTCAGTTTAAATCTTAGACATGTCCAGACATGCCAACTGTCTGCACTCTTTGCAGTTATACCTTTTATCAGGCAAAGCTCAACCTGTGGCTTCAGCTGATGGGATGATTATTCCTCTATTATGGATTATTTTACATTGGTTACCAACAGATGAGGAATCAAAACTTAATGGGTCATAGAATATAAATTTAAAGTGACCATCGAAAGTCCTGCAAGGGTGCTTTTTTAACTTGTTAGTTTAAATCGACCAAGGAAAAAAAAAAACCTTACCCCACTTGTTGCATGTAGTCATTGGGGGTTACGACAGACAACTAGAGAAGAAAAATGTGGCTTCTAAAAAGATGAACAGCCCTGCCAAAAGCAAATCTGGTCCTAATTTAGGTTTTAGAAATCAGCAAGTAATATAATTATGTCTTTTTATGAGTTGTCATAATTAAATTGTTCATGACATCCAGGTCCTGTCATCTCATCTAAACCTGCAAAAGAGAATTGTCACTTTATATTGATAATTATATTCTAATATAATTAACAATCAATTATAATACATCTGTGATGTATTATATTCTAATACAGAATTAATGTGCTGTTAGTGATCTCAAAGAACAGAAATCACCAAATTAATACTGTATTAAATTATGTTTTTACCACTGTTTCTGTCTCTACCAGTGGAGTTGACAAATTCAGATGAATATGGTGCTGTGCTTATTCAGAGTGCATCTCTTTAAATCATTCAAAAATTTTTTTAAGATAAAGGGAATGGTATGATGATATAATTCTATTTAGGGGGTTGATGTTCCCACTGTTTTGCCAGCATTTGCTTGGCAAGAGAATGTTTAGACATTAGAATGCCACACTGAATACGGTGGATGGGTAAACAAGCATTCATAAAGCAGATAAACACAGATCATTTAAAAAATATAGCAAGAGAAATTTTATTACAAAGACATGTCATCAACAAAAAATGGTAACTTTTTTACAAAGATTGCCTTTAAATTTAATACATAATTCCCTTTTTTTTTATTTTTATGTTCAAAATAGTTTTTCCCTTTTTCCCTTTTTTTCTGTCTAATTTCCCTTATTTATTTAGAAATTTATATTTTAAAAATATAGTTTGAGATTTGTGCCTTATTTAATCAGTGTTGTAAATGTTGATGTGAAGTTGTGATTCAAACATGAGAACAATCTATAATGCTTTAGCTCCTGTTTAGGGGAATAATTCCCATGGCAATGAAATAATTATGTGATTCATTTTTAATGCAAAGTAGAATCATAAGATTATTATATTTAAAAGTTCATTTATATTTAAATAAAATGTTTGTTCTGAAGGCCAGAGTGCTTTCTTTGCTCTGTTTGGCAGAGTAGCACTCAGAAATGCCTGAGTGCCAAGAGGAAGCTCAACATTTTACTTTCACAAGTGGAGCATTTTATATATATATTATATTCTAATAAATATGAATTAGAAACTGCTTTAGGATTATTTCAATTGTGATGGACATGGAGAAGGAAAAAAAGAAAAGAAAAAGAGAGGTCGGGCAAAATAGAAAAAGGATATGGAGAATACAAGATAACACCCTAGAGAACTGCTTCTAGACCTGCAGAAACTTATATAACAGCAACGTTACAGTGCATGGTACTAATAAATGCAAGCTGTATTTGGTGGTTACCTTAGCTCAATATAGGACATCTGTGTTTCTGTTAACACATGAATGTCATAATGGCGGGTTTAAGACTCTGATGTCACACAATCACGAGAAGCAGAGAGTGAGTTTAGAAAACAGTTTATTCTTAAGCCCGGTGAATGGATGAACAGGAATCAGAACTGGATCAGTGGATCGGACTGGAGCATATCTAGGAGTGCGGAACAAGAGACAAACTTAGACGGGCTCAGACACAGGAAAAGGATCTTGCTGTTAGTGATTTCTTTCGGCTGACTTACTGAGTGGGAGGCTGAGCTAGATGGGGGGGAGAATAAGTCCTTCTCCACAGTGTCTGTGGTTGGCAGGCTGTGAGCCGACTTGTTCCAGTAGGTGTTATCCCCTTTTCTGCGGCGAAGCTCCGCTGTGACTTGAGGGGAATGTTGGAAGGTGGACAGGCAGGTGAATGCTCCTCTGAGTAGGCTTGGTGATTTTCCTTGAGAGGCTGGGCTTGGAGTTGGAGAATAGAGCAAGGACCATAAGTCGAAGGCGTCGCGTCTTTGTGTTTCCACACCCCTTCAGAAACGACTCGACAAGGCTGGTGCAGATAACTCCATGAAACACCCGACAAGGCAGGATCTGTAGATCAGGGAAAACAATGAAATAATTAGTTTTCAAGGATAGCAAAACTGCATAGAAGCAGGGGTTGAGCCGTTTACCACTGAGTGAACAACGGGCTGACACCTTCCTCTGGCTCTCCACTCCCTAAAGAAGCCTAGCTGGTTGCTGACAGATGAGGAACACCTGTGCAGAAGCACCTGCCCGTCACACCCTAAAAAGGAGACAACAGAAAAGCACAGCACAGCACACACAAGATCTGCACACAGCCACTATGGATTCTGACATTACCCCCCCCCCCCCACGGATGCCTCCTGGCGGCCGGCTGGTGGAAGGAGTAGTAGAAGCCTCAAACTCCGAGATGAGAGCGGGGTCCAAGATGAAGCTGTGAGGCACCCACAAGCGGTGCTCTGGACCGTAACCCTCCCAGTCCACAAGATACGGCAAACCACGCCCCCTACACCTAGAGTCCACTATCCTATGGACTGAGTAGGCAGGATGGCCATCAATGTCCCGGGCGGGTGGAGGGGGTCTGGACGGAGGGCACAACGGACTGGTGATGACGGGCTTGATCTGGGATACATGAAAAACGGGGTGAACTCTGTAATGCGAGGGCAGTTTAAGGCGGACTGAGGAGGGACTGAGCACAGTGTCCACCTTGAATGGGCCTAAGTAGCGGGGCGCCAGCTTCTTAGAGAAAGCCTTAAGGGGGAAATCTCGAGAAGCTAACCTTACTTCCTGACCAGGGTGGTATGGAGGGGCTCTCAGAAATGACTCAAAAAGGCTGGTGCAGATAAATCCATGAAACACCCGACAAGGCAGGATCTGTAAATCAGGGAAAACAATGAAACAATTAGTTTTCAAGGATAGCAAAACTGCATAGAAGCAGGGGTCGAGCCGTTTACCACTGAGTGAACAACAACGGGCTGACACCTTCCTCTGGCTCTCCACTCCCTAAAGAAGCCTAGCTGGTTGCTGACAGATGAGGAACACCTGTGCAGAAGCACCTGCCCGTCACACCCTAAAAAGGAGACAACAGAAAAGCACAGCACAGCACACACAAGACCTGCACACAGCCACTGTGGATTCTGACACTGAATCCAAACACCTGTGGGTGAGCGCACTTGTGTATATAAGGTTTCTTCATAAAAATAAGCAATAGCAGGTGTGAGAAGACACAGACCTGCACCTTAGGACCAGGGGTAGACACAGAGGAGATCTAAACCACAGACATACAAAGGCCCCCAGGGCATGGGAACCCTGGGAGGACCACCACTGGGACTACCACAACCCCCCCAGAGGAGAGCAGAGGAGAGCCCAAGGGGAACCACTCAGCAGCCACAAGGCAGAAACCACAGGGAGCTGCAGCGATGAGCCCACAGACCTCGCCAGAAGCCATCTATGCTGTAGCAGATCTAGCCATGGACCCATCACCCCCAAGCAGAGGCCCGACAGAGCCAGGGGGGCCAGGCCCCGGCAAGCAGCCACCGTAAGTGAGCCGGCACAAACCAAAGCACCCAGCCCCGGACACAAAAACCACAAGTACACCAGCGGGCAGAGACACCAGCCACCGGCAGGGAGTGTGGCAAGGAGAAAATAGGCCCCACATTTAATAGGGGGCCTAAGCTGATCCAGGAGAGGGAGCAGCATAAGAGACCCAACCTGACACAAAATCAGGCACACACAATCACAATCACATATTTCCACCCTCATGTGTACACATAAAAAACTCACATCCACACACCTTATGTAAAGGCAATCAAAAAAGGACGCCATACTCACAATCACAATCCCACAATCTCACAATCCCCATACATACACTATACTCCCAGGTCCAGGTACTGATACCCCAGAGGAGCAACCAGCCCCCAGACCCAGGAGGTAGTTCCCTTCATTGCAGGTTAGAGACAAGCAGGCTGCTCCAGCACGAGTCCAGACTAGTGCCGGCACCACCCAAACCTGAATGACCCTGGCCCAGACCCAGACCCTCTGCCTCGACCTCAGACCCCAACGATCTCCGCCCCCATCTGGAGAGGGGGTCATGAACAATAGAGGGGGCTACCTGGTCCAAATGAGCCCGGCAACCAGAGCCAACCCAGGACAAAGCAGTCCCAACCCCCAATCAATTCCGATCTCAACCACATAAGCCCCCACCCCCAATGAACCTCAACATAAGGTTATATAACACACCACATCGCCGCCACTGCAGTTCCAACCAGCTCCACCTTCACTGCACAGCCAATCCAAATGCCGGTGAGCACACATCCAAAAAGAGGACACAACCCCCCACCCCACATGCTGCAACCTGTCCACAGCACCCTGCAACCTACCCCCAAACAATGCCTATCCCCATCCAAGGCCAACCACCCACCCCCACCCCAGAAGAAAATCTACACCAACCCCAACATTCAAACAACTTCCAAAACACATAAGACATTAGACACCAAACAATGTCGATCTCCATTCAAGGCCAACCGCTCACCCCCACCCCAGGAAGAAAACCCACACCAACCCCAACATTGAAAACAACTCCCAGAACACAGAAGGCATTAGACACCCAGGTTGACTTTGCCCCAACCCCTCCCACAGACCCTCCACTTCGACAGCAGAATGCACTCCTTGAAAGAGAGAGCATCTGCAATGATATGGTACCTCCCTGCCAGTTTAGGAGGCCCCTTAGCCCAACAATGCACTGAAGGCCTCTGGGCCAGGGCCAGGGGCCAGTGCATGCACCAGCCCAAAACCTCTGGGACATACTCGCCAGGACCCAAACCCCCCAGACTCAGCCAGGACCCCAGCCTGGGGCAACATGCCCGACGAACCCCAGAGCCCACCCACATCTACCCAGGATCAGCGCGGCCACCAGGCCAGTAACATATGTCCACCAGCACAGGCCTCACTAAAGCATCGCAAGCAGCCACCAGATGTCACCCCGGGAGCATCCAAAGCCCCACCCCGGTGGGGGCCACAGCCCCAGCCGCCCCCAACCCAGGGACACCCCAGATGATCTGATGTGGAGGAAGAGGCTGTCTCCAGATTTATGTAATCCAACAAAAGGTTTCTAAACTGGTTAATACTAAGAACATTTTTATTTTTCCCATTCATGAGGATAGTTTTCTTAGCGATACATAAGGCACTGAAAACCATGTGAACTGAATTTGTCTCCATGGTGACATCATCTAAGTTGCCCAACAAGCAAACTGAGGGGGAATATGAAATATTACATCTTAAACACTTCACATATCTGGCACCAAAACCTCTGAACAGGTGTACATAACCATAGTGTGTAGATGTAATTATCAGGTATATTACTGTGCACTACAAGCACATATCAGACGGTGCAAAACCCATCCTGAGCATCCATTGACCTGTATAATGTACTCTATGAAGGATTTTATATTGTATTAATTGTTAACTGGGGTTACTAGTCAATTTAAAAGTTCTTAAACATATATGAAACCAGAATGTTTGGTCAAAGTTGACTGATAAATCTGCCTCCCATTTCATAATAGGAAGGGATATTTATTCATCTATTTTAGACAGTGTCCTGTATATTTTAGACAGCTATTGGGGGGGTTAACCCTACACTTAACGGTTATTGAGCCTAAATTTATTTTTTTATAATAGATTTAATTTGTTGATATTCTAAAAATTTGTTCATGTCCATCCCATTTTGTATAAGTAATCTGTTAAATGGGATGAACTGAATTTCTTCAAATATATGTTCCAGGTATTCAATTCTTTTACTCCTCCAATCTCAAAAGATTATCATTTCATTTTATTATTTATTTTTTGTAGGATGTCAGGGTTGTTCCAGATGGGTGTATGTCTGCATGGGATTTTAGATACTCCCACCATGCTGTCAGAGAGGAGCTGATGTTGAGGCTTTTAAAGCATACATGTTTTATATTTGAGCTAATAAATGAAAGTTCTGAAATCTTAATATTATTGCATAATGGCTATTCTACATCTAGCTAGGGTTCATCTAGAGGTCTGTGTTTAAGCCATTTTCAGATGTATTGTAGCCTAGTAGCTAACAAGTAATGGTGAAAGTTAGGCAGATCTAGTCCCCCTTTATCTTTGATCTTCTGTAGCATTTTTACGCTAATACACGAGGGTTTATCTTTCCAAAGAAATGTGGTGATGGAGGAGTCCAGAGATCTAAACCAGTCAGATGACGGTTTATTTTGGGTCTTTGAGAATAAGTAATTGACTTTTTGGCAAGCCCATAATTTTTACTGAAGCAACCCTGCCCAAGAGTGATATGGATCAAGATTTCCATCTAGCAACATCATCTTCCACTTTTTTTAAAAGCAGGATGTGGTTTAATTTAGTTAAATCTGCCAATCTTGGAGAAACATTGATACCCAAATATGTAATATTCCTTGACTGCAGTTGTGTATTTATGGAATTGTGAAAAGAACAATTAATTGGAAGAAATTAAGATTTTAACCAATTTATAGAATAATCTGAAACTCTCAGATTATTTTTGAGAGTAAAATAAGGAGGAATCTCTTGCTCCAACATCATTAATCTACCTGTAACGTCACTTTACTTACAATAGGAAATTCATCACATAGTGTTTAATGTGACTGCTAAATGAACAGATATGCATGTTTAATTACATCAGAGCACTTTATTTTTATGTATTATTAAATTTAAAAAGGGAAAATCATTTTAAAACAGTCCTTAGGCAAACTGTTGAAGTGGTTCCGGTGAGTTATAGTTTTCCATATGGATCCCAAGAGTGCTGACAGATAATTTGTGAATGTGTGAGTTGTAGAAAAGGGCTTCCAGAAGCTGCAGGGCTTAGCTGTGAAACGTCAAATCAGCAACGTCAGTGCTTCAGTAGATCCAAGCTGAATCATGATGCATTTTTACTATTCTGTGCTGAATAGAGTTGAAGAACAAAACAATCAATTTCCTGGCAGTTTGTGTGACGACAGCACCACAAGAAAAGTTCAAAAGTTTAAATCAACTCCTTTAATGATGAAAAAGCATGTGTTGGTTTGTATCATGTAAAAGAACCATACTCAAGCTTGTGGGTTCAGTTACGTACAAAGAAACCTTAGTAGTGTTGTGTAACCCCAATAACTCTGATAAAACATGTTCTACTTGACTGAGATTCAGTTGTTTGCTGACTTCCTTAAACTGCTCAATGCACGTCGGTGTTGATGTAGTGACCTTATTCATGCTGCTGTGAAGATTAATATTGTTCCTGTATAATCCTGGTCTGCCTGAGACATTTCTATACAGACAAGTTTAAATAAATATTTTAGCTATAAACATGAGTTTGTCATTTTTAATTCAGTTAAATCTTTAGTTGAGGACACCTTAAGGACAACAAGACAGTCAAATGAAGAAAACAATATTTTCAATAAATATGTTAAAACACCCACAAAAATGACCACAAAGAGAAAAAGAATGAATATGTGCAGATAAAAAATATTCTCAATAAGGACAGGTTACTGGAATGAGACAAAAGACACACCGGGAGCCCAAAAATGACCAATGGCAAAACACTAAAATGCAAAGCAGTTAATTTATATTTGACAATTTATTATTTAGAAATATAATTTTGCAGAGCTGACTGTTTGCAATTAAATTGTCACTTATTCTTTAAATCTACAGAAAAAAGTTTTCTAAGGTCTTAATAAAACAAATCTGAACGTTTGGTAGAAGTTCTTTGAGCTGATTCCTTCTTCCGTGATCAGGAATTGTAGTTGTGCTCAAGTAGGTTATGAGTAATAGTAGCTGGACATGACTGTGAAGATGTCAGATGAGCCTTCATATGGAGTGATGACTGGTCTCAGGCTTTTTAGCTCTTTGTAATGTCCAAAGTGTCTGATCCTGTAGGAGCCAACAGGAGCTGAGGGGGGGATGTGCCATTCAACTGTGGCATTATTTTGTTTATTTGAACCCTTCAGCCAGTGAAACCTGCAGAAATTACAGCAGGGGTTAAGTTTTGTCTCAAGCTTTGTAAAAAACAACAACAAGACGAGCAGGCTCTTTTCTAAGTGTGTGCATCCAGAAAAAAAAATGTCTCCTGCACTTTGTGGCCTGTCCCATAACTGAAATATACTAGTTCTAACACAAAATTGTGAAAGTTTATCCAAACAGAACAAGAAAAATGTTTAATCCAACTGCTGACAAGTGAAGTCACAAAATCAATTAAAATATATTTTATTTACCAAACCAGAACACGACTAAACCAATCAGAAAACAGATTACAAGAAAACAACCTTGTTCCTCAGGTTTTGTAATAGACTATTACAGAACCTGAGAAGCAAGATCATCTGTGATCAAATGTCCTGTGATTTAGATTTTTGGATAAGTATTCTGTTCATTGCATTGTTTCAGAGTAAAGGATTTCATCTCTTTGTTAACCAAGAAATTTGCAGGTAAACAAACCTGGTCTCCCATGATGCATCATTGTAAACAACTTCCCAGGTTTCTGTTCTGTTATCATACATCTCCACTGTAACAAATGTTTTATCTCTCTGCAACAAAATAAAAGAAGTAGGTTAGCAAAGTTGAAAACAAAATTTTGCAACAATCCACTATAGTAAAAACCTAAAAGAAAACTCAAATATATGAAAAAAACTTTCTCCTTACAATGTCTCCTGAATGTCGAGGATTTCCCGCTATGAATGTGACTGAGACAACATCACCCTAAGAAAGACAAATGCAGATTCATTTACAATTTTACATAAAAATAATGTTTCTGCATTTAGGTAATCTGTATATAGGTGAGTTCCATTGTTTGTAAATTTCCTTGCTCATCTTATTACGAAACATTGACATTTTTAGCTAAAGCTGATCATTTTCGTAGGTTCTTTAAGTGTTATATATTTTTTCAATTCAATTCAATTTCAATTAAATCTAGCTTTATTATCAAGTGTTAAAAGCACAGCAATGACACCTGAGTCGCTGGATAATTTATGCAAAAATAATTCAGGATTCAATGATTCAGTGAAGTTTTTCTTGAATTACAGACATATACAATACATACATACTAAGGATAACAGCATAGCTGCAGGTGTGCAGAGATATGAGCAGCTTCAGGCCTAAAAAGCTATGCAGATCAATGAAGCCTTGAAGGAGCCCTCTCTGGTGTGAGGGTGTGGCTCCTACCTGTCTATAGAGGGGAAGAACTTGTTCCAGAACATCTCCAAAACTAGTGTTTTCAGGTTTCCTGTCCACTGCTGCTGGGGCCAGTAAATTAAAGAGGTTATTTGTAAAGAAGGGAGGCTCGGGACCAACAGGCAACCCTGACACTCTGTCCTGAAAACACCAAAACAAAAAACATGTATATTTTCATTGTAAGGAATATCATGCATTTATTTGTCATAATGCAGATGTCTAAACATGTGTAAAACTTTAAATAAAAAAAAAACAAAAACCTGTGTGCATGCCTTCCTAGTTCTGCTTTACCAGCCCCACCTTGGTTTTAGTTTTTAGCTTTTCTTCGATTTCATTCTGTTATCAGTTTTGAATCCCTGCTTTCTGACAGCCAAACATGGAGTTTGCAGCTTTGGTTTTGTTTTATGTGAAACTGAAGTTTATTCACTAATTGTATCTGGGCCAACTTCTTCTGATATTTACATTTACCACAGTCTCTAAAATACTGTCCTAAGTGTAACATTAAACAGTTAAATGTCAATAGGGCACTTAGAATCAACAAAGAATGAAGATAAATCTCCGTATATAATAAATTATATTAATTTATTTCATCATATTTTACTTATTCTGACCACACCTGGGCGATGGCTTTAGCTAGTTCACGGTACTTGTGCAGATAAGCAGTGAGAGTGTGCGGGCCATAAATGGTGGATGCTCCTTCATACCGCTGCACCTGAAACACACAGGTGTAAATTTGTTGGATGATTCCTGCTACACCCAGAAAGTAACTAGAAAACAAATATCAGGCAAAAAAATAACTCACATTTTTACTGTAATTTAATCTATTTCTAGGTAAAAAAATCAGAACACTTTGATTTAGGTTTACTTAACAACCGATGTTATAAATTGTTCATATTTTCTTCATTTCGGTCCACCTGGTAGTGTGATGCTACCAGGCAGTTACTACATCTTTGATGACTGTGAGCAGACAAGTACCTGGTACTCCTCGTAAGTGGTTATATAGTGAGTGTAGATGTTACTAAGTCCAGCAATCACCACCTCTGTGTTCCTAAAAGTACCCACAGATTCTAACTCCTGAAAAGACAGCAACATATGTTAAGATCTCAGAGTAATGCCACATAATGATCTGCAAAAATTTTTTTGTCCATGATGCTAATCACCTCTTTGACAACTTTTCGCAGCCTCCTCCCTGACATGGTGCTGTGAAAACACCCACAGGAATACAGGGGATAAGCAATAGTGCTACCAACAAAGTTAGTGTAAAGTCAGCTACCTTGATGTTAGTGATACTGTATGGAAAACATTTTTACGTCATTTCTCCAGGGACAGCTATGACAGCTACTGATCCGATGGTGATGATTTGAACATCCACAATCTGAGGATGCCAAGGCAATGGCGAGTTCATCTGTACAGCATGAAGACAAATCGCTCAGAATGGTTTAAAGCTCACATTGACAGTCTATTGCTGAGTTGCAGTCACGTGACCCGGATGACGCGCAAAATTCAGATGGTGGACAGGAAGTGATTTGCTTCGGTTCAAAACACAGCGAAATGGATCACAGCGAGTACGCTAATGACTTACATGGGCTGGTGCAGACAAGATATCGCGAAAAAAAATGCGTACATTTAGGATATAGTCTTAATAAAACAGACTTGTAATATAATCTGAAGGATTTATCCAGCGTCGAGGCGACTGACATAACAAACTATCTGGTTCTGCAGACCTACTATTATACGGTGAGCCAAAAGAAAGCTTTCAAAAGCCTGGAAGCCAACAATTATTTTGTTTCAGGTTGGGTCAACCATTTAGGATCCAAAAAAGCTTTAAATGGCTGTCGCCTTGTTTCTGCCTGGTTGAGTAGTGAGTTGTTCTATTTTAGGTAATTAGCCTGTGATAACAATGCCATTGCTAAGGCTAACGACGTGTTAACCAGTGTTATTTCTATGTGCTTGGATCTACTTGTAAATAATTTTTTTAGCTTCTGTAAACCCAAATTTTTGCTAGAGTTGTATGTATATTCTGATGTTCCTGCATTTCTCCAATGTAGGTAAACGGAGATCTACAGATCTCAAGTAAATGTATGTTTGTCTTTCTAAGTAACTGTCCAATAAATTATCTGAAAACTCAATTCAATAAACGGTACCATCCCTACCTGTTAGAAAGTGGTCGCTGCAAACTCTTGCATTGTCCGTTTCAGCACCTCTTGTTTTAGCGTAGATTGTTGATCCACTTTTGTCGTCTTTTTTCTGTAAGTTTTTTAAAATTAACTCCCTTGTGACACACTACTTTTGGATCACGACAAAAGCGATTATCTTTCTCCCGATTAGAGCGAGTTACTACGTCATCAGCAACCCAGCAATAGAGTAATCTGAGGGTCATGCATTCACATAAGAAAGATGTTAAAAACTACTGAGTTATACAATGAGTCTTCTTTTCTTTATTTATCCAGTGTCTGGTCATCATTTGCTGAAAAAATCAACATGGTGTCTTTCCTATTTCTGCTATGCCTCACTTCGCCTGTGCTGAACAGGATCGGTTTGGGATGATGACATTCCTTTGTCTGATTTGATGGTTTGCCCAACAGAATATCCCTGATCCCATCCCAGAATGGATCTCCTTCCACAGCACCTTCACACACAGTTGGAGACACGGGCTTCATGAGAAAAAGGCCAACGCATCAGAGTGACATCGAAATAAGAGATGATAACTCAATCACCTTGAGTGAAATTCAAGCCTCCTCCACCATCTGTTGTTCCTGCTGCAAAACTGTGACCCAGAGCTGGTTTACATGTGCTGACCTACAAACACACACACACACACATTGTATATATATATATATATATATATATATATTATACATATAAGCCTATTAATTCATTAAAGCGTATTAATCAGCCATGTATGGAAATCAGATGTGCTGAAGCAGGGAAACATCTAAAACATGCAGAACACCGGCCCTTGAGGACCGACTTTGGACACCCCTGCTATAACCCAAAAAATATATTAAATTTCTCCAGTTTGTTCAATAGAATGTCATCAGATTTAAAGATGACACATACTTGAACAAATAATTTGTTAGATGCCAAACTATAAAAAAATACCTGTAACATAACAATACAGAAAAAATCATTTTGAAAAAATCCTTTCAGAAATAAAATATTGCAGAAAAGAATGATTTGAAAAGGTCTCTCTAACAAAAAAAGACAAATATAACATTTAACTAATATAACATTTTAACAAATCAGAGAGCCAAGGATCCTTAAAATTTATAATTTTGTCGAACAAAAACGCTAAATGTCCAACAAATGCCTCAGGTTCTGGAGTTCATTTAATTATCAGGATAATTCTAAACAAATCTTGAGTGTGTTTCCTGACCGTGTGTGTGTCGTTGATCTTAACAGTCACGTCCGTCATGTTGACCCACTGGTGAGCAGCCTGAATTGGACCGGTGACCTCTTCAACTGCATTCGCATATAGTTCCTGCAAGGGGCATTAGCACATAGACAGCCATTTTTTAGAAGAATACTGATGCAACTAACATATTTTCTCTGAATGTGAACCTCTGCTATCATAAAAAATATGATAAAAATAGGAAGTATATCATCTGTATCGACTTAGCATGTTACAGACGAGGGTCCCTACAATCTAGCACATACAAACACTGCTGCTTTAATGCTTTATTCAACTTACATGTTTTTATTACTCTGTGGCTTTTTACACAACCAGACCAACAGCTGCAGACAGATACATACCTTGGCCTTCATGTAGATATTGTGTCCAATGATTTTTGTGCTGTCAAACATGTCTTCTCCTGGCCCAGATGCCTGACACATTTTAGTCTGAAGGAGACACATTTACTGTTCAGCTCTTAATGATGGCAGTTGTTGTGATTTTTTATTTGTATATGGTGGTGTGTGTTCTGTTTTTTACCCCTCCGACAGGACAAGAACTGTTGAGGTAGTCACAGGGCAACCCAGTGTTCACACAACGAGGTCCTCTGGTATTTGGAGTGACGTCGCCAAGGTTACTAGAGGAGAAACCAGCAACAAAACCCCCCTAAAAAGTGCAAAAATAGAACATCACTAGATGCTTCAGAGCAAGCCTGGTTTAAAAACAGGAATAAAATATGTAAGCCTAAAATAAAAATAAAAGTAATAGTCAATTAAAATCAGATGCAGTGGAGTCAAATGCCAGTCTAAACAGATGAGCCCTCAGTTGATTCTTGAACAACTCCATTAAAGGACTTGTTTAAAGTTTTAATTATGATTCAAATGTTTCTGATTTAGGTCATTAAAACAGCTTTAATGTGACAAACTATAGTATCCTGCTTGTACCTGTCCAGGTAGCTCTCCAGGGTTCTTGTCCTTCTCCAGCAGGTAGGAAGCATAACCCATGTTATCACTGCTCACCATTCGATTGGTGTCGTTCATGCTGACAGCATGCACAGCAAACCAGCTATAAATATGGAAGAATGACATTATTAATAACAGTTTTCAATTTACAAATAGCCAATTTTAAAATATTTTACATGAACATCAAAATAATGGGAATAGAATGTTGTGTGAGACAGACTTTGAGACATACTGGAATTATTTATAAAAGAAAGTTGTTTGTTTCAGAAAAAAAAAGAAAATTAATTATATGTTTTGAAAGAACCAAAAAAAAACTTTATGGCATAGTAGTAAGACTAAGGAGTAGTTGGGATCAGCTTGTTTTATTTGTTGAAATATTTTTCTTACTAACTTCTTATTATTTTTATCATGTAGAAGTTGGATGACAGAGTGGGAACTGACATTTAAACTGATAAATCTGGTGCATTCGTTTAATGCCTAGTTTGTGAATGTCACTAATGCAGAACATGAAAATCTGCTGTATATTCACAGATACAAGCTGGACACTAATATGTGATTGATTTTGAAGAGAGAAGTGCTAATAAACATACAGTTTCTATTTTATAAGGTTTAGGAGGTTCCTTTAACTTCCTCTGGTGTAAATATGACCTCTAGAAGTTCAGGTTCGCATTTGTTGTTTAAACAGAAATCTGGAGTAATCCTAATAGATAATTCAAAAATAATTAGCTCATAAATAATTTGGACAAGTTGATGTCCAAATTATTATTATATAATTTTCAAAATTACTGAATAACTTTTCTAAGAGAAAAACACAGTTTATACATTTACTCTTTTAAAATTAGAAAATCTTATCTTTACCTGATCATACCAATTCCATCACCATCCAGATCTGTGAACTTCAGCACCAACACCTGTTTGTCTGTGTTCGACTTGTACCTGAAGAGATTAATATGAGTACTCATTAATAATGTATTCAGATGTCTTCTACAGTTGATTAAAGCAGGACTTCATGAACACAAAGCAGCGTTGGGTCACTCTCATATCTGAACACATCTTGCTATTGGTACTAATAGAGATCAATAAGACCAGCGGTCTGTATTGATCTGCTGTTTCAACATATCCTGGGTTTCTTCAGGTGATTTAACTTAACTTGTGCTGACAATGAGTATAACACCTTATGGTGAATCTGATGCGTGATTAAAAAATCTTAGATTTAGAGCACTTGCAAGGAAAAATACTCAACGTCAAAGAAGAGCAAACTAAACAGGTAAAGCATTTTGAAACACACAGATGAAAGGAAAAACCTATGAGTTTGAAAAAAATATTTTCCATGTGATACAAGCATTTTTATCAGCTGAGAAGCTACACACTGCTGGTCAGATCTCTAGAATTAGGACTTTTTAGTATCCTGTAATGGGGCTCTCTTCCTTTCGCAGCAGGAGTTTTATAAGAGTTAAAACTTAATACACCTCTATTGGCTGTAAAACAAGTTTGACTTTTCAGTGTTACCGTAGTAGTTTGGTTACCATGTTAAACTTATGAACAGTTACAGTGAAAAGCAGTTATTCTTTCCACCAAAGCATGTTGATTATATGCCTTTAAGCATTAAAAACCTGAACAATAGAGCAAATGGAGCAATTTTTCTGCCATCTTAAAATGGGGGTGAAATGTATGGTTTTTAATTTTAAAACAGTAATGCATTTCTTTTATTCATCATAAATCAGGTATACCAGAGGCTAAAACTCTGTGTGGAATTGGTGTATTCAGGGGAAGGATGCAGACCTGTGTTCAGTTTGTGGCAGAGCATGTGGACCCGGGAAACATGTACAGACATGCAAACAAACACAGATGTAATGCAATTAAGCTTCTTCACTCCTCATAGCTGTAACATCCCAGTTACCCATTTCAAACAAATTCAGTAAACTCCAAGTTGTAACCCTTTAAATAGGCTCATGAAATCAGCTGACAAGGCAAAAAACTGGCAGCAAAATAACTTTTAAGGATCAAAATCATGATTTCCTGTATAAAAAGAGTGTGTCCTAACCATATGGTTTTCAGAGCCATCACCGTGTATCAAATGTGGCAACACTACCGAATAAAAAATGCAAAAACTGATATACTGTTTCATGAACTCATGAAATTAGTAAATAGTTCTACCATTGTGGCAAGAATAATAATCCACAGCAATGAATGGGATTTTTTTGAGACATTGCCTTCTCTGTTGCACTTGTGGGCGGAGGCTGAGGTGGCATTGCGCGTGCCTTGCTGTCACGGCCCGCTGTGTGGTGGGGGGCAGAATGCGGTGGGGGTGCTTGGAGGGGCCTGTGTGCAGAGCTTGTGCTGTATGGATGTGTCTTCATCGGCTCTTCGGGGGTGGAGCTCTCCTGTGATGGTGTGCCACTGTGGGGAGGGGATTCATGGCATTTGTGTTCGCTATCTGTGTCCTGGTTGGGGGTGGCCCTGTGGGGAAATTCATGTTGGGGTTTATGGGGGGTGGGAGGCTCATTCGGTTGAGATCTGAATTCACTGGGGGGTTGGGACTGTTTCATCTTGGGACGGCTCCGGTTGGCGGGCTCGTTTGGACCAGGTGGACCCCTCTTTTGTGAGGTAGTGGTACCTTGACCTGGTTGTGTATCGGGAGTGCGAGTGAGTGTACAGTGTCCATTGTTGTGTGCCTGTACATTGGGTGTGTCGGTGTGAGTGTTTTTATGTGTACACATGGGGGTGAGAACGTTTGATTGTGACTGTGTGCGCCTGTTTTTGTCTCAGGTTGGGATTTGGGCTGTGCCCTCTCCTGGATCAGCTTAGGCCCTCCATCAAATGTGGGGCCTATTTCCTCCCCGCTATGTTTCTGCAGGTGTAGAAGCAGTCTTCTAGGGTGTTGTCTCGTCTTCCTTCTCTCCTCTGTTCTTTTCTCCTTCTCTCCCCTTTTCCTTTTGGCCCCACCTCTCTCTCTTTCTTGCAGCTTCTTTTCCCTTTTCATTTCCCTCTCCGTGTCCATTGCAATTGAAATAATCCTAAAGCAGTTTCTTAATGAAGTTTCTTTTATTTATATTAAGCAGAGCATTATACCGTTAGTCGTAATGCTCCACTAAAGTAAATCAGTTGGGCTTCTACTTGGCACTCAGACAACAATTCTAATTGCTACTCTGAAAGAAAAGAGACATTTGCCTTCAGATTATGAACTTGCTGATAAACTCTTTTAGCTGTTTTATAGCTTTAAAAAAAAAAAGTTGCGATAGTTATATACGCTTCAATATTTTACTCGTACTCATACTCGTCGTCTTCCACTTTATCGGGGACCGGGTCGCAGGGGCAGCAGACTCAGCAAAGACACCCAGACGTCCCTCTCCTCAGACACCTCCTCCAGCTCCTCCGGGGGGAGCCCAAGGCGTTCCCAGGCCAGCCGAGAGACATAGTCCCTCCAGCGTGTCCTGGGCCGTCCCCTGGGCCTCCTCCTGGTGGGACGTGCCTGGAACACCTCCCGAGGAAGGCGTCCAGGAGGCATCCGGTATAGATGCCCGAGCCACCTCAACTGGCTCCTCTCGATGTGGAGGAGCAGTGGCTTTACTCCGAGCCCCTCCCAGATGGCCGAGCTCCTCACCCTACATCTCAGGGAGTGCCCGGCCACCCTACGGAGGAAGCTCATTTCAGCCGCTTGTATCCAGGATCTCGTTCTTTCGGTCATGACCCAAAGTTCATGGCCATAGGTGAGGGTAGGAATGTAGACCGATCGGTAAATCGAGAGCTTCCCTTTTCGGCTCAGCTCAATATTTTAATAGTGTTTTATAGATTAACATTTAATAAACTTGTGTGGTAAAGCATACATTCAGGTTTTATCCAAAACATTGTTTTGATTCTAATGTCTGTAATAATATGACTAACTTGCTATGGTTCTGTGTTTTCTTGTCTGTTCTTGTTGAAAATTCCATTTCTAAGATTAATTAGTATTTTGATCGATATTCACTCCTCCAAACACTGCACTATGGGATGTTGATTGTCAGCGTTTACACACTTAGAAAATGCTACACAGTTACTACACTGGACAAACACATTGCAGGCTACTGGACTTTAGCTGGAGGTAGTTTTGTCAGAAGATAACAATAGTTCACATTCTGGAACAGTGAATACAACATCCAGAGCAATATTTGCTTTTCTGATAACCATTTAAAAGTCAGAAAGTAAAAAAAAAAAAAAGAAAGACAACCTGGGCTAGTTTGGAGGAGCTGCTTTCAAATGTATTGTCTCTGATGTGGAAACACAACTTGCTCCAGAGTTCTGTAGGTTTCCCATATCAGTTATCATGCTGACAGAGCTGCTTTAACACTTACACCAGAACCTGAATGTTTATATTGACCCAATAACTCAACTACCAACCACAAGTCTAACAGAGTGACATCGTAATAAAACTAGATGAGTGAAAACACCAAACCAGATGGCAAGGATAAGAAAACAAATTTTTTTAACCTAACCCTATTATTATTTGGATCCATCCATACCTTTGCCTTTCATTCTCTGGGTTGTTCAGGTAGGAGTGAGGACTTCTGTTCAGACTGCTTTCGTCTAGCTCTCCTCTGTTCCTGTAAATCCTGCCCGGCTGCATGGTACTGTGGGCTATGTCTATGCTCTGAAATAAGTAATAATGACAATAATTTAAGTTTTTCATGCACTATGTAGTGCAACAAAGTCATCTGTAACAGTACATCTTGGCATTACAGAGATCTATCTATCTATCTATCTATCTATCTATCTATCTATCTATCTATCTATCTATCTATCTATCTATCTATCTATCTATCTATCTATCTATCTATCTATCTATCTATCTATCTATCTATCTATCTATCTATCTATCTATCTATCTATGTTCTGAAAATCTTTGTCCTTGACGGAGAAGTCAAAATATATAAAAAACTGAAATACGACAATTCAGATAACATTTGGTTGTTCAGAAAACACATAGCATGTTTTTGTATTTAAGTATGATCCCAGGTGCTGTTTTTGTCTTAACTGTTGCAGTTTATTGTTTCCATAAGATGTCACCAAACTGCTACATTGAGTAAGATACCAAATATCCTCCAAACAAGCCTATTACTCTGACTCTCTGATCATTAAAGGTACCAGCATCAACATAATTTGACCCAACCTGGAATCAGATAGGATCCAGGCCTCTTTGGTCCACACAGAGACAAACCTTTACGATGCCGTTGACCAGCGGCTCAATGGACGCCTTGATGTATCCCTTACTGGTGATCATAAAAAGTGTATACTGGAAATATCCTGCTGGTCCACAGTGGGTGTGTGTCCCACTCAGAACCACATTATCCTGTCTGTACAAGTTTCCATACTTTTCCTTCAGCACCTGTAGAACCTGAAAATACAGAGATTTATACAAAAACAATAATTCTGACACGGACCAGGTTCTGAATTCAAACTGTTCTGGACTCTAAAAGCGTCATCATTATAAGACTAAATAAATAAAAATGAATGACTTTTGTTGATGTATGTTTGGCTGTACAAAGTCTTTACCAACCTAATCCTCACAGTTCTTTTTATTTGCTTCCAATCAGCTAGATTTTTTTTTTTCGTTACTGTCCATTTAATTAAAGATCTATGAAGTTGTGTGGAATAGAATAAAACAAGTACTGTATTATTTCCCTATGGGAAGTTATTGTGTTACTACAAAAGAATAGACATTTCAGATAAGACATGCATAAGCCAAATAATAATAATGATAAATGAAAGTATGCACAAAATGGGAACGCTGATAACACAAGCTGTGAAAGGAGAACCGAAGCTCCATCATATATCTTTACACAGTACGGTAGATTTGTATGTTAACCTCCAGCCGTAGCCTCTGAGAAATCATCCCCACATCTGCAGTGACGAAGACGACCCTCCGACTTCCATCATCGATGATGAAGGCTCGACTGTACAGACGTGTGTGTATTCCCGCAGCCGTCTGCTGAGGGTTTGCATAACCCATCTGAAATACACAGGAAAACACTTTGTTGGAGCAGGATAATATTATATTATTGGTGAGTCCCAGCCTCTCCTCTTGAATATTTGTGGGTAGGAGTGATTAATGCCAGTGCATATACATAAAGGAAGAAGAGCTTTAGCTCAGTCTGTGTTCTCTTGCATAGTGTGGAGCGACACTCTCCAGCTCCTCATGGAGGATCCAAATGCATTCTCAGTCCAGAAGGGATATCTAGTCCTTCTAGATAGTTTTAGATCTGCCTCAGGCTCCTGGTAGGTTTTCTTATGACAAATTGGTATCAGAGGAGTCCATCTCAGTGAAAAGCAGACCATGGATATTGGTCAACCTCATCCAAATTAGCAAGACTGGGGCACCTGCCTAAAAGCTCACCAGCAAACACCTGTTGGTTGATACCTGGGGCTTGGCTAGGCTCAGCACAATAAGTATCATGAAGCCCTCGCCACATAGGCAAAGCACCTAAAAGGATGAACGCCGTGGCCAGATGTCATGCCAATGAGCAACAGGTAAGTGCGGGAGCTTGGGTTTGCTGATTCCTGCTGGCTTATAGTAGGAATAATCTGTCGGGGAAGTTGTTTTATAGTGGCAGACACCCAGTAAGACTTTCCTCTCATTTTGGTTATTTTTCTGTTCATTTAGCCTTTTCAGATTGTACAGTGAATCCAAATAATTTCAATCTAACATTTATGAGTACGTTACAGTTTTGATTTGGTCTGCCTGCTTCTAGCTGGATAAATAAGTTTTAATCAGGTTGTTTTTTTTCTAATTCAATTCATTCACTTTAACACACTCCGGTATGTCCTTAGCCGTGTTGGTAACTCAGGAAATGTGCTGTGCAAAATTTCTGTTGAGCGACCATAAAGGCTATCAGTCCAACACACCTTGTCAGATAAAGAGGCACATTGTCTCTGCTGCAGACTTTGGAGTTTGTTTCCAAAGCAGATCAATCTTCTTCTGTAGACTTTCCTCTTATGATCCTGTACACCTATTTCAGATTTGTTGAACAGTCAAACACTGTTCTTACAGCCTTTAGGTGGTGTTTATATGATCCTCTGCTGATAACTAAAAGATAATAACCCAACATAAGGATAAAACTGAGATATCAAACATGTTCTTGTATTAGCGTTTGTATCTTTACTGTTTTATTAGCACTTTTGGTGTCTGGGAGTGGACTTCTAGTTGTTAGGCATTGGGAGATTAAGACTTTCCGATTACTCCCGCTTACATGTCTGATTATGACCATCTGTGATGATTACTGCAACAGTGATAATGACATTTCAGGTTCAATTTTGTGCTAGCTTAAAAAAAAATATATTTTTTGCAAAGGTTTTTTTTTTTTATTTCCAGTGTGCAGGCATTTCTTCCAGTGTTAAGTTGAAACCTAACAGGAAAACCCAACCTGCAACCTGTTATAGAGACCCAAGTGGTTGCCAGTTAGAATCTATTGAATCTATTGAAACCACAAAAAATAGCACAGACTGACAAAAAAAAAATATAAAAACGTAGCTCTGACACAATGGTTCTTAGCAGCTATTGATCCAGTTATTTTAAAATATTCCAATATATCAGAATCCTTAGAAGCAAAATACACTCAGTAACAACAAAAGGTTATCGAACCAAGATATTCTGATTTGCTCCACATGCAGATTGGTAATAAAAAGGATGCACGATTTGATTTGCAAAGAGCTGTAACACCCAGAACAGCTACCAGAGGGCAATAGTAGTTGACAAATTGTGTACTCAGGCAGTGGGTGGACCTGAAGTGTGTATTATAGTGATCTTGTTGTCATTACCTTCCAGATTCTAAATGTCCCTAATAAACACAATAAAAGTTTGAAGCCATCTATGAACTTTCAATTAACTGCACCCCAAAAGCAACCAAAACCAAACCTGACCAAACACAGACAATAAAAAGCAAGTGTATGTAAAAGGAAAGCATGTTTTTTTGTAGAGAACCTTTGGTGGTTCATGAAGGAACGCCTCTGATAGGATTTGGGAGTTCTGAAGCCTTCCCTCCGTTGTTTTGTAAACTCTAATTAAAAACTGCCTGACAGTGGACCTTGAAGTTTTTGGAGTATTTTGATACTGACCAGAGGGATTTCAGCCGGTGGTCCTGTGCAGTCAGCTCGTCCCACGCCGATTAGGTAAGGTTCACCCAGAGGTGCTGGATCTGGCAGAAAGACAGAAAGTTTAACAGACTCTTTAGATGCTTTTTTAAAGACTTTATTCTGGAGATGGCTTAAAAAATGATTATTCAGGTTTAGATTTTCAAACAGCCAAAGACCAACCAATAAATAACTGAAACATGCAGCTCAGAAAAACTAGTGTCAGCCAGCATTTAATGAAGATCTCCAATTCTATCAATCTAAATTTGACTTTCAATTCGGAGTTAGACTTTGCTTTCACAGGAAATAAGATGCAGACAATTGCAGACATAGATTAGATTAGACTTTAGCAAAAGGTGACTAAATTATTATGTGATGCTGTGTTTTCAAACCTCTTGGAGAGTTAAATTATAAACCTTTCTTACATATACATAATGTCTTAAAACACTCCTATGAACTGGAGACAAAGGCTATGTTCACACTGCAGGGCTTTAATTTTTCAGGAATCAGATTTTTTGTGTGGTTGTTCATATTTGAAAATGTTGCGGCTCCAAACTGACCCGCATGCGCATAAGAACAATATGAGTGTCGTCAAGTGCAGCACAACAGTAAACACGGAGAAACAGGTGTTATGTGCACAACAGAAGCCATTTATGGTCAACGGGTGCTGTGTGGGAAACACGTGAAAAAAAGTAGAGTGAACCTCTTTATTGCTCCGTTTTAGGGAGATCTGACTGCCAATTCAGCACAACAAATTGTTTGGTTGCTGAGACACAGCCAGCAATGGTGGGACAGGGATGTTGACAACTTTACAGAGAGCGAGTTTATTCAGACCTTTATCATGACGAGGGAAACTTTTAATCATATATGTCAGCGCTCTCCTCTCCTCTCAACTCCACACACAGAAGACTTGATGCAATCTAGTGCATCGGACTGCGGCAGGGGCAGATCTTCACATGCTCGGTAACCTCGATAGCATTTTAAAGTCCTCTGTTTGAACGGTTGTATACGAATTTTACAATACAAACGTCCCACATCCAGACAGTTCCTATGAGCCTATAGGCTTGAATAAAGTTTATCTCTTTTTATTAACAAGCTCTAATGTATCGCTGTCTCTCTAATGTGCAGTTCTATTGTAGCCCCCCGTCTGTTTTGCTAACTGCGACCGTTTGCTGCTGGGCGGCGCAAAATTGTGACAAATGCCATGGAAAGTGACGTCAAAGTCACATCTAATCCGCCTTGGTCGTTCCCATTGGAGTCACATTCCAGAAAATCAGATACGAGTCGGATTCAGGACCACATATGAATGTGGCTTGTTCTAAAAAGTCTGACCTGGTCACTTACCCCCCAAAAAATCTGATTTGGGCGACATTTGCCTATAGCATGAACGGGGCCGAAAATGAACAAATTACTTTGCCGTGTTCAAGTGAATATGTTTAATTTATTTTAATTAAAATGTCCTGCTTGTTTAAATCATGTTGGGTTTGCATTTCACAGACCAGCTATTTACATACAGGGTATATGGAAACATAAAATGCTTCTTTCTCACTAGCTAAGACTAAGGTTTTTCTTGCCAGAGCAAAAGAAAAGATGCTGGTTGATGTTAGTAATAAAGTGTGGATATTCATAGTGAGACTGGTTCTGTATTGACAGGGACTGAAATGCCACTCAGAGAAGAAGCCAGTACTCCGAAAGCAACATAATGAGGCAGATAACAGTTTACAAATGCAATGGACAATAATTAAAGCAAACTACTGTGGGAAGTTTTGGAGGGATACCAAAAAAGAATGACTCAAGTCATCCAGCCATAACTGAGAAAAATCTGTCTGATTTAATGTCTAACAGTGGGAAAAAAAGATTACAGTGAATAAAAAGGTGTCTTTATGTTCACTATGGCCCTGATCTTTAAAGATTCCAAATAGGGGGTGCTAAATTGCTTGTGCAAAAAAGATTGTGCATGCAATGGATAACGGATACAAAAGAGGTGCAGACCACCCTACTTAAATGAGGAAATTGAGTGTGCTACTGGCTGGCTGCTACTGCCCTCAGCGGAACAAGAGGAAAAGTAAACCGATCCTCTCTACTGTGGTGCTTAAAACATGCAAGGGTTGTTGCGCTACTCATTATAGATCATCCAGTTCCGTATTTTTTCCTGATTCTGCAAAAGACTACATCCTGCTTCGCCTTAAGTCAAAATATTGGATTACAGGGTATTGCACGGGAGGGCAGAGCTGTGTCCAGAGTAGCATGCGCTCTCCGCCATCGGGCCACCAGTGCGCACATGGGGCCCCTGGTTGGTGTTGCATCTAGGCTGATAACAACACAAGAGCGCACGCAGCTTATCTGTGTTGCTCGACGTAACTCACAACAAATTGGCCGATCAATATTAACAATTAAAAAGACAAATATGTCTATCAGTTTATTTATTGCAGGTTTAACATAAACAGCCACAATATTTAAACCTGAATATAATATTAGCAATATAAAAAAAGTTTGTTGCAGGAGTTGGCAATCTGTATGTCATAGCCTTGCTAATTCTAAAACATAACGCCACATCACCGTCCTGCAAATAATTTAAATTGAACATTTATATACATAAAAATAAATAATTTTCCAATGATTTTACAGAATTTGTTTTGTTTGTTCTGACAATGTTTTAACGATATACAAAGTGTTTGATTGCGTAAATTGTTTTCTGGTGACATAAAATCATTTTTAACTGTATAACCCCCCCCTACCGGCATATGTTCACATTCAAAAACTGTAATCAAACTGATCCAACTCCGATTGCTCTGCAATGACACAATGTTACTGTCAATAATGCAATTAATTTTGTTTAGTTACAAAGTTAAAGCATACACTCCTTTTTACCACATGGAATAGGCCATCTTAAAATGCGGATTTTCAAGCTGCTAAGAATTGATTTAACATCCAGTTTGCCAATGAAGGATTTAATCTGCCTTATAATGTCTTTAGTTCCTTCCTATTTGTTATATTATCAACATCAAAGCACAGAAGGTCCTTTCCCTGATGTGGATTTACAGTTACACTGGCTATGCTGGCAGATGATCAGTTATGTGCGCACCTCTGCATTATCAGGTTTGTGCACGTTCAGCATTTATTTATCTAACTGATCGCATATAACTGATTGCATATTTATGAAGGCAAACATGCTAAAAGGTTTGCGCTGCAAACAGGTCTGTGTGTAGTTTTGAACATGCAAACCTTTTGAAGATCAGGCCCTACATGTAAATATCTGGTATCAGCTGTATTAGTTTTGCTGGTGAAATGTGTATATATCTTTACTTCAGGTTGAAAAATCTTATTACAACATTATATAGATTTATTCCCTCAATGTCTAAGTTGTTTTAACAAACTGGTACCATCTTGTAAATATTTCAGCAGTATATTTGTTTACCTGTGTCTGTTTTCCTGGTAACCAAAACCACAATCAGTGACACACAGACCACTGTCATGATGATGAGCAGAACGATCAGCACCACCTGCAGAGCAGAAAGTCCAGAACACCTCCGGCCTGCCATGCTGCCTGCCAATGTAGGAGAAAACCCTTAAATATCACTAAGCCTTACAACTTCAACTTTCATTTGAACAAAATAGGCCACAATCTGCAGAAAATTCAGATTACAGAAAGAAATAGAACCTGTTAACCTGCAGTGAATATGTTGTCTTGTCAGCCACCCTTGTCTAATACATTTAGGACTAATCAGTTATCTTGATCAACATACATTAATAGAGCAAGAAATGTCTTCATGGCTGCCAGTACAGTCACTGGAAAAACTCTATGATTCATCAACCGGTAGAACCTCCTTCCACAGCTAGAAGTGGTTTTCTGTCTGACTTTATCTCTCACTAAAACTTTTGGCCCACTCTTCTTTTCAACGTTGCATCAGTTGAGTTAGGTTTTCGCACAGCTCTTTGACGGTTCCACCACAACATTTCAGTCAGTTTGAAGTTCGGACATTGACTGGCCCATTGCAACATCTTGTTTGTTCTCTTTTTCAGCCATTCTGTTGTAGGTTTGCTGCTGTGTTTGGGATCATTGTCCTGTTACTGGCCAAGTTAGCGCCAAGCTTCAGCTATCTGACAGATGGCCTAACATTTGACTCTACAGTATTTTGGTCCACAGAAGAGTTCAGGGCCAACTTACATTGATGATGATTATTTAATCAATCCATCTGATCAGCAGCAACTTGCTGATATTTCCCCTTTTCTGTATTTCGCTTTTTCACAAAACTGTTCTTTCAATCATTGATACACCAAAGACAAAATAAATATATTTGTGCTGATGAGAGACAAGTGGTAGAGTCAACTTTTAAATATGATAAACCCTGTAATAGATTGAATGTTTAGAAGGTTCTGAACTGATGATATTGTTTTTATAACTTATTTTGATGCATTACAGTTGATGTGTTTAAGAGTTAAACACTAATACAGTTTATCGTTATTCAGGATTTATTGCCGTCTTGCCCAAATACTTTAACTGGTAAAAGTTTAGATTCTTTAAAATAATGCATTGATAAACATTTCCTTCTGCCTGATTAACTAAATGTTCTAAGTAAAACAAAGCAATATATGTTGGTTAATTAGGAAAAAAATGATAAACAACTACTTTTTGGTGCAAGATTATTTGATGAAGAATGTGACGCAGGAAAAAATCATTTCCTGTGCTATTGGATCTGAATGCCACAGTTAGTTCTTTCTACTCTGTCACAGCTTATTGGAAAACCTGTTTTAAAATCACATATTCACTCTCATTTATTTTCTTCTTACCTGCACCTGAAGGTTTCTGACATGAAGAAACAAGCAGGGAGAGATTAAAAACTTCAGAAGGTCACAGACATACTCACCTTCAGTTGGAGGAGATTCAGCACTGAGCAGACAAAGTGTATGTTTGTTATTTCAGTGTTAACACATCCTCTCCCAGCTCAGTTGTTATCTACCTGTTGAAGGTTGTTTCAAACAATCTGCAGTACATACTCCAAAGTTCACCACCTGAGCTTCAAATCGCTCATAGTTTTGATAATTAGTTTCAGATAGAAGTGATTACACAGCTAATAAAGATGTTATCAAAAATGTTTGTCTTTTGACTCAATCTCAGACTTTCTCTTTAGCTGGAACAACAGAATCACGTGCTGGAACCCAGCAAAGGTTTAATTCCAGCAATATTCGAAGTCTGTAATACATATGACTTTAATACAAATATATTGTTCAGACCTAGAATTGGCAGTAATCAAAGGCAAAACATCATTAAACAATTTGTTTAGGATGGGGTTTCACACACAAGTTGAACCAATTATTTTTAAAAACTCTGAAATCTCAACTTTATCAAATAACTCTAATATGTTCAACAATTATTTCTGAAGCTACCTAACTTAATAAAGAGCTGAGGAAATGGCTGTACTGTAAAAAACCTGGGATTTGTGATTTTTTTTTCTTCATCTTCTTTCCTTATGCGGTAGCTCTCCTACATGGTCAGGGCCTTCCAACTGAGCAGCCAATACTGGAACCAGTACTTCTTTTGTCTTTTCTTTTCTGTTTAGTTGGGGTGAAAAGGCCTTGACGTGATTTTCCTACGTTAATTTACTTGTGACTAATCCTCACTATTTCTCCCTGTGGCTGACCTGACCTTTGAGTGACCTGCCACAAGACCTTTAACTAGTCAGGATCCATGCTCAAAGCAAGCAAGAAAACTCAACTATTTACTTAATGCTACAAGTGGAACCGCTTGTCCTGTTTGCAATGCCAACCTACCTGCCTCTGACACCACATCCATCGTCACATCTTGTTTGAGCTGCTTACCTGGAAAAGTGCTGGAAAGGAAAAAGCATCAAGAATTTTTGCCTGCCAACGAACCCTATCTGCCCTCCAACAGATACTTACCTCTGTTCCTCATCTCAGTCCTATGATATCTCTATGCTGGACCATTCCACTTCAGCAGCAAAAAGACTACCAAGGCCATACCCTCAGGTATGGCCTGGCACAATTAGTCTCTGATGCATCCTGATCTTTGTCAAAAGTGAAAAATTTGTTATCATTGTGAATAGCACTTATAGAGTCTCCTGCAGGAACAACCAAGAAGAAATTACCCCCCCGAATAAAAAAATAAACATTTTAGTTTAAAATGTATGTCATAATAAATTACAACCCTCTGTATTCACTTATCTTTAGTTTAATTTCTTAAAATGAAACCAAATACAACCAACTGCCTTTAAAAGTCAACAAATTACTAGATTGCATCTATGAGTAATTTAACAACAGTATAAATACAGCTGTTCTATGAGGCCTCAGAGGTTTGTTGGAGAACAGTGGTGAGCAAACAGCATCATGAACATCAAGGAAGACAGCAGGCAGGTCAGAAAGAAAGTTGTAGGGGAGTTTAAAGCAGGTCCTACAGAGATCCACTGGTTGGAGAATTTGTTGGCAGGACAACTAGCCATAGTTGCCTTGTTTTCTGTTTGCCACAAGCTCTCAAAGGGGCACACCAAACATTTTAAAGAAAGTCATCTGCTCAGATGAGACAGAAAGAGAACCTGTTGCTCTACATCCAAAACACTATACGTAGAGGAAAATAAGACTGCATTTTTCAACAGTGATTGGAAAGCTGGTCATTGATGGAATGAAGGATGGCGCTAAATAGACACAATTATTTTCTGTTGGTCAAGATATTAAGAAATAATAAGCATTGTTATGTCTCAAACAGCTGATACCTACCTGCCCCTCCATCACCGAATCCAGATGCATGCAGAGTATATCCAGAAGATTCTGGACCGACAGAGAACAACGAGTAGAGAGCGTTCACCTTATTTCCTTCAAAGTCCTCCATGTCAACAAGCAGTTAATATTTTTTCCTTGAATGTAAGTGGCAGAAGTTCTCTAGACCTGAAAACACAATATAATGAAGAAACTGATCTTTCAGAGCTTTTTTGTTTGTTTGTTGGTTCTTCTTGATCTTTAGGACTGTTTCACTTTGAGGTCTCACCAAGACTGGTTACATCAATGAAGATCAATTAGTCTGAAGATGGGAGAGAACTAAGGAGTTCAGATACTCTTTGTCCACCGTCTTCCCAAGGAGTCCATGTCACAAAACACCTGCAGAGACACGCATAACAGGAGCTTGGTCAAACCTGCAGCTTTGATGCTACATCCATGATGCTGCAGCCAACTAAATGTCTTGAAGAACAATGTGAAAATCAAAGATATGACTATAACTTACTTTCTATGCCCCTATTTTCTTTGGTTACTTGTACATCAATAAGAAAATCCTGAAATAGATTATGAGACCTGGAAAGATGGCTGTATGTGATTAATTCTTTTAATTTCCTTCCAAACAACCCAGTAAGAAATAGATTTATTTTAATCATTAAAGTTATTTGTAGACATTTTTTAGATATAAGTCAAAAATGCATCTTTTTACAGCTGTAACTTAGATCTATATATTTCATCCAGGCCTATTCCTAGATGTATTTTCTTGTCTAAAAGTGGTCTAAGCTTAAACTTAAAATCAAAAATGTTTTAGGGCCACAAAAAAGTCTGTAAACATAAAAAGAAAAATCAGAATGTTAAAACGTTAAAAGTTTCACCATCCTCAGCCTCACTGGGAAAGTATACTTTAGAAGGACAGGGTCTGCCAGGTTGTCAAATCTCCAGTTGAGGGGCAGCAATGCAGATTTTATTCCAGCCATGCAACAGTGGATCCTTACTACTGAAGACTTACTTAGTCTACTTTTGTTGGTGGACCTGGAGAAGGGTTATGAATGTGTTTCCTTAGACATTCTGAGGAGGTTTCTGTAGGGGTCTTTGGAGACAGGATTGCTTTTACTGGATTTCCAGCTTTGGTTTTGATAGTCAAGCTTGTTCCCAGTTCAGGTTTGACTCCGACAGCCTTTCGTATTGATTCTGATTGGTGTGTTCATTGAGAAATGTAATCACGTAGAGAAGAGTCTCTGGTTTGGGAACCTCAGGGTCTGATCTTTATTTTATGAAGGATGATGTGGTTCTGTTATCACCTTCGAACAATGATTTCCCGAGGGGACTGGAATAATTTGCATCTGAGTTTAAAGCCAGAATCAGAATGAAAATCAGCTCCACGAAGTCTGAGGCATTGGCTCTTAACCAGAATTGGCTGGACTGTTCCCTGAGTTGTCTGCTGTAATGAGGGCATTTCTCCACTCTGTCCCAGTAAAAAAAAAGGTGCATTGAAAATTGTGATGAGACATGTCATGAGATACGTGTCCTAACTAAATGAACCAGATCCTGAATTAACGGAGCATAAAAGAGCTTCCTCCATCAGATGGCCAGAATCTACCTTATACATAGTGAGTAATATTATATATAGTGATATATATGATATATATATATATATATATATATATATATATATATATATATATATATATATATATATATATTATATATAAAATATATCTATATACTGAGTAACCTGAAAAAGAGCTGCTGCTCATTTACATCGAAAGCAGGCAGCAGAGGATGCATTGTAGACGGATCCTTTAGAATGTTTTCCAGGCACAGCCCACTGAGGGGAGGACTGTGGCAGTCCCTGTACTTAATGCTGGGATTACAGTTGCACCTAAAATTATATATCCCCCACTGTAATTCATGGTTTTGGGTGATGGGAGAGTTAATTTTGCTTTCGGCATCTCCAGCCCACTTCACTACCACAACCTCTGCTCAGAACCTTGCACTCTTTCCACCTGCGTCAGCAGGGATCCACTCCACAGCCATGCTCCAGTCTCCAACACTCGTGTCTGTGCTTCCTAAGTCTTCCTCCTCTTGCGGAGATGACGTCGTCATCGTGATGCTACCCTCCCCATTCCAAAAGGTCTGACTGGCGCCTCCACTATTTCTCATGAGGGCCATGCCGATGCCTTTCCCCTTGTTCCAAAGAATCGGACTGTCACCTCTTCTCCATCCCTCGAGGGGCTGTTTCATTCCTTCACTCCTACTCTGAAATCTCTGACCTCAGGCTTCCACTTTCCTTGCAGGCTTCCCATCATAGACCACCACTCTGTAACCCCAACCCCAGGATTCCTGGCTGCTCTTCACTGCTCCTTCAGCACCCTCCAGTGGCCTTTAACAGGAAATGGCTGTGTCTGTTTTACTGGAAAAGCTTTCTGCTGTTGAGTTCAATGCATTTCTGCAGCTCTGGTTTATTTCTTTGCAGTTCTGGACTCTGCTATCCAGGCCTTATCACGTCACGTGTGGTATTTAATTTGTTTTTCCTTCCACTGTGTGAATGTTGTTGTGCTACATGGGTGACAAGATGATGGCCGGGATGTCCACTCCCCTTTAGTTTGCCTCAGCTCTATTCCGTTTCATTTTAAACTCCCTAACTTTTTAACTGTTTTTATAATTTATTATAAATAACCTTTTTGTAGTTCTTCTTGAGCGAAATGTACTGGAGAGCATTTTTGAGGTTTCTGAATAAATTTAAATATTACATAAAAACTAAATAAAAATAATTCCTTGTGTGAAATTCCAAACATGGTCTTGGTCTCCAAGTCAAGTTGTCTAGAACACTCAACCTCTCAATTTGCTGCCACAAGGAAAAAAAATTACAAACTAGCAGCTGTTTGCAGAAAACAAACCAAACAAAAACAATTTAAATAGCTAAATACAACTAATGGCCTCCTCTCCACATTGAGACTAAACTATCACTTTTAATGACTCCAGTGGAGCCAAATTATTCAACCTCTTCATGACAAGCATCTTTACTAAGCACAGCACCTTTTGCTATTATGACATGCTGCAAACATGCTTTATTAACAAGCCCTGGATCACCAGTGACCTGAAGGACCTCCCTAACAAGAAAAAAACAGATCCTTCAGACATGGAGACAGGGAATTATTGAAGGCTCTGGACATTGTGTGGCTGTCATGGTTGACAAACCTCTTCAATGTCCCATGGAGGAACAGAAAAACACCTTTCTAGTGGCAGACTGGGATGGTGGTCTCCATTTTTAAGAAAGGTGACCGTAGAGTGTGCTCCAATTATTGAGGGATAACTCTGTGATTTTTGGACTCAATATGCTACAGACTGTTAATTCCTTTGATTAGGTGAAAGCAGTTTAAGCTGGATTTAAAATGCATTTTCTTTAATCTAGACTATTTAAACCCTTATATTTTTATTCATAAATGATTAAACATGTTTTTTCAGAGATTTAGAGGGGTTCACATATATGTTGTAAGCCATGAACAATAAGTGGCAAGATATCAAATTGTTTGAAAAGTTATTACATACCTGTAATAACTTTTCAAACAATTTGATATACCTATCCCAAAGCTCAGCTCAGCCCACTTTTTTTTTTAATAAATAAATGACTTGCCATATTTGTGTCCTGATGCAGATGTCTAGCTGTATGCTGATTACATTATTTCATATTTAGCTGGGAAGGACTGTGCTTCTGTTTTATTTGGAGTCTGATCATGGTTTGAAAAGTAAGGTCTGTTGTTAAATGAAAAAAATACAAAAAAAAAACTTTTTCAGTTTTGTTTTCCGACTTCTGACCAACAGTCGTGATCTAAATTTAGATTTAGATATAAACAAATGACTCGGTAATCCAATTAGTACAACTGAGTGAGATGATACCATTTTTATGTTTTTTCTGACTTTTTGATATTTTGGCTCTTTTCGTATTTTAGGAAAAAGTGATGTGTGATTCTTTTGAGCAATTCATTTGAAATATAAACTGGATGTTTGGCTCTATATAACCATGGCCTATTGAATTTCTTCTTTTATGTATTTTTTTAATTTAATTTTTGTTTTGTTTTGTTATCCTTCATATAAATGTAATGGAACACTCAGGAAATATGGTCTGGTGGACATTTCGATGCTCAAGTATCTAGATCATCAGCTGAATTTGTAGTTTCAGAACCACAACAGAGGCTCATCTGCTTTGAGTAATGCTGCCACCTTGTGGAAATCATCAATAAAACTGGATCCTGAGTTGAACTCTGTGAGGTTCCTGATTATTTGCATCTTGTTGGAGAATCCAGTCAGGTTGGAAACACAATTTTAATGCTGTGAAATTAACTAAAATTATCTTCAGTTTGACCATTAAGATTTTTAAAATTCACTTGTATACTTGGTTTAGTAAAGTGACAAAAATTTTTTGATATGAATACAATTGTAATGAAATAATGAAATGTTAAGTTGAGGTTTTCATCTTTAGCTTAAGATCTTTTATGGCTTTGACCCTTTTTATTGCTCCTTACACCTTCATGAAAAGACAGCACAAAAAAAATCATAACTTCCTAAAAATAATGAGGGTTTTATTTTGACAGTGTCCGCCCTGTGCAGAGATTAATATAAAAAATTACAAAAGTCATGAAATATGAATTTTTTTGCAGGGTAGTCACTTTCAACAACAATCCGAATGACATCAAAAAAACTTTCTGATATTGTAAAATATTCCACGATATACACGATTATACAATCATTCTGTTGCCTTAGCTTGCAGGTGATTTCATCCATCACTCAGACAGTTACTGAAATCTGAAGCACTGAGTCAGGTTAAAACCTATTAAAAGCTGGTTTGTAAATCTGAGCAGAGGTAATTTTATTCTAACTAGATTTATGATTAGGTCAAGAGGAGCTGATGAAGACTATTTAGGCAAAGGATGATTTTAAATTCTGCTCTGTTGTACTCAAGGAGCCAATAGAGTGACCAATTTGGTGAGATGTGCTTATTTCTGTGAGTTCCAGTTAAAAGATAGATAGCAGTTTTTCAAACAAGCTGGAGTCCTGACTGACCAATGTGTAAAGAGCAGATGGGTTGGGATAAAAGCATGTACTCAGGGTCGTTCCCAAACAGTAGAACACAGCAGATCTATTTATTTTAAAATCCAGATCTAAAAGTTCCGCTAGATTAGTAAAGTAAGTCTCTAAAGAACAAATACAGGCAAGAGGGGTGTATAATGTAACCTTTGTCTGAATAAAGCATGAATTGGCACCTGGCAAGACTGAATGATACTAACAGTTTGAAATCTCTTTTTCTTTCTTTAAACATAAACTAAATCAAATGTAAACAGATGTTACAAACTGTTAACAGTGCTGTTTCAGTGCTACATGTTTAGATGTCTATATGTTTATATATGCTGTTTATATATGTTGTCATATGTCTCAATTGTCAGTAACTTTCTGAGGCTGAAGAGTTGAAGAAAACCCTTGAGGACTTCTGGAAGCCCTGCACCAACCTCTATTATACCTCAAGGGTTGGTGCAGGACTTCCGGAAGCCTGAAACTTGGAGCAATCAGCTGTTCACTGACCAAGTTCACTTCAGTTATCTAGGTGAAAATGCAGTAGATGAAATCAGATACTCAATTTCGAGCCACAACTCTTCCACTCTTCTGCGAGCCACAGCTCTTACTGGTTTTCTGTGAGGAAACAACCAACTAGTTCCTCTATTCTTGCCCATTTTATTGAGCATTTCCACCACACTCTTTGTACTTATTGACCAGTGGTTGTTGCCATGGCTGTTCCATTGGTTAACCATCACATAAATTAATAATTTCCTTGGAATTCCCCAAGTCATGGGCTTCACATCAGACATGAGCCGTCATCACCTCAATCCTGTGCCATCTGCTGACTTCTCCTCTGACCTGCGCCCTCAGCTCAGTCATCAGCCCTGTACTGTAAGCAATGGCTCCCAATTCTCAGCATTCATTCTATTCCTGTCTCACTCAACATTACACTTCCTCTTACAATGGCTTTAATTCTTACATCGTTGCTGCTCAAACATTTAGTTACAGCCTTTAATTCACTTACAGTTTAAAACCATTACTTCAACATCACAAGTGATTATCAGTACTTTTCTTACCCATATAGTTGATTAACAAAACCTGGTAGCACAAATAAATAAAATCAATACCATATTGCATTTCTTTTCATCAATCATAAATGTAAAAATCATAATTCCATCCACAATCATTGATATATGGTTAACATGATTTTCAAAGAAATCTTTCTTCATTATCATTTTAATGACAACGTATCCATGTAGTTTGATCATTATTCATTTTGTACTCAAAGATTAATCTCTCATTTCATCTTGTGTAATTTTTTTTGTCTCAAGCATAGTGATACACTTCTGCAAAATTAAAGATAAATAATAGCTTGACTCCGAATGGACCTCCCAGACTTCACAGCTTCAGAATGTGAATATTTACAAATTTATATGTCATTGATTTAATTGTGATGGTTTAATTATTTCTGCATGGATACATGGAAGGATCTCACCTCATTTTGATAAAAGTCAATGGAAGTGACTGTCCACTGTTGCCACTTGCTCATTCAGGAGGTTTCCTTAGATAGAAAAACTTTTTAACCAATTTCAATAATAAATTGAATCTGACTGCACTTTATGATTGTAAGGATTAATTGGAATGTATGTACCCAACTTGAAATCTGTATGATTTGATTGAATTGACTTTGTAAAGTGCCTTGAGATGACATGTGTTGTGAAATTGCGGTATAGAAATAAAACTGAGTTGAATTAAACTACACATGATGGGTGCTACGCTTGATGCGCCTATCTTCTTAACCTGATGTCCCCATCACTCTGGAACAGGATAGATCTGGACTCAGACCACATGACCTTCCATTGCCACAGAGTCCAATCTTAATGGTCCAAATTGAAGCCTTTTTTCTCATTCATCATACATGACATTACAAGATACTCAGTTGAGGTTAAATAACTTGTTGCCAGGTGAAGCATAATTATCCGTGCAGCAATCATCCAATAGGAAGCTTGTGTGCTTTGTCAAATCCAGGTGGTGGCTTTTTTTTTTGTCTTGGACAGGCAGTGTACTTCACTAAGAGTATAAGAAATTAGATGAATTTGATCTTACTAAATGATTGATAAAATAAGCTCTGGGGTTAGTAAATTAGTTCTGGTGAATGTGGCTAACTCTGAGAATGCTCACATGCGGGGCGTCCCTCAGGTGAGTCTCTGTGGATCTCTTTGTTGTTGTAAATGCAACCTTAGAAAATGAGTATTAGAGGGAAGACAGGTAGTGATAATGGTGACTTACATGAAAGTAGGATCTGCAATGGATGAACAAGGAGGAGGTTTATTTCCAGGTGAATATGGCAACACGGTGTAAGGGTTAATACTTAGCTTGTGGTTCTCATCACAGGAACTCAGGAAACTCAGGAAACCTTGAATTGAAAATAATAAGAATTTATGGAAATTAAAAGGTAATTTAATTGTTTTTAATGAGGCGAGGCCCTGTGAATAGTTCCCTTACCTGTTGTAAAAATATGTCGTAAAACTGTGAGCTTGTTGAAAAAGTAAGTACATTCTCACAGGGAAGGAGACAACAAGCTAGTTTGACATAAACATTGGCGTGTATCGATCCACTTCATCAGCATAGTTGGTGGATCAGTTGCAGAGGCGGGTAGGATAGGCAAAAATTTTACTCAAGTGTAGCATATATACTGTATTTTACTCAAGTAGAAGTAGAAAGAAGACATGAATTCTAAATCAATTTTTTGTTCACATCATAAAGCTATTGAACAGTAGGTAATATGTTACTACAGTTTAAACTACTTCCAGTAACAATATATAGCATTTAATGGATATTCACCTGAGCAGCAGGTTCAGCAGATAGAAAATAAAACAGAACAAACTTTGGACATGCAAGAAGTCTCATTTTAACTTAAACTATGCAGGCATGTGTCTGTGTCTGGTGCATTTTTGAGTAAAACATATTTGTTCTTCATTCAGTGAAGCAACTAGAGGTGGGTAATGTAGCCAGGAACTGTACTATAGTTAGATAAGTAACTTTAAAATAATATTACTCAGAAGTATAAAGTACAGAACAACTCATGGAAACTCTTTTTTTTTCCAAAAAAGTTACTCAAGTACATTTAACTAGTTACTACCCACCTCTGAGCAGCTGATTGTGAGTCCATCAATTTTCTATACCCGCTTCTTCCATACTGGGTCATGGGGGAGCTGGTGCCTGTTTCCAGCAGTCTACAGTAGAGAGGCGGGGTACATCCTGGACAGGTCGCCAGTACATTGCAGGGCAACACAGAGACACACAGGACAAACAACCATGCATACGGGGTCTTCAGTGCTATTGCACAACTGATTCAAAATCTAAAAGTTTGCTCCATTCTTGGCTTAGCTAGAGTGGACTGATGTGTCACATATGATCTGCCAGATTGATTCAACCTGTTAGCTCAGCCAACTTAACTTTACAAGATTCAAGGATTCAAGGATTTTTATTGTTATACCAGCTCACTTTTACATGTTAAGGTACGGAATTCGGACTCAGGTCCCGGTTAAGAAACCTAATACTTAAGTAAAAAGAAAACTTAGTATAACATACAAAGCTAAATCTAACAATAAATAGCAGTCAGTAAAAACATATGCTGCAAAGAAAAAATACAAGAAATATACACAGTTAAATAGTGAAGCTGAAATTAACTTTGCAAAGTACTAAATACACATGTAAAGCATGAGGTAGTCCTTCATATTGCACCTACAAGTGAAAAGAAACAAGAAAAGAAAATGTGTGCATTCCACCAGTGCATTGATTCATTTACATTTCAACAAGCTTGTGGTGATATGACCTCTTTCTACACCAGGTAAGAAAATTATCACTCTTCGGAAGTAGGTCAATTTTCTGGGGCCGCAGATATCTTTTTAGGGGGCGAGGTTTGAAATTAGACCTTGTCTGCTAAGGCCATTTTCAGTTTCTCTTAGCCAAGAATATGAGGAAAGGAACAGGAGATAAGGCACCAAGCGACAGACATTGTGCAGCTCAAATAATATGTAATCATGCTGAACACTCCAACAGCAGCCTGAAGGATCCACCCTCCTGACCTCATGTGACCACACCCATGTAATCCTCCACTGGGGTTACCCCTTCCTCGTCGTGGCGAGGAAGGGGTAAAAAAACAGATTTGGATTCTGCAAGATTAAAAAAAAAAAGTTACAAAATTTCCTAGGGTGGGGATATTCAGGGTAGTGCATAATCCACATTCCAGTAAGGATCTGTCTTCCAAGGATTTTGTATGCTTTCTCCATGCATGTGTGGGTTCTCTAGGGGGAACTCTATCTTCCTCCCATAGTCCAGTAAAATGGATGTTTGGTTGCTTGGTGACTCTAAACTGCCAATACAAGTAGGTTGTTGGTCCTGTCTCTGTGTTGCCCTGACTAGTAACATGTCCAGGGTGTAATTAAGAAGCACTTTGGACAGCTGTTGATGTTTTTAAATGAGTTATATCAATACATTGGGGGAAAAACTGATCCCCAATCCAGTGGGCACAGGGAGAACCTCTAAGTCTTTTATTTGCAATGATGCGGTTCAGTTGACATCTTCAGCCCTTGACCTATAATGTGCTCTTAAGCATAGCAGAGTGTGAAATGACCAGGATAAGAGTCTGAAGCCATGGCTCTCATTTGAAAAAAAGGTAATGGTGGTATTTGATTATATAAAAACAAGGCCTTTATGATATAGGTTTCAAGATCAAATACCATAATAACTGATTACTTTAAAATTTTTACTTTCATTGCCATTTAAAAATAGAAACAACACAATGCACAAATTAAACGTGTGTTTTATTTTTCTTCTCAAATTGACTAATGTGTGTAAACTTGTAAATAATCAGACTAGGAATGTGTTTTATGAATAAATAAAGATGACTTAACAGGATGTCATCGGTTATGTTTTAAAATCCACTGTATTCTCTGAAAAGAGGTAAATGAAAAGTATAGACTATGGCAGGAACTTCATATGTGATATCCACTAGATGGCAGTGTAACAGAGATGACAGAGTAGAGGAGCTTCAGCTCCACAGTAATCAACAACATTGTCATCATGTGAAAATGCATGTTTTGTTGCTGTATATTGGATCCGGTTTCAGGATCAAAATGTTCATCAGAAGATGCATCCTTTTTGACGCATTATGTTTATTTTATGAAAATAAAAAGCAAAAACATGACATAATTTGAAAATCGTATAAAAGTTATAATGTACTCATAAAATTTATTCCAATTTTTTCTATGTATGAAATGATTAAAATGGCCTTTTGTTTCCCATAATACAAAAAGTAGTCACAGAGTCCAAAAACCACTGATGTTTCCAGCGAAATGTCTTAATCCTGTTTATTCACATTTATCTGACAGTTCTCTTCTGTCTGCTGCAGCCATCACATCAGGCTTTAAGGAGTCTTCACTATAGTGGTAGATGGTTGCTTCTTTAAAGTTCTTTTTTGGCAGAACTGTCGTAAGGAAACATTTTCATGGGAATGGAAACTAAAAGTACATTTCTGGCTAGCTCACTTTGGTTACAGTTTGATTTGAGAAGAATCAGTGGTCCTTAATGGGTGGAGTCATCTTGGGTGGAGGTTTTGTCTTTGCTAAAATGGTCCTCTGCAACATGAAGGGTTCATCAGTTTCCACAGAGGTAAAAGCAAGGCAGAGAGCCTCCTGTCCAAGTTTGACCCAAATGAGAAGGTTCTGATTACCCCCACACAGAACCAGATGATTTTAAATCTTCTTTACCTTCCTAAAGGAGGGAAATCTTCTTCTGTTTGGAATATCTCTGCCATGTTTTGTAGTCGTTACAGAGATCCTGGAGACATTTTAACTTTTTGTGAAAACTTTCCACTACTTTCTCTTCCAGAGCACCGTTGCAACTAATTTCAATTGTTCTGATATCTTTTAGTCAGCCAGACTTTATAGAAACTGAATTCAAACTATTTTTTTCCTGGAAGCTCTGTGAGCTTATAGGTCTTCACTGCATCTTCAAATGTTGTATCCATAGAATTTACAGGAGCATTTATTAGTTGCAGCATTTTCTTCTTTACCAAGGTCAACTTTAGAGTCTACCTCAAAGCTAGAGCTTGAAATCTTATTTATTGTGGCATCAGCCTGGCCTCTATCTTCTGAACACTGCTCCAACCTAACTTTCCACTGTCGACCAAAGAAAGCATTTGGTCCATAATGGATGGCTGTGACTTTATTCGCAGCTCCAGATGTATCATATATATCCTCAGTTTGAAGTCAACACTTGCTTGTAAATAGTTGTGGCTTCGTATTAAAGGAAGTCCTTTGTATTAATCAAATAGCCATCAAACCTTACAACCTTAATCAGATCACCCAAGACACTGGCTTTCAGAAACACATTCACCATTAACTCAGAAGACCTGAAATCAAATGAGTCAGACTCAGTAATTTCAGATCAGATCCTTAATCATTCCTAGGTCAAAAGGAATATTTAGTCCCTCCTGCATTTTGTAGTAATGCCCTGAGGTCTCCTTCAAGTGGAGGGAGGAACCAATGAGGCATTCTGGTCAGATCCAACACAGCAGCTCTTCTTCTAGCTCCTTCTGGTTGAATGTGCTTCTCAAACTATGTCTAAGGCTGAGTCCAGTTATTCTACAAAGAGGGTTACTCTCTACCACTGTTATCTAATTTTTTAAATCATGACAATTATTGAGGATCAGAATGTGAACACCCTGGTAAACTAAGAGTTTTGCTTTTTGATTCAGCTTTTTCTTTATAGTAAAAGATCAACACATCATCTGTCCATTCTCCATGCCCATCCTGCCATTGCTCTTGAAAACAAGACAGCAAAACGGTTCTATTTGAGAACCATACAATCAGACTTACGTTGCTTTAGGACCAAATCCTGTGACTCAGAGAGCAGCGTGGAGCTTGTGAATCAGCCCTGTTTCCACATCGACTCGCTGCTTTCTGCTTGGTCTGAAGCAGCTCGGCAGATATCCTGCCTCTATTGGCTTCATGAGGATCCATCACAGCGCATCATGGTCAAAGTTCAACAATTTTCAGCCTTGAGCCGAGTGCAGGGCAAGCTCCACTGAGCTACTTTCACCTCCACACCAAGTTGGAGGTTGTGCTCCATTTGCAATTTGCTCAGTGCAGTGCAAAACTGTTGTTGCGCAGGTCATGCAACGCAAATGAATAGATTTCAGAGCACATCGTAGCTGGTGCCACATTTGTTTTGGAAGCCCCTTTAGATGAGTAGCATATGACTCCAGCTACTTTACACTCTGCTCTGCCGGTCATGGCCTAAAACCTGCATCTGCAAAATGAGACCCTGAGGTTTCCAAACAAGACAATGTCCTTCCCAAAATGACACCTTGAGATCTTGCTTTGACCACACAGGACTGGAACAATCACCAACAAATTCTATTCATGTTCATCCACGACTTTCTCAGAGATATTGAGAAGTGTAATCCTCAGTAGTTGGAAAACACTTTCTGGGTCCTTCCTCAAATATTGGGACCGCCATCCAGGTATGCTAGTGCTAAGTTGTTGTCTGAGTCCTCCATAAAACACAGAAAAGGTGTGTGAAACTGATTTTTGCCTAGTTCTTTTGTGAGGCAGGTGACCAGCGACTGAAATTATATTTTATATTATACTTTTATAAGAGGATGGCAAGTGCTAAAGCTGGTGGATGAAAACATGGTAAGAGTTCAATGTTAATCGGTGCTGTCACTTATGGTAAATAATAGAAATTATAAAATGTGACACCTTTCAGACAAGTAAAAAAGTGAAATTTGCAGGTAAAAAATATATTAAAATACTGAAAAGCATTGTGAAACAGAAACAGAATGGAGGTTAGAGGTCGTGTAGCATAGTAGTGGAGCTACAGCACACATTAAGTGCAGGGTGGAGAGAAAACGAATTGTTCCAGGTCACATGCCAGGCCTGTTCAACATCAGGAGGAACAACACATGGGTCTGTCAAACTGCCTTGGCTTCTCACATTAATTGGCGACTCCACACTCTGCTGAGCAAGTGCAACAGGAAAGATCCTGAGCAGGATGAAAAGAAAGTTCTTGATTAAAGTGATGAGATTAGACACATAGGAGACATTTGTGGAGAGATTCTTAGAAACTGTTCCTTGTTACTATATGGTTCCGTGAGTACCAGCAACACTTGGCTGCTTTGCCTTAGATCTCAGGCAGTGTTCAGATTACTCAGACAGACAGAGATTAGGTCTTCTGTCAGCCATGGCGATTTGTATTCATTTATTTTCTACCACTCCAATAGAACAATGTGGAGGGTTGGAAAGATATAATAATGAATCATAGTCTCATTTAGCAGAGATTATGACTTGAGTTTGAGACTTCGACTCAAGTTGCACTTGAGTTCTAAAGCATTGCCAATCAAAAACTAAATGGTTGTATAGTTAAAACCACATATTTACATATTTTTGATGTTGCGTCTATATTTCCAAAGGTATCATTTAGTTTGTGAGGTGCTCCAGTGCGTCCTGCAGCAAAACACCCACCCAAAAAAATCTGCTGCGTTGATAGTCACCACAGCTGGGAGTAGGGGTGGCTATCTGTAGGCATCAAACAGCTACATCCAAGATCTTTCATTTGATTTGTAATCAAAACAAAATCCATTATGATGAGTATTCTGTCTTACATCAGTCATAATTACTAAAATTAAGTGTAATTCCACACTAAACGCCAAAAAATATGACAGGTACTTTCTATAACTTTTTTGTCACATTCTCTGAAGTCAGACATTTTATTTTATAAAGATTACAAAGATTATGCCTTTAACAATTTTGTGAAGCCCAGAATACAATGTCATCATTGTGCAAGCTTATGTTAATGGTAATTAACCATTGATGGCACACCTATAGATTTATTTTAAAGCACACCTGAACCACACCACTTTCTTGTATGACAAACACAGAAGTTTAAAGACCATGGTAATGTCAAACCATCATGCCGTTCAAGAAGGAGAGAGGTACTGTTTTGGTGGAAATGTGCATATCAACCCCAGGGCAAAACCCCATGTTAGGATACTGAAAGAAGCTGGTAAGAGAGTGTCATTACTCACAGTGAAGTGGTAGGAAGCCATAACTTTAAGAGCAACACAAACAGTTTTTTTGGAAACATGTTCCATGATATGATGAAACAAAATTGAAGTGTTTGAGTTCTTTAATGACCACATTTACTTTTGAATGAGAAAGGGGGAGGCTTGAACACGATATCAGCGGCGGCATCATCAGTGTTGTGTGGGTGTTTTGCTACAGGAGAGATCTGCTGGACTTCACAAAATACACAATATATTTGCCAAGAGGGTGGCTTTCGGAGTTAGACCCAAAGGCAGACAGGCAGGCAGAGGCAGAGTGGTTACTGAAAAAAATGTTTTATTTTCAAAAGAAGACTTTCACAACAGGCAGGTGGTAGCAGAGACAGGCATCAACATGGGCAGGCTTGGTGTGGCAAACAGTCATGGACAGACCTAGTGTGGCAGGCAAGGACAGATTTGGCATGACAACAGTATAAACCAGCAAGGAGTAAACAGAAAAGAAGCATAATAAAATAGAGCATGGTACAAGTGAAACAGGGCAGGAATAGCATGGTGGAGGAGGACTGAATGAAACTGATTACAAGCTGACTGTGGCAGGGAGTGGTAACAAAAACATGAATGAACTGAACAGATGCAAAAAAAAAAACAATTCAACCAAAGGAAGCTCTTAAGCATAAAAAAATACATCATGAACAGAATACAAGAATTATTTAGGAACTAAACCTAAAGAATAAACAAAGGCACTACCTGGAAAACATAATCATGATCAGAGAAAAACCAAAAACAAAGCTGTAACACCTTCAAATAATGACAATATTGCCAAAAGTATTTGTCTGTCTACTTTTACATGTACATGAACTTTGACGACATCCTATTTTTAATCTGTATAGCCAGCAATAGCAACTTTAACTATTCTGTTATCATCTTCCAAAAGGTTTAGGAGTGTGTTCACAGTAAGATGAGAAAACCAGAATTGCAGCCTCTGCTATAATTCATCCCAAATGTGTTCCAGAACATTGAGGTCAGGATTCTGCAGGCCAGTTTTTCCACATGAAACGTTATACACCTGCAGCCATGAAAGTGATTGTAACGCTGGAATTCATTGATTTATTGTTGTGACCCAATACCTTTGGCAATGTAGTGTAGATTGCATCATAAGGAAAACATTATGTGGGCATATCAAAGCAAATGTCTGGCTAATCACAATATATTAGCCAGTAAGTTATAGCTTGGGCACAAATAGTTGTTTTAGATGGACAATCACCAAAAGCATACCGCCGATGAGATGTGCCTTAGGGTAAAAAAAACTTTAAAATGTTTGTGTGGGCAAAACCCACCACAATCTAACAACTTAGTTGTACCAATTCTTTCTGGAGTAATAGGTCAAAACTCAAGCAAACTATTTATTGAAACGTGTAAATAATACCATAAACACTAAAAAAACAACAACAAACAAACAAACAAAAAAGTCAACCTGGAAAGACTCACAAAGAGAAGATTAGAATGCAATTAGAAAAGTTTATTAGTGAATGTTTATTTTTTTGGCGCTCGGACCCCAGTGGAAGACGTAAATGCTGAGAATGACATGCACTTGAATGAACATCTTACGGTTAGATTTAGAGATGTCTTCCCCCCTGGGATCCGATCCTGGTGATGGAGTGGAGGCCTGAGGAGATTTGGAAGGGGTTTGGCAGCCAAATGGTGGAGATGGGGTGGAGGAGGGTCAAAGTTCAGCTGCAGAACGGAGGGTTCCATGGATGAAGATCTTTTAAAGCGGAGCCTTGAAGGATGATTGGCCAAGCAGATTTTACGCTGATTGGTGGAGCAGAGCCGCATGGAGGAGTAATTAGACGAAGCTGGAGGTGATGGTGAGTCTTCCATGTTGAATTTTCATTTAAACTCCATAACAATTCTACCAAAGATTGAGGAATTGCCTGTAAAGCTTTTACTTTGAACAAAATAAAAAAGAAATAGTCTCAAAAAGGATCTTGTTCATTGTTTTGGTATTTAGCAAATATACATAATTGCAAGGCATCTCTGACAGTCTTCATAACCCAGTTTCTTCAGTGCCTTTAAAACAAATCATGGACAGGGGGAAGGATGCTACATTGATGTTTTCAGCTCCCCTTCACTATACTCTACTGAGCTATATTGTCATAGTGCCATATTGCAGGCGGAGAACTGCTCTGAGATCCAGAACGGCAACACACTCTTAAGCACCGCTTTTCAGAATGTTGTGAGAAAGCTGTAGCTACTGATGTTTTATTTATATTTATTACAAAGTTTTGTCTGCTGTGTATAAAAAATGTACTGTTTATCAAATGGATCATGTTTCATGTGCAGGCATAATGGAGGTAACTGGTTATAGTCATCAGTCTGTCTGCTGCCATTCTTTGAATTTATGGCAGAGGATGCGGTTGTGTTGCAGATCCTGGAATGATATATAATTGGTACTTGAAAGTAAAATCTGGCTTTTCCAGTCAGCCTTGGTCCTCCTCAGGACCCGTTGCCATGCATTTTTTGTTGGCCACTTATCCTGAAACCTATGGGGTGGTTTCAACATATGGCTAAAGGTTTTTGAAGAACACAAGTACACCCCACTGAGAAAGAAAATGTGAATTAAAAACATGGTAATAGCACAGTACTTGTACTTCAAGCACATTGCCTGTACATAGCAATACACCTACAGTGATATTTCAGTCATGTTTACAAAATGCATACATTGGTATGTTGGAAGGGTAACTTCTCCAGTTAAAACCCAGTTTACCACAAAACAGCACAACAAATTAAAAACAGAGTGAGACATTTGATCTGTAGCTTATAAGAGTTTGATTTTCAGTCTAAGTCTGACCAGCTAGTTCAAGTTTTGTCCACCATTATTAATGACAACAAATTTGTGAGAATGCATGGTACAGAACACTCAAGAGATTGTGTACAAACAGCTCCATGCACAACAGCAGTGTGTGTAAGAGGCAAACCACTCAGCATATCACAGAAGACGTCTTCTACTCCATGTAACTTCTCTGCCTCAGAGGCTCTGAATGAGCTCTCCTATTGCTTCCCTGGTCTGTGCACTAACTTTTAAACACATGCACAAGAAAACTGTATATGTGAAGCAGCTCGTGTCAGTCAAAACCGACAAAGTAAGTGTCATCAAGCGTGATAGCAATACTTAAAAAAGCATCAACCGATCCAAGTTTTCAACAGGCTAATGAATTGGTCCAACTTTTCTGCTACTGAATGTTCAGGGGACTACAGCCTTCTGCCCTGACTTGAATGAGATCAAGGTCTAAAGCTAAAACAGGAGTAAATGCTAGCAAATCTCATATGCACACTTTTTAATGTTTTGAGTAAACTGGCTTATACAGTTGTGGGGAAAAGCAGAACATTGTACACCATGCAATGGGTGGTCAGTTGTCATTGGGTATTCCACAGAGTACCTAGTGTATACTTATACACTAAAACCTCACACCCTTTTCCATCACTCTCACTGCAATACTAATATTGAGTACGTCAACAATAATGTACTTTAATGTACATTTTTAAATGGTAAGTTAAAAATAATTGTTCATAATTACACATGCATTGCAACAACCCTCATTTTCAATAGTTGCTAGCTAGTTTGGTTATTGTTGGCTCCATCTTTTACCTGTAAAGTAAAAAAGAGAAAAATAAGGAAACAAATCATCTCCATATTCGATATGGAATTGTGAGATGCAAAGCAACCTCTTATTGGAAATCTTGTGAATAATCGTGGTATAAAATCAAAGCTTAAGCTCTGTTCTATCTGTACTATCACAAAACTCCAAATTCTACAGAAAAGCAACTTTTTTCTGTTCTACATTATTTAATACCTAATGAGAATTAGAATTTATTTAATAGCCTGTTTTATTTACATAATCAAATTATAACCTTATGCTTTTGGAGTTCAATTGCTTTCATTCCATACTACGGCGTCACATTCCTGCCAAAAATCCGAGGAGCGTATTAAGCAATCACAACAGCGCATCTTTTAATCGAGAGAGCACATAGCTCTGACCTTTATTCGAGAGCCTTCGGACGCAGCACGGCGAGCAGTAAAACACACCCCCTGCACCCACCTGTTCGCTCTCGCAGAAAAATTACGCTCTCTCGCTCTGTTTAGTGGCCGTATTTGTCATATGGGGCAGAAACTCTTCTGATTAATCTGATTGGCCGGATTTTCACCGGTGACATTTATCCAAAAAGAAATCAAGATTCTTACAGATGTTAAGAGTGGTGTGACACTTACTTCCACTGACATCTCTCACAAAATGAACTCTTGAATGCTGTCCTCAACTGTATCAAACAACAATGTCAATAAAACGGTTATTATAATCAGCATCCAGAGTTTAGAGAAAACCTCCTCTCAGACATACTGTTAGTGTTGAGATTTTACAATCTACAATTACAATTAGAAATTGTCTCAGGCTAATTAATTTAACAAATCCACAGCTAACTGATTGCTAAAAAAGTAATTAAGAATCATTCAAGAATCTTTACTGTCATTATGATACCATAATAAAATTTTGTTGAGACATCCGGCTCAGAATGCAACACAGGATACAGTCAGAAATTTAAAACACTTAGAAAACACATAGAAAAAAAAAGGAAAATAAGCATCCTTAGAGGACACGCTTGAAAAATATAAATAAAATAAATGTCACCGGTAAAAAAAAGTGTTGCAATCAACAACCAACTTTTCCTTTCCTTACCTTCTTATTTATTCCTCGTTTTCTTCAACGCTTTGAATCCACGTCACGTTCCCTGCTGCTCTTCTTTTCCTTTAAGGCAAAGTTTTTTGTTGTTCTTTTGTTTGTTTTTTCAACTTTATTGAAGTATATAATGCAAAACAGTACAGGAGTACATTATACATACTAACAGCCGCCAGGGGGATACAGATGGAGAGAATGTTTTATAGTCACATATTACACAAATATATTGAAAATGGTACATAAGGTACAAGTTTTAATCGCTTTAACATTGGAGAAGTTTCTGATAGTTTCAGTGCATTGTTTGAACTTATTTTTAAAAATGGAAACAAGTGGTTTTTGGTTGGTTTACCGACATTTATGAATATGCCATTTAGCAAAGTATATAATATGGTTGATGATATAGAATTGGGTTTTTTTGGCTATTGAAAAGTCAGTGAATCCAAACAATACACGTTCAAAGCAAGAAGAAAGATTTGGCTCAATATGTGTAGAAATCAAAGTGGAGTTTTTTTCCAAAATTGAGTAGAAATGGGGCAAGACCAGAATAAATGATATAGGTCTTCTGGGTTTTCTTCACAGAATGAGCAAACAATATCTATATTTTTGTTAAAGCGCTGTAAAAAAAGTTGCAATGGGTAAATTCTGTGAATAATTTTGAACGAAATTTCTTTTACTTAGTTGCTTATCATAAATTTGGATGGCAAAGTACAAATCCTTTTCCAGTAAAGGTTATTTATTAAAGTGTTCCAGTAAGAAATCACATAAGGAATCGATGCAACATCTTTCTGAAATAAGGAACGTATACCACGGTTGCAATTACGGAATGAGGAAAAACAAATTTGACCAATTTCGAGTTTAGTTGGATCAAAAGGCAATAGAATGAGATTCTGTCCTGCAGTACTTTTAAGTAAAATGACTACTCCAGTAGGGATTGCATTTATTATAATATTGAATTCTTTAAATGGTACAATGATACCGTATTTCGTGACAAAATCTTGATATGTCATTAATGAACCATTAGAGTTGAACAATTGATGAACTAAAAGTATATTGTGAGTAAACCAATTAGGGTAGAATAAAGATTTGTTTTTATATAAGATGTCTTTATTGTTCCATAAAAAGTATCTATGGAGGGAGAAAGTATGCTTGTAGATTAGTGACCAAGAAAGAAGCATCTGCTTATGGAAACCAGATCATTTTGCGGGGATTTTTTCAACATTATAGTTGCAAAATAAGAGGAAATTAAGTCCTCCAAATTTAGAGAAAATAAGGTTTGGTATGAAATTCCAAATTGAATATGGGTTCCTGATGAATTGTTTTTTAAGGCAATGTCCTGTGCTGGATATGAGGTGAAAATCCGGCCAATCAGATCAATCAGAAGAGTTTCTGCCCCCAACTGACAAATACGGCCACTAAACAGAGAGAGCGTAATTTTTTTGGGAGGGCGAACAGATGGGTGCAGGGGGGCGTGTTTTACTGCTCGCCGTGCTGTGTTCAAAGGCTCTCGAATAAAGGTGCACGCCCACGATCAGAGCTATGTGCTCTCTTGATTAAAATATGCGCTGTTGTGATTGCTTAATACGCTCCTCGGATTTTTGGCAGGAATGTGACGCCATACATGCAGTACATAATGTATAATGTACACTATGAATGAACTTATTAAAGAGCTTTGGACATTATGTGCCATGCTCCTTATGCTTACTGACATAAATGCTAAGTTGCTGATAAAGTCGATAAAGTTACTTTCGACCATTTCTTTGAAGTCTAGAGACAAATAAAATTACAAACAAAATTTCTCTGAAGGTGCTCATTGAATCTTACATCAAAATCATGGCAGTGTAGGAAGTATCATTATCAGTGGTCTGATACATCTTGGACTACTCCAAGCCATACAAATGCACAGTAGGGGACTACAGGTGTCTTGACCTGTTAGGGGTTTTAAGGGCTGAAAAAAGAACTAACCCAAAATAACAGTTTTGCTGTATCCAGAAACCTGGATACAGAAAAACTGAGATAAAAGGCCCTGTGGTGAAATGAAAACAAAAAGTAAAACTACATGCAAAACTACATGCAAAAATGGCACATGTGGTACAAACTAACACTGAACACAACCCTGAACATGCAATTCAACCTGAAAAGACTCACAAATGAGAGAAACACAGATGGCAATTAGAGGAGTTTATTAGCTGATGTTTGTTTTCTTTTGGCGCTCGGACCCAGGTAGAAGACATGGATGCTGAGAATGACATGAGCTGGAATAAACATCTAAGGGTTAGAATTAGAGAAGTCTTCCCCCCCGGGATCCTGATACTGGTGGTGGAGTGGAGGCCTGAGAAGATAAAGGAGTCGGAAGGAACTTGAAGCCTGATGGTGGAGATGGGGTGGAGGAGGGTCGAAGCCCAGTTGAAGATCAGGAGAATCTGCGTATGAAGGTCTTTTAAAGCAAAGCCTGGAAGGATGATTGGCTGAAGAGGAATGTAGATCAGGAGCTCATTGGTTGGAGCTGAGAACATGTTGGAGTAATTAGACGGAGCTGGAAGTGGAGGTAAGTCTTCCAAGTTGAGTTTTCGTCAAAACTCTATTTGCAACTTTGAAATATGGTGGCAGCATCATGCTGTGGGGAGGCTTTCATCAGCAGAGACAGAAAAACTTTTCAGAGTTAATCTCAGAGGTAATGCTGTTAGAGGATACAGAAGACATGAGACAGATGTTCATCTTCCAGCAGGACCAGTGCCCTAAACATGCAACCAGAGCTACTATAGAATGGTTTATAGCCCAGACAAAGTCCAGACCAAAATACAAGACTTACAGTAAGTGGCGGTTCAAAAAATCAAAATCTGAAAGGGCGAGTGCATATGTATTCAGCCCACTAACCCACACTTTTAAGATTTAGATTTGTAAATCAAATCAAATAAAAAAAACAAAAACATGTGTTTATTCCTTTTACTTTACAAAACTAATTACTTTATGTCATTTTATCACATTAACGGACCAGAGAAATATACTAAAGCATGTGTCGTGTAGTAATGTAATGTATATTTGATTTTTAAAACTGGGAAATGTGGTCTCCCAGATATTTTAGCATTTTGTTGTACCACAAGCCTAACTTCTTTTCATCTCTTTCCACTTTAACTAGTTTTAAACACTGGCAAGATCTGAACGTTAATAAAACGTTGAGATAAATCAGAGATGGACAGGGGTGAGGGAAGAGGTGGACAAAAATTTTTTTTTCATTCTCTTTTTTATTATTGTATTTTCACTGATCTCTGAAGATTCTGCCTTCCTTGGTAGCATTGTCCTGATCCCCAAGAGGAGCTATTAACTACTTCCACAAAAGAATAAGCACTCAAGAGTATAGAGGCACTGGGCAACAGCACAGTGGAAAAATGCTGAATAAGGCACAAATGTTAGATGACTCTAATCTCTCAGGACAAGGAAGAGAAGAAGAAAAGAAGCTGTAGAAAAGTGTGCTTCTGTAGTGAAAATGGTTTGTTATGAGACAAAAACAAGAAAAATGGGTTGTCTTTGCTGGATGTATGCACAGATTTGTGTTTGAATATATATCTTTTTACACAAGTGCTTAATTAGAGATAAAGCACAATAAATTACAATATTAATTAAAAGTTATTTTCTTTCAGTAAATCAAATGAAAATGTGAAATTCATATCAGTCTTACACAGATAGAAATATGCAGTATTTAAAGTGTTAATTTTAATGACTATGGTGGGAAAACCCCAAATTTTGATTTTCTAAAATTTATATATATAAAAGACAACATATATTTCTTTAGTCAGGAATATTATGTTATGGGCTATGCAAGCATGGAAAAAACTACTTATTCGACAGTTGCTCAGTAAACAGTCAATCGAATCCTTCTTGCTATTGGTAGAGTTCACCGGTTTAGACTTTTTCTAAACCGGTGAACTCTGTTCCACCTTCAGGCATCTGGAAATTACACCCAAGGATGCTTTCCCATGATTGCATACAGTGTGGTTGAGGTGTTGCCTTAATATACTGTACATCCACAAGTGTGCTTTCATTTAACTCAAACCTTTCAGAAGCTTACAAACTCATGACAACATCATAATCATCACTGCTCTAAAATGGAAAATGTTAGGATTTAACTTGTTGTGACAAAAATGGTTATGTGTCTTTTTATATTGCATATGTACATATCTGGTTTCAGCTAAATTTCCAATAAATAAACTTCTATTAAAGTGAATTAAGTCAGTCCCTGGGTGTCACGATGTCAAGCAATCACACAGCTTTTTATGATTACTTGCTGACTGTTAGCAGGCAATTTGTTTGAAATATTGAGATTCTTTTTTCATGGTGTTTTGGTCGTTTGCAATTGTAGGTAAGAAAGAGCTTGAAGAGTTTATATGCATTTGTTTCTCAGTGTTTGGAATCTGAAATCTCAATTTTGGGCAGAGGCCTGGCTGTGCAAAGAAGGAAAAAAACAAATATGACAGTATCTTTTTTATTTTGTGAAAATAAAAAATGAACAAGCCTGAAACATAGCATGTTTCCACTGGATGAGATGTTTGAGCAGCAGAAAATCTTATTCCTGGGAGGTTGTGGCAGTTTTTTTTTCATTTGTTTCTTTTTTTTCTGCAGATGGCAAAGTGGAGCAAGAATGTCTGAGCTATTGGATAACAATAAATATGTGTTTTTAATGTCTCAGCCTCTTTCCTCTGGTTCAGATCAATATCAGCATTTAGTGTCATTGACCCAGTCCATTATCTGGTTTGGGCCTCAGTTTATGTTGCTCAGACATGTAAAACATCCTTCCTACTTGTGTTTCATCTCTTTCCACACATTAAGGGACATTCAACAGCAGCTGTGACTTTCCTGTGACCACACTCTGCAACTTCGGAAGTGTAAGGTTCAAGTATCGTTGTTGATATTGATACTAGATTTCGTTCTACTGAGAAGCACCAATGGTTTATAGAGCTGGGTAAATTATGCCTATGAGCTACAATTTTTGATATGCAGTCAGGTAAATTGTTCTTTTTTGTTCCATGCTGTTTATAGCTGAGTTATTCTAAAGTAGCTCCTCTGATCATGGTCACTGTGAAGGAACAAATAGTTGTAAGTAAAATGCAATTAGTGGATGTGAAGCCAGCTGCATTACCAGCTGGATTGCCATCTAATTGACAATATCAATCAAGAAGACATCTTCAGATTGATTTGACGAAACAGATTGAATGCATGCAATTTAAAAGCACATAGACTTAGCAATATTTATTTATCTATTCAATGTCTTCTGTTTATCGGAAATTGTGTTGTAGAAATACCAGATCCAGGATGCAAATCCCCTCCTTGAACCGCTACCTTAACGTGGTGGAGGGGTTTGAGTGTTCATATGATCCTAGAGGCTAAGTTGTCTGGGGCTTAAATGCCCCTGGTAGGGTCTCCCATGGCAAACAGGCTCTAGGTGATGGGTCAGACAAAGAGCGGTTCAAGAATCCCTCATGAGGACAAATATATCGAGGCACGTGACGTCGGCCGGTACGGTGGAGCCGGGGTCCCACCCTGGAGCCAGGCCTGGGGTCGGGACTCGACGGAGAGCGCCTGGTGGCCGGGTTGCTCCTTACGGGACCCGGCCGGGCCAAGCCCGAACGAGAGATGCGAGGCCATCCCCCAGTGGGCCCACCACCTGCAGGGTGAACCGTGAGGGACCGGTGCAAAGAGGATTGGGTGGTGGACGAAGGTGGAGACCTCAGCGGCCCGATCTCCGGATGCTTAGGCTGGCTCTAGGGACGTGGAATGTTACCTCGCTGGGGGCGAAGGAGCCTGAGCTTGTCGAGAGATATCGCCTCCACGCACAGCATGGGCTCTTGAACCCATCTCGTTGAGAGGGGCTGGACTCTCTTCTACTCTGGAGTGGCCCACGGGGAGAGGCGGCGGCTGGGGTGGGTTTGCTTGTTGTCTCCCAGCTCAGCCGTTTCGTGTTGGGGTTTACCCTGGTGGATGAGAGGGTCGCATCCCTGCGCCTTCGGGTCGGGGATAGGTCTCTGACTGTCGTTTCGGCCTACGGGCCGAGCGGTAGTGCAGAGTACCCGGCCTTCTTGGTGTCCCTGTCGGGGGTGCTGGATAGTGCCCCTCCCGGGGACTCCATTATTCTGCTGGGGGACTTCAACGCCCACGTGGGAAACGACAGTGACACCTGGAGAGGCGTGATCGGGAGGAATGGCCTCCCCGATCTGAATCCGAGTGGTGTTTTGTTATTGGACTTCTGTGCTAGTCACGGATTGTCCATAATGAACACCATGTTCAAGCATAAGGGTGTCCATCAGTGCACTTGGCACCAGGACACCCTAGGCAGGAGGTCAATGATCGACATTGTTGTCGTATCATCAGACCTTCGGCCTCATGTTTTGGACACTCGGGTGAAGAGAGGGGCTGAGCTGTCCACTGATCACCACCTGGTGGTGAGTTGGATCCGCTGGAGGAGGAGAAAGCTGGACAGACTTGGCAGGCCCAAGCGCATAGTGAGGGTCTGCTGGGAACGCCTGGCGGAGCCCTCAGCCAGGGATGTATTCAACTCCCACCTCCGGGAGAGCTTTGACCAGATTCCGGGGGATGTTGGAGACATAGAGTCCGAGTGGACCATGTTCTCCGCATCTATTGTCGATGCTGCAGCCCGCTGCAGCCGTAAGGTCTGCGGTGCCTGTCGCGGCCGCAATCCTAGAACCCGGTGGTGGACACCGGCAGTAAGGGATACTGTCAAGCTGAAGAAGGAGTCCTATCGGCTGTGGTTGGCTTGTGGGACTTCTGAGGCGGCTGACGGGTACCGTGAGGCCAAGCGTGCTGCGGCCCGGGCTGTGGCAGAGGTAAAAACCCGGGCCTGGGAGGAGTTTGGTGAGGCCATGGAAAAGGACTACCGGTCGGCCTCGAAGCGATTCTGGCAAACTGTCCGGCGCCTCAGGAGGGGGAAGCAGTGCTTTGCCAACACTGTTTATAGTGGGGGTGGGAGGCTGCTGACCTCGACTGGGGACATTATCGGGCGGTGGGAGGAGTACTTCGAGGATCTCCTCAATCCTGCCATCACGCATTCCCTGGTGGAAACAGAGGCTGGGGACTCGGGGTTGGACTCTTTCATCACCCAGACTGAAGTCACCGAGGTGGTTAAAAAGCTCAGCGGTGGCAAGGCTTCGGGGGTGGATGAGATCCGCCCTGAGTACCTCAAATCTCTGGATGTTGTGGGGCTGTCATGGTTGACACGCCTCTTCAACATTGCATGGCGGTCGGGGACAGTGCCTCTGGACTGGCAGACCGGGGTGGTGGTCCCCCTTCATAAGAAGGGGGACCGGAAGGTGTGTTCCAACTACAGGGGGATCACACTCCTCAGCCTCCCTGGTAAGGCCTACGCCAGGGTATTGGAGAGAAGAGTCCGGCCGATAGTCGAACCTCGGCTTCAGGAGGAGCAGTGTGGTTTTCGTCCCGGTCGTGGAACACTGGACCAGCTCTATACCCTCTACAGGGTACTCGAGGGCTCATGGGATATTGCCCAACCGGTTCACATGTGTTTTGTGGACCTGGAGAAGGCATGCGACTGTGTCCCTCGTGATGCCTTGTGGGGGGTGCTCCAGGAGTATGGAATCGGGGGCCCTTTATTAGGGGCCATACGGTCCCTGTACGAGCGGAGCAGGAGTTTGGTCCGCATTGCCGGCACTAAGTCGGACTTGTTCCCGGTGCATGTTGGACTCCGGCAGGGCTGCCCTTTGTCACCGGTCCTGTTCATAACTTTTATGGACAGGATTTCTAGACGCAGCCAAGGGCCGGAGGGCGTCTGGTTTGGGGACCAGTGGATTTCGTCTCTTCTTTTTGCGGATGACGTGGTCCTGCTGGCCCCCTCTAGCCAAGACCTACAGCATGCGCTGGGGCGGTTCGCAGCCGAGTGTGAAGCGGCTGGGATGAAGATCAGCTCCTCCAAGTCAGAGGCCATGGTACTCAACTGGAAAAGGGTGGCTTGTCCTCTTCAGGTTGGAGGGGAGTTCCTGCCTCAAGTGGAGGAGTTCAAGTATCTCGGGGTCTTGTTCACGAGTGAGGGAAGAATGGAGCGGGAGATCGACAGACGGATTGGTGCGGCTGCCGCAGTAATGGGGGCGCTGTGCCGGTCCGTTGTGGTGAAGAGAGAGCTGAGCCGAAAAGCGAAGCTCTCAATTTACCAGTCGTTCTACGTTCCTACCCTCACCTATGGCCATGAACTTTGGGTCATGACCGAAAGAACGAGATCCCGGATACAAGCGGCTGAAATGAGCTTCCTCCGTAGGGTGGCCGGGCACTACCTTAGAGATAGGGTGAGGAGCTTGGCCATTCGGGAGGGGCTCGGAGTAGAGCTGCTGCTCCTCCACATCAAGAGGAGCCAGATGAGGTGGCTTGGGCATCTATATCGGATGCCTCCTGGACGCCTTCCTCGGGAGGTGTTCCAGGCACGTCCCACCGGGAGGAGGCCCAGGGGACGGCCCAGGACACGCTGGAGGGACTATGTCTCTCGGCTGGCCTGGGAACGCCTTGGGCTCCTCCCGGAGGAGCTGGAGGAGGTGTCTGGGGAGAGGGACGTCTGGGAGTCTCTGCTGAGTCTGCTGTCCCCGCGACCCGGTTCCGGATAAGCGGAAGACGACGAGTACGAGTACGACGAGTACGAGTACGAGTGTTGTAGAAATACCAGATCCAGGATGCAAATCTAGACATTCATCTCACCACTGACACTTTATCTCTACAAGGTGGATTCAAAGACATTCTCAAGTCAGAAGGGTTATATAGTTCCTCAGCCAAGTTGTGGACCTGTCTCCTCTGATTGGGATGTGCCTGGAAAACCTCCAAAATGAGGCATCTATGAGATTTTTTTTTTTTTTCCCAAATGATGGAGCTCCTTACCCAATGACTTAAGTTGGGTTCTTAGTGTTCACACTTTTCAATTACAAGCACCAGAGAACAAATCTTGGCCGTGAGAGGCGTGTGAGCAAATCTTTGGTTGTGTGCTTGAATCTGTGGTCTTTGGTAATTTAGAGAACCCTCAGGTAAAATAACTTTACAACCTCGCCAACAGCTAATTTAGCACTCTCACGACCAAAGACGAGCTATGAATAATAAGCAAAGGTAGAAATTCTGTGGGACAGCAAAAGTGGGACTGCTGCTATGATTCAGGTCTACATACCACTAATAAAAATACTATTGAAAATTTGCAGCAAAATAAATTTAACTAAAGCAACTATGTCAAAAAAAAAAATAATAAATTAGGTTGAGTTTGGGAAACTAGTGTACTACTAATCTACTGTAAGTGACATCAAAGAATTTAATTCTCAGCAGAAGAAAATTTTATTTTATTTTTTATAGTTTTTCATTTAGAAATTTTAAACGTGTCCTCTCACAGCATTTTGTACCATAAGGAGAAGCTAGTTGCCTACATGTGCCTGGGCAGCTTTGCCCTAAGGATATTTGTAGATGGTATCCTATTTCACTGACTTTATGCTTTTAAATCCTTCCTTTTCACACTTACATCATTCAGTTGTGGTCTATATAAAGTGGAACTGCAATGTTTAGGTCTGAACTTTTTGTTATTGTAGCTCCCAGGCCTCTCTGCATCTGAGAGCAACTCGTTTTGGTGCGGTCTCCTTAAATACTATTGAGGGGCCTCACACCCTGCACCCATCCAGGTCGAAAAGTGTTCCACTTCACCCCGTTTGGCCATTTTTGTAGTTTGGTTGCAGAAATACAGTTATCTAGTGGTGCAGAAACAAGACAAAAATGGCAAAAACAATGTAAAACGTGAACAATGTGAATGGTTATGTCCTCAACCGTACCACATGTTTTGAGCAAAAGCGAGCACACGGCACTAACTTAAGCAGAAGGCACTATGCTACTGCTACCAAAACAATGGCCAGAATATCATATCGACACACAATGAATTCATGTCTAAAAAAAGTTTGTTGTCACTTTTGTGTTATTTGTAGCTTACCACTTTGCTGTGTCTGTCGTTTCCACAGACAGAAGGAACTAACCCCTATTGGATGAAGTCTTTCAGCAAATCCTTCTTGATACTGGCGGAGGTTGCTGAAGGCACTCATCTTAGAAGTAGGTAAATAGGAATTTCCCCACTGATGTGGGAACATTTCCATGAAAAATAAAATTTAACCAGGCAATTTAAAAAGGTTATAATTGTGGGGGACGGTGTAATGAATTGTGTAGGTTAATACACCTAACAACTGAACAGTTAGACTTATCCATTTGTAGCTTCTTTATACTTGAGTTTGGACTACAAAATCGCAACAAAAAATAAACATGGCAGATATGCGAAATTGGTAGACAGCAGTCCACAACCATGTGTGCTGTTCCACAGCAAATACTGTGACATAACAGTTCAAAAAACGTAAAAGAGAAGAGAGAAAACTGAAAAGCTTGAAAAATATGACCTAAACAGAATCTAAAGTCATCAACGCAGCACCTGGAGAGACTAAAGTCGACTTTTCTGCACTCCTACAGACTCCTAGTACACAACAAAATGTATTTCAGGGCAAAAAAAAGTTAGTTTTGCGCAATATGTCCCCTTTAAATCAAGGTTGCATTTGGCATCAAAGTAGACAGTTGCATTAATAAGTATTAACTTAAAGTATGAACTTCAACCTCTTGGATTTGTGTGTGTGATAAAGTGTGTGTGTGTGTGTCTGTGGATGTGCAGAAGGTTTTAAATTAACCTTAGGAATAGGGATGGGTACCGAATTCGGTACTTTTATTGGTACTGACCGAATTCTGTCAGTACTACCGAGTACCGAGTCACGTAAAATTAAACAGCACCATGTTTCGGTACCTAAATGCCCATTGTGACACTGAGGGGGTGGAAGAGTGGCAAATTTCCATGCTAGACATGAATACAGCATTCCACGCACAAGAACGTAATGACATCAGTAGCCGCTGGTACCATCAACAAAGCATGGCTAATAGAAAGTGCTTAAAAGTAGCTCCACTTTTCAAAATGTGATGCAGATTACGCTCGCTGCAATATTTGTGACGCAAAGTGCCAGGCCAGCAGTGGTATTACTTCTAATCTGAGGAAGCACCTGGTTAGGCACAAGATTTGAAGAGTGCCCCAATTTTCGTCAGCCTCAGATCTATGGCAAAAAACTCCTGCATTTAGCACCATTAGCACGCCTGCATCCGTTAGCGACTCAACATCTGCAGACAGAAACATGGGAGAAGAAATGTTGAAGAAACAACTGAGATGTTACAATACAACCAGCTGGATGTTGTTTTGATATATTCATTAAAGTCTATATATTTAGAAATAAATATGTTAAATTGACATATTTTGAGATTTTATTAATAAACAAAATAACATTTATTACCACATAAATACACACACACACACACGAAAGCACTGAAAACTGGTACAGTACAGTTACAGTACTGGTTGAGTACAGGTATTGATTCCCAGGTACCATGTTGTGGTACCGTATTGGTTCAAATGTGAAAGGTACCTATCCCAACTTAGGAAACTTACTGTTAATTACAGGAATGTTGTGATAAAAACGTAAATAAGTTATGTATTAAAGAGCTGATTCTTGTACAGATTAATATTTTTTTTATTTACATTAAACCACCTATTCCCTCCAGGTAACAGACCCTGCACATGAGATAAAATATGCCTCAAGTGTGGCCCTTTGCTGTTTTGGAGTTCTCAAGGCATTTCTATAACTTCCAGTAGTCAGTAAAGGAATAACTACTTTGCTGCACCAGCTTTCAATAATGATGCTGTGAGCCAGATCCTCTGTTTTAACGTGCAGAGGGTGTGTGCGTGTATTTCCTGCTTTATCACACAGGTAGTTCCTAAGTGACATGCCTGCCAGAGTTATCTGTGATATTATACCTGGATCTAAAATGATGGCAGGAATGAACAGACCACCATCTGTTTGCTAGTGTTCGAAGGGCCATTTTTATCAGTACAATAGCAGAAAATGTGCTGGTTATGGTTAAAGTGTCAATCTTTGAGCTGCAGGTAAATTGAATTGATTACAATCAATTGAATTTCCTATATTTAAATGAGCATAGCCAATTGCATCAGACACTTCATGGAGTGTAGACATGAGTCCATGAAGAAACAGCATGAGCGGAGCAGTGTTCTTCCTTTTTTACCGCACCTCTCCACAGACTGCATTTGGCAGACGTGCATGAACGTCTCGCTGGCTGAGAAAAAGACTGCATCTTTAAAGAATAACCTTGGATCCAAAGTAAAGTAAGGCAGGCTGTCTGCGTCTGAAAATAAGACTAACCACTTAAAGGGGATATATCATGCAACATCCACTTTTTTAGCCTTTCAATATATTTTGTTGTGTTCTCGCTGAAAGAGGATAAGTTTGGTTCAGTTGTTGGGTGTATTAGCCCACACAATTTATTACATCGTCCCCCAGCATCAGGACCTCTTCGAAGTGCCTGATAAAATTTTATGTTTCATGGAATTCTACCATTAGTTCTGCTGTGTTTACAACATAGCTTGTTCTCTTTGTGTTCTGCATGCCGCCAGACCTCATATACACATTATTATTTGTATTAGTGGTCTGTCCCCCATCTTGTACGTCCAAACTCCATCCAGTCCGTTACTGTGATGGTTAACACAACATTAACATTATGCAGTACTGGTGGAGGAAGCTCCATCATGAGCAAGGAGGTGTTTTTTTTTAGTAAAATAGGACAGCTTGAGCTTATGCTGGGGTATCTGAACAGTTATTTCAACAGGACATCCCTTAGTTCACAATGCTCGTCTGGCAAAGGACTTATGGCAGGAGAATCATACCCGTCTTCTGGACCATCCTGCATGTTCCTCTGATTTAGATACAGTTGAAAACATATATGGATTGTTGTGCTATTATGATTATTTGATTATGAAAATTTATTAAAATTCTAAATAAAATTCATAATTCATAATGTTTAATTCTCAACCAAAATAATTCACAACAAATAGATATTAGACTATTAGACACTATGGGATTGTGATTATGGGGCAACTAGCACTTAAAAATTACAGTTAATTAATTGTCATTGATAATTGGGGCCTGCCATAGCAATGCATAGGAGAGCAGTGCATTGCGAAGCAATGCACTGCCTCCCATGCAATGCATGGCAGGCACCTATTGTTATTCACCTCTAAACTGGACTCTTTATTTATTATTTATTTATTTTTCTTCCGTCTCCGTTAATGCGGCCCGAACCGTAGCGCGCACCCCCACAATATATATATCAAAACGTCCGGCTCGGTCCCGGGAGGTGTGCTATTACTTTTATTGGCGTTTCGAGTTACCATGGCGATGTAATTAACGAAAAACCACCACCCAAAAACACCATAGAAATGAATGGAGTCAGGGAAGGAAGAAATCCTCAAAATTCACTGTTTTTGAGGCTCTGCTGTATTGCCATACTTTCACCTAGAAACAAAGTTTGACTTTCAGTTTGTAGATAAATCCACTGGCTTTTCAGAAGTGAAAACGGTTTGTTGATAACTGCTATGGTTTCTCTAAAATTAGACTCCAAGCGACACAAAGTTTGCAAGAAAATCCCACTCCTAGAGTGGAGATGGCAGTTACTAGAGTGTAGAAAGCGGGGATTTTTTCAGGAAAAATGATTTTTAACTCGGCCTCACGGCCACAAATTTCACTCTAAAGTCACCATTTTTGGTCAGTTTGAAGAGCCGGGCCTCTGCTTTCACACAATATCTTTAAAATTGCTCTAGGTCTCACGGTTTTCTGTCAAACCCCCCTCGATCGCCAAGAGTCAGAAGATTTCTGTAGGCCTTCTCCCATGTATTTTCAATGAGAGCTTGACCAGTAATCCATGAGTGAAACCATATCTTTCCATCCTCCTCTTTTATACTGTGAATGACATAGAGCTATGAAAATCTCCAGGATCGGGGACGAGGGACAGCTGTCGCCCACAGTTTTCAAATTATTCAAATACCATGTACGGTTTCTGAGATATTAGACTTTGTTCGGGAGCATGTTCAGGCATTTTTGTCTTTTTCTCCATTTTCCCTCTCTTTTCACCTAGTGTTGTGTCTTTATTATTATATTTTCAACAAAAAGGGATGGATATTATCGTTCCCCTGTCCCTTCTGATAAAAACGGTCCAAGAATGACGTCGATAGCCCCTACGGTTTCCGAGTTATGGCCAGTAGTTCGGGAGCATGCGCCTCCATGTTATAAAGCCAGGCCAGAGGCAGACACAGAGAGTGAGGTGCTGCGTGAGTGAGAAACAGCAGCTGTTGGGCGCTCATTAATTACCATAGCAACAGAACACAGCTGCCAGTGAACTCAAGTAACCTCTGACAGAGAGTGGCTCTGAGGCTGAGCTCAGGCCAGAAGCTTCCATGAGTGATCACAATAAGTCAGTCATAGCTGACAACCACACTAGACTTTCAAAATAAGACCTACACATACTCTACAACATAAATGCCTTTTTTCACACTGAACATCAACCTTCCATATATACTGATTTTTTAAAAGCTGATAATAGCATAAGCAATGATTTCAGACAAGCAAGCAGGTTCTATATGACTAATGGAAATAACCCACACTTGAAAGGACAACCCTGCTAGATTTTCAAAATAAGACAAAACATGCTCTACCAAACAAAAGCCTTTACATTTTGACACTATAGATAATTGGAGGACTGGCCTTCACACTACTGTTGGAGCTCACCCAGTGTTGGAAATAGGAGCATGTTGGCCCTTTTAAAATAAGACTCACTGAAACTTTCAAAATAAAAGCCTCAGTCTCTTCCACAGTTACTAGTAATTTTTTAAGGTGACAATTGCATACATAATTATTGTTAAATAGCTAAATCTAGTGGGACAAGCACGCGCCAAGAGGCAGGCCCCGTCTAAATTTCTTCCGAAATTTTGCTTTCTAGTTAATAACTATTACCCGAAATCATGGTAAATGTAACTGCAAGAGGGCGATGGCCCCAACAGGATGGTTTTTAAGGGAGGCTTACAAAAAATGAATCTCAGTTCCAGAACGTAAAATCCCTTCACCCAGCCATCTTTGCCACATAGAGCAACAATTCCTCCAGTCTATTGGAAACACTCACATAAAGCATACCTAAAGATGTTTTTTAAGTAAGCAAAAATACTGGTTAGGCTGCTCAGTACTGAATCATTTTTTTACATTGTTTGGCTAATATTTTAGTTGAAATACAGTTTTATATAATTTACCAACTAATTGCTTTTCTGTCTTCTTTTAGCAATTCGAAAGTTAACTTTTTCCGTTAAAACTTATCACACTTAAATATTAATTAAAAGTGCTAGAATGTGAAACGTTTTTTTTCCCACAGGCAGTATACAGTGTTCCCTTTGATTAATCTCTTATTTTCATAAAATTGTACCTGTACCCTCAAATAAGATAATTCATAAACTACAACTCCCATGTATACCTCAGAATTCCAGTAGTTAGGTACCATCCAGACATTCCTATTATCATTTTTATGACATATTGTTTAGACTGAACCTGAAGATTTGTTCTGATGTATAATTCCACATATGATTATTCCGTTTGCCCACCATATTACTACTGAGGAACAGTGAAATGTGTTACAATCAACTCTTTCGAGCTTTTCAGTACAGTTTTTACCTCAATGTGCAATAATGTATCTGCACAACCAATAAGCATTTTCATAATGAGGGAACTGCTTAAAGCTGTCTCCAAAGTGAGACAATGCAACATACCTTGTGGTAGATTAAAATTTTTATGAGGCTCGTTCACCTAAGCTCCCTTTGTGAAGGAGGCCCAGCATCCATATGTAAATACCTTGCTCTTAGCTCTCTCTCCCTGACAGTAAAATTGATTAAAGTTCTGTTCCCGGCTGCTGCTGAGGGAGTGCTCCAGTTCAATGAAATTTCACATGGCAGCAGATGAATGATCTGACTCCCCACTGGAGCTTCACAGCTTTGGCAAATTCATCACACCACTGAATATAGATATCCATACCAAACAGAGAAAGAGGCAAGGTTACAGTTGCATCTTATCAAGGGAAAAGACCTCTGTCTCCATTTTTCTTCATCAGTCTAATGCAAATAAAAGACATTCATCAACTGTGTGGAAGCCGTTTGCAAATTCTTAACTGCTGCCATAATCATTACTTTGCAAAGCCCAGAGTGTCTGTGGGCTTATGTAAGACTTACTGCTGCTTAGCTAGTGGAATTCATTTTGTAAATGAAGGAGGTTTTTATACAGTTGATAAAGATAACTAATTTTACTTGGAACTAAGGAGCCAAGCCCAAATCCTGAAATACCTGGGGTGACTATTATTCAGTGGGAAGAGTTCTTGTCCTGCAACTGAATGGTTGAGGGTTTGATCCCAGCTTCCTCCTGCCACATGTTGATGTGGCTCAGGGCAAGGCAGTTAAGGCAAAGTTGACTACCAATCTGATAACACTGCATCTGAAGCTTTGCGTTGCCCTTGGTGAGGTAAGGCTTGAATATAACTGTTTAGCCATGCAAAGCCATTCTATGAAGCTCTCTACTCATAGTTCTTTAACTAACCTGAAGACCTTATAAGGTCTGGAGGATTGTAGCTGTTGACTAAGCAGAACGGTGGCAACCTCTTCTCACTATGTACCTTGGCCACTGTTCTGCACAGGTGGCATCCAATCACTGTCCCACACTAGAAGTGTCATGATTTGTGGGTGTTTTTGGGTTCTTCTTATTATTATTATTCTTGATAGGTTTTGAATCATGCTTCTGTTTATTATTTTCCTGGTCATGCTTTAGTTTTTGTCTTCTAGTTCATGTTTTGTCAAGTTAGGTTTTTGGATCTGGTTATGCGTTAGTTTCATGTTTTTCTAGTTATGTATTCAAGAGTCTCTTTTCTGCTCTAGTCACGTTTTTATCTCTCCTGTCTTCAGTCATCTTCATTTGGTTCACCTGCACCTAGCATTCAGTCTCCTCGTTTCACCTGGTTCTTGCTCCATATATACACATCTGTTCTGTTCATTCCTCGCGGAAACATTTTGGATCACCGTCTCTGTTCATGTCTGTCCTTTTTGATCATGCCAAGCCTGTTTTGCCAGCCTGCCCATGTCTGTTTTTGCCGTCACCCTCTGAAGTAAGTTTTTGTTAATTAAATCATTTCATTTAGCGTCATGCTGCCTGCTCGTCTGCATTCCGGGGTCCTCCGCTGGCAAGACGTCACTAAGCTACTGAGAGTTACCTTTCACAAAGGTCTGTAGAAAAATTCTGCTTGTCTAGGTGGAGTTGATCATAAGCTTCCATGACCTGTGGCCACAGAAGGGATTGGAACACCTAAATTTAGGGATTTAGAAGAGTTGGCGAAGAATTTACCAAGATAGTGCAGGTTGAAGTTTGAAAAAGTTTTGAAATATTTATCTTTTTTTTCAAAAATTTAAGACCTGGAGAATCTCAAATTTCAAGAGCAACTGCACATGTTAGTGGGTCTGTGTATTAATTTAACACCAACCTGGGAAGACAGTTGATACTGTATTTTGCCACTGATTATGATAAGAATGGTAGTTTTGGTGGTGGAGCTTCCAAATGGCTTCCGTGACATTTCAGTCTATTTATGTAGTTTACTAAATAAATTAATGTTCTATTTGGTATACTGGGTGCACCCATCTCAGACAAACTGGTCTATGCCAGGCACCCCCAACAGGGCAATACTACCCAAAGTATTTTACATAATGGTAGCAGTAGTTTACTATGACAGTTATTTCTCAGTGTTTACCTACCCATGTTTTCTTCTATCTATTTCAGACTTGGGGAGCCAGCTTTACAGTATAGCAGATGGCTGGATTACTCTACACCTCCTCAGCGAAGGAGAAACGTGTAGTGGTTAAATAAAATTGACTACACCTCATACATCAGCAGTGAGACACAAAGACCCAAGCTTGAACCTAAGAAAATGAATGAAAATGGTAGCAGGAATGTACAAGCATGCAATTTGATGTTTGCATCACTTTGAAAGCATCTGGCCTGCCTTGTACAGAACCGGAAAATAGCTTGCGCCTCTCAGCCAGTCTTTTATTTGCTGTGGGCTACAGGAGATTGGATTCTACTAGCATCGCAAAATGAGATTCTTCTGTATTCTTGTTCCATTTACTGGTCAAAGGAGCCATGGAGAGGGTGAATCTGATTGAAAAGCTGTGGGATAAACAAAAGAAAGGAGTGAAAAGAGATGCACACCAGGGAAATTACTTTCTCCTAATTGTGGCTAGAAAAATTTAACCCGGCCGTTAAAAATGACCTCAGTGAGCCGATGGGGAACAAGAAAATTTTTTATTGACTGAGAATACCTGATATCGGGGTAAATTAAATTGGACAAACAAGGACAAAATGTTGCTGGGAGGTTACTAGTGATTGGTTTATACAGAGACTGAAGTAAAATATTGTGTGATGAAAACCAGTGGATGCTGTTCTCTAGATTCTAAAGGATATTCATTTCAAGGGTAAACTAACATTGGATCACAGTAATTACTGACAGTGTTATCAGAACAAATACTTGCACATTTTGATGTTCTTGTAATAACTCAGCTTAATGTTCATGTTCATGTTACATGGTGACATAATGAGCTTAAAACTGGACAGTATAGTAAGCCTATGATAAATGTTTAGTCACTTATCTCTGGCTGTCTCTTAATGTCTTGAGGCTGTATCTAAAATGAGTATACTGTAATATGATGACTGGTTTGGATGTCTACTAATATGAATCACTAAACTCTAGCTCTGGCCTTACTCCTTTGGATTCCTGTTCATTAGTGGATCATTTTTTTTAAAATTGTTGCTAGTTTATAGAGTTTTAAACAGTCTTGGCCCATATATTTAAAGGTTATTTTAAATGTCTGTAAAACTACAAGAACATCGAGGTCAAACACCCAGTTGTTCTTTGATGTTTTGGGTCAAGTTGATCATGCCTTTTCTTTTGCTGCCCCAAAACTATAATCTAATTTATTATTAATTATATATATATATATATATATATATATATATATATATATATATATATATATATATATTATATATATATATATATAATATTTATATACATATATATATGATCTGCTCATAGTCTAGAAATGTTTAAGATACTTTCAAAGACCTATCTCTGCTCTTTAGCTTTTCAATCAAATAGAACTTGACATAATTTTTAATAACTTGTCTTTCTTATTGTACCTTTTTTTCTGTTTTGCTAAGTTTATTTTATTGATTAGAATTATCCAGTCTATCTTAGGTTTGTACTGCTCTTGTGAGATTACTTCGCTGTGCAGCAATTTGATGCAATGTGTTTGGTATAAAGTTTTATAAAAATAAAGAAGACATTGACATTGCTCTGAGCACAGAGCTCTAAATGAAACTCTTTTTATTGAACTGAAGTACTTTTAATATCAGGTTATAAAACTATAATGGTTGGATCTTCTCAAAGGGCAACTTTAAAAAAATTAATTTAGCAAGCCAAGACAACAGATTAAGGAAGGACTTTACCAAGACTTATCAGAGCATCCTGGCTTAATTAGAATCAAAATTGAAAATAAGACTATAAAAGTGAGTCTATAGGTTTGTTTCCCTTACAGAAGTTATGTCCAGGAACCACTGCAGTTTTTTGGAGTTGTTTTTCTTCTTCATGTGTTTCCACCACAGGAACCAAATCAGAGAAAGTGTGTAGATATCTACCCAAGAAAAAGGCCCTGATAAGCTGATAGCACTTTTTCAAATGACCCTAAACTAAGAGTGGAGTTTGTGATGGAACGCTGCCTCCCACTTTAAACGTCCACAATTTATATTCTGTTCATTTTAAATTATACAACAGGGGTAACTATTTGTTTTGTAAACACAATATTCAGACCCAGCCACTCGTCTGGAATAGCACAAGCTGTTATAGTGTTACTTTTAAAATACATTAATAAACTCAATTAACTCTCATAGAACTAATTGTTAAGGTAATTTTATAGGGATTTAAACCTGTAAAGTATCAAAAATTTAGTGTTGTATTACAACACAGCAGGATTGTGGGTCATAAACCAATTTAAAGTCCGATACAACAACAATAACAATAAAGTTGGGACATTGTGTAAAACCTAAATAAAAACTAAATACAATGATTTGCAAATGCTGTTTAACCTGTATGCATTCAATATACAAAAAGACAAGATAACACACGTCCAAACCATCACAGTCTGGCTTTTGAACTTTGCACTGATAACAGTCAGGGTAGTCATTTTCCTCTGTGGCCCAGAGGAAATGAAGTCCATGATTTCCAAAAACAATTTGAAATGTTCACTTGTCAGACTACAACACACCTTTCCACTTTGCGTCAGTCCATCTCAGATGAGCTCGAGCCCAGAGAAGCCAGCGGCATTTCTGGGTGTTCTTTGGCTTTCACTTTGCATGGTGGACTTTTAAGTTGCACTTCTTAGATAGCGATAAACTGTCAGTCAGTCATTTTCTACTGCTTATTCCATAGTGGTGTCGCGGGGAAGCTGGTGCCTATCTCCAGCAGTCTGTGGGCGAGAGGCAGGGTACACCCTGGACAGGTTGCCAGTCCATCGCATGGCAACACACAAACAACCATGCACACACTCATTCATACACCTAAGGGCAATTTAGAGTGACCAATTAACCTAACAGGCATGTCTTTGGACTGTGGGTGGAAGGCGGAGTACCCGGTGAGAACCCATGCATGCATGGGGAGAACATGCAAACTCCATGTAGAAAGAATCGAACCCAGGACCTTCTTGCTGCAAGGCAACAGTGCTACCAACTGCACCACTGTGCAGCCCACAATAAACTGTGTTAACAGATAATAATAATTTTCTGAAGTTTTCTTGGGCCCACATGGTAATATCCATTACAGAATGATGTTGGTTTTTAATGTAGTGCCTCCTGAGAGATTGGAGGTCACGGGCATTCAATGTGGTGTTTGGCCTTGTCGCATACGTGCAGAGATTTTTCCTGATTCTCTGTATCATTTGATGATATTCCAGACTCTAGATGATGAAACCCCTAAATTCCTTGCAATTGTTCTCTGAGAAACATTGTTTTTAAACTGTTGGACAATTTGCTCACACAGTTGTTTACAAAGTGGTGAACCTCACCGCATTCTTGCTTGTGAATGTCTGAGCCTTCCAGGATGCTCCTTTACGTTTCTGTTTCTGTTTCTGTTTTTTTTTTGTTTTATTTATTAAGGGACAGTGCATAGTAATGAACATGAGTACATAAGACTGTCATGTAAATATGGCAGATTTAGCAACAAGGGCTACTTTTCATTTGTAGTCCCGTGGAAGGTTGATGGTGAAGCCCCCCCCCCCCCCCCCCCCCCCCAAAAAAAAACAAAAAACAAAAAAAAAAACCACAAATGACGAGCGCATGGACCCACAATACTCTGTTGCCAAATTGTTTTGATCCTTTTCCTACTTTCAGATTGTTCCCTGTTCCCAAAAGTCTCTCTGGTCTTTTAGTGTTTTCTGTGGACCTTGTCAATGTGTAACTATGTATAAACCGACTGAGTAAAAACTTCAGAGCAAGTTAAAAGGATACAAAGAAACTGTGTAGAGGACCTAACAAGCCATATCAAACCAGCATGATTTCAGACTAGCTTGGTACTCTTTGTTTAGGCCACCTTTAGCAAAGACAACCCAGTTAGATCTACAGTAAAGAATTCTTCAAGGCATTGTAGTTGTAAAGTTTTAATTCTCTTATTAACTATAGAAAGTTAAATTATTTTAACATAGAGAGACACTGTTTCATAGTTTTTCTGATGTTATGATATTTTCATGTTTTTTTTATTTTCAGCAAATGCGGAGAAAGTTTCACAAGGCTAATCTTTATCAAATCAGTTGTTAAGTTTTTCTTAGGAAAGGTATAAGTGGCAATATGAGCAGTAAAAATAGGTAATAGATGGGATAGATTTTTTGTGGTCTCTGTCTTTATTAGGATGATGCGGTCCACGCTGTTATGTTTATGTTTAACATCTGTGTCTTTGCAGCCTTCCTTATTACACACTGTCAATAATGTCAATAATGAATTAAAATATTTAAATTATGAAATCAAAAGAAATCAACATTTTTCTTTCTCTCTCTGTGTGGCCATCAAAGGATACATGTCTTTCTATACACTCCAGCTGCTTGTTGCAGGCAGAATTTTAAGGCAGTGTACCTTCATTGTGCCACCACTCTGTTTACTGTAGTTCACACTTTTATAGTGAAAAGGCGATGTAGAGAGACAGAATTCTAGGTAAGGCGATGGACCCCTTCCTGACATTGATGATTACAAACTATTTGACTGCCAGACCACAGTATGTCAGGGGGAGGTAATATGTTTATGTAATGCAATAATAGGGCTCCACAGGGTACTGTTTTAGTTCAATTCCTTTTCACCAACTACTTATAATACTTCAGTTACAACTCAGAGTCCTGCCACATACAGTAGTATTCTGACGATACAGCTGTTGGTGTATGTGCATGTATGTACAGTGGACAGGAGGGGGACCACAGGAACCTTGTTGAGGGCCTCACTAGCTGGAGTCATAAGAACTGTCTCCTCCTGAACACCACTAAGACCAAGGAGCTGGCGGTAAACTTCAGGTGATCTAAACAGTGTGACGGTCAGTCTGCATTGATGGAGACGAGATAGAGACTCTGCAGTGGTACAATACCTGGGGGTGGTACTGCATGATAAACGGGAGTGGTCCACCAACATAAACACTTTCTCACAGCTGTCTCTTCTTCCTGAGACATCACAGTTCATTCACTGCCTGCAGTGACATGCTGTGCATGTTTTGTTACACAGTGTTGGGATTATGATTATTATGTTATGATTATTGATTAATTAATATTTATCAAGAATTACAATTAAAAATCATAATTTGAGAAAATTTATTTCTTAACCAAAAATCCTCATTTATGAATCGAAACCAGAGATGTCCTCTGGTGTTGTAATTGTGGCTCAAAGCTCTTGACAGTTACAAGTATTAAATTCTCAGTAATAGTTAATAACTATTATTAGATATCACTGTTTAATCAACCGTTTCTGCCGAAACGTGGGGAACTTAACCTTATTTTGACTGACAAATCACTCTTGCACAAAATAAACACAAACGCCTTCACTTTATCTACGTGAATATTTATTAAATCAACAGCCCTGATACAACTTGCTCTTCCGATTCAATAATCTTCACCTAATCAAACATACAAAGTTCTACACTAAAGGGTAAAATATCTAACTAGTCAAAATAGAACAGCATGGAGTGTGTATGCGATCAAACCAGCAGTTATGGCAGTTATGGCAAAATACAAAAGGAATATGGTTGAACGAAGCTCGGGGAGGACACTCCCAAAGTGTAGCCTAGTTACTGTAAGTCATAAAACATCCCCCACCACTGGGGAGTCCGAGCACACAAAGGGTTGTAAAACTTTTGGCGGCAACTAATAAAACATGAAGTTGAAGACAAAGAAAATGGTTGATATTCACCATAAGGTTATTATAGCAGTTCAGTTTCACAGCGTACCTGCGCTCAGGTGTCCATACAGTCGAAACACAACTTGCAAGACTCGGCGGCCTCCGAAAATCAACAGCAATAGGGTTTCAATAAACAATGGCATGCACATACAATTCAGAACACATTAGACTATAAGTGGCGATTCTAACTCGCCCTAAAATCCTACTCTATCCTGCCCAAGCTTTTTCTAATAAAGAAATAAAATTAAAAGAAAAGACCGAAATTACTTGGTGGTGTCTCCTCTGGACCGGAGAAGAGTTTCCACGCGTCCGTGGGTAACTCAGGAGATTGGTCTGTCTTCGTCCTTTTCGGCCTCCTTGGCAGAAAGGTGAAAAATATGACGGACCGTCACTAGTCGACTGGGGAAAAAAAACAAGAAGGAAAAATTGCGTCTCCTTGAAAACTCTGTGGTTTTTCTAGGTTACGTGTTAAATCCATGTTCCGATCGGTAAAGTAAAGTTTCCTGGTCTTCTTATCCCAGGAACCTCTTTTATGAATTTTGTTCTCGTTGGCCAATGGGGAGAATGAATGAAAGTCCACGTGGGATTTTCTTCTCCAGAGTGATGCTATAGTTGTGTGGTAACCGTGTCTCGGTTTCCAGCATGAAAAGCAATGGTGAAAGCTCTTAGAGTATGTTATATAGACGATCGTGACATCAGAGCTGCGGCGCCCCCGTCCTATCAGCCGCGGTGCCCGCTGGGATTTGTAGTAGCGGACTATCCTGGGGTACAAATGGCCGCTGACACCGGAAGGCATACTGGCGTCCAGCAACTTACAAAATGGTCCAATATTCAGCAACACATGGTCCAACAACAGTAATTGAAAATGCACTGTTCTATGCTGTTGTCTGCTGCTGAAGTGGCATGAGAGTCAAAAACTGCTCACGTCCGGACAAACTGGTGAAAATGGACGCTTCAGTGATAGGCAGGGGGCTGTACCCTCTCGGAGCTAAGGTCACGCAGTGGATTAGGGAAGTTAAATTCTAAAATAAACAACAAAAAGAGTGATGGAGCAGCTGCAGTGAGAGACTCATCTAACTGCCTTGCAGGACTAAAGGTTAAATGAGGCCCTTTATACCACAGCCATCAGGCCTCTAACAGTGACATGTCCAATACACATTATTTATTATTATTTATTTATTATTATTTTTTAATTTACAATGGTTGTAAAAACATTAAATTCATGCTGCACGACATGTCATTATCTGCACCTGTTTGTGTTTAGTTAATTACACCCACCTGTTTTCCATTAAGTTCTTTTCATCACTCTTGTATTTAGGTTCCTGGCTTCTGTTCCTTGTTTGTGGGATTCTCTGTTACCTCTGTTAAATGTCCTGGTTCTGTCATCTGTCTACAAGTTCTTTATTGGTTTCATTAAAATGTTGGTTAATCATCATGTCGGCCAATGTCCTGCTGCCTCTTTGTTCCTTAATTATAACATGATAATTTGAATGTCCTCCATGGGGGATGAATAAAGTATTTTCTGTTTTATTCTAGAAATTGGTGAAATATTCATCTGCTAACCCAGATGAACTGCCTGAAAATAATAAGAGAGACTTTTTACTCTGTTAAACTCACGGTACGAATACAGATGAGTAACTTTACAGCATTTTCCCTTGTAGTTGCCAGGGCAAGTTTATAAACAATTTTTTATATCTGACGTTAAGAGATCTAAAGAATCCTTTCCTTGCTGTGTCTCCTGCATCAAAATGTATTGGAATATCCTAAACACTGATCCTCATTCAGCGACAGTATAGATTACTCTGGATGGTCATTTAACATGGGTTAGTAGTGTTGTTTGGGAAATACTTCCACATAAGCAGCAAAACTCTCCTACAACATAATGTTACCATCAACATAGTTCACAGTTATCATGACATTCTCAGGCTTGCTTTAGCAGCCTTTAAGTCCATGTTGGAACATAATTCCATATCCACAGTTACCACAGTAACACACTAACTTGCCAGCATTTGGTTTTTGTTGAGGTTAAGTCACATGTTTCACATAAAAACACTTTTATCTCAAGGATGCAGCAACCACCTTCTTCTGGGATGCTGTAATGACTGTACATTCCTACTCTGTTTATATAATTATATTTCATATATTTAATATTTCATATATAATGTGGGACCTTTATGCAGAAAGAAAATTGTACCCAAAGATGAACTAGATCTGTTTAGGTCCACAATTTTCTTCCTGATATCTTGATGGACTACCACTGATTTTTACACAATGTCACACAAGGAAGAGTGTGTTTGAAAGGTTGCCTTTAATACATTCACAAGTGGTACGCCATTTAACTCAAATGCTGTGAGACAGAGAGGAAAAATAAATCCGTTTTTTTTGTACATTATATTGAAATATCTGGTTTTAACTGTTTAAAAAGTTTAGATGATTACTTGAAGTATTATCAGTTTAATTATATTTACTTGAGTTGAGATTATATAGATAGCACCAAATCACCAGACTTTACACAAAAAAGATGTCTAATGGACTAAATCACCATTCAGCAAACAGTTTGTTTGCAGGGTGTGTGGGGTCGGCAAAGATTTTAGCTGCCCTTTTCCTGACTCTAGACTTGTATAAGTCCGGGATAGATGGAAGGTCAGCCCTGATGATTATGGCAGTGTAGAAGATGACTGGCAGCTCCTGTGGAAGGTTGGACTTCTTGAGTTGCCTCAGCAAGTACAGTCTCTGCTGGGCCTTCTTCCAAACATTGCCTATGTGTGAGGACCATCTCAGGCTTCAAGAAATGGTGGTTCCTAGGAACCGGAAGTGGTCCACAGCAGACACAGTGTTTTTGAGGATGGTGAGGGCGGTGTGTAGGGGCGGTGTTTTTTGAAAGTCCACCATCATTTCCACAGTCTTGAGTGGGTCTGAGTAAACATCTGAAAAATCACTGTATTATCAGCACCTACTGTCTGTTGCTCCAGCTCATCCCATAATAGTAAAAATATAGGCTCACAAATCCTGGCAAGGTCCAAGCAGCGTGTGTGTATGGGCAAGAAGTTCTGTATATCTCGACCCAAAGCTGCACAACTAAAGGAATAGTTTAGTTCAAATCAACTCCCCCAAAAGTGATGAAAACAAAATATTTTTAAGTTGGATTTGAAAGCAAACAGGGTGTCTGCCTCTCATACAAGTAGGCTGTGGTATCAAAAAAAGGGTAAAGGTAATTTCTGCAAAGGCAAGAGTGAAGCTAGTGCAATGAGTCTTTAACTTCAACTCAGTAGTGATGTTAAAGTCTGCCAACTAATGCAAGTTGTTGCTGCTGAGAGTGACAAAACAACAAATGATTTTTTCACATAGGGCCAGGCTGGTTCTGATAGCTGTTTTCCCTTAATTAATGAAATCATCATTTGAAAACTGCTTTTTTGTGTTTACTCAAGTTATCTTTGTCTAATATCAAAATTAGTGTGATGATCTGGAACATTTAAGGGTGACAAAAAAGCAAAAAAAGAACAAATCTGTAAGATATCAAACAGAAAATTCACAGCACTGTATATCATTAAGGACAAATTAAGTATTTATCAAAGACTACAGATCTTTGATAAATGTTCCTGTACATGGTCCTAAAAAAACACAAAGGTCAATCTGAAATTCAATAGTTAATAAACAGCTCGGTTATGTTTCTACAACCTTTTAACACCTTCTTTGGGGGGATTTTCTGCATTTTATCACCGCAGATCCTCTCCAGTTCAATCAGTTTGTATGTGCAGAGTTGATAATCATTCATTTTCAGGCATTTCCAAGGGTGTTTAATTGGACTTAGTTTCAGTCTCTGGCTGGCCCTGTTAAGGACATTGCTTGCTCTTGAATCCACATGTTGTCTTGGCTGTGTGCTTTGGGTTGTTGTCCTTTTAAGAGACTAACTGAACTCAGTCTAAGTATTAGAGAAGTCTGGGTCAGGTTTTCTTTAACAATCTATTTTGTGAGCTGTTGTCATCTGACCCTACATACAGTTCTGCCATGTCCATCTGGCCACTTTAACATAAACGTGTGATTGGTGGAGTGGATTAGCAATGGTTGCCCTGGATGTTTCTATCTTTACAAGGGAACACTAGTGAGCACATGATTGAGCATTAGGATTTCGGTCACCTTTCTTTCCAAGGCCTTTCTTCACTAATTATTTAATTTGATTGGGCGGACAGATCTAGAGAGAGTCCCAGTGGTTCCAACCCTTCCAGTTCCAAATAATGGAGACCAAAGTGCCTTTTAGGATGTTCAATACTGCAATAATTTTTGTATCCTTCCCTAGATCTTTGATTTGACACAATTCAGTTACCAAACTCTACAAAAAATCCCTTAAGCATTCAATATACATTGTCAACTGTGAAAGCTTGTGGGGGAAAAGTTTTCCATTCCAAATCATATTCATCAATTTTGAGTGGCATGGGCAATGCTGTGAATACAGTGTCCTTATGGGGTCGTGTGTGTTAATCTTTTAGGGAATTAGGGAAACTAATTTAATTCAAATGTTTGAGTGGCACTGTAACATAACAAAATGTGGAAAAGTGAAGCACTGTGTACTTTTCAGCTGCACTGTAAAATTCACCACATTTTACCGCATAATTTTTTTCCCATGGTAACAGATGCAGTGATGTAGCCTAATTTGTCTCCTTACACAGAATATCAACTAATTGATTTGTTGTGGTTGTGTAAATCATCTCTCCATTTTCCATATCGTATAAGTATTGAATTTCCAGTAATGAGATGGAAACACAACATACCATCTTGTATTAAAAAAGTGGATCAAAATACAAAATAAGAACTCTGGATTTTAAGTCTGGCTGGTTTCTGTTTTGTAGGCGTTCTTTAGGAGCTGAGGAGGGATTTCTTCAGCTAGTGTAGCCCTAGGCAGGGTTTCATGGGGCTTAGAGCTCAGGCTTTAACACAAGCTGTGAGGGTCTGACCACTGCAGCCTTCACTATAGGTGTATGAGGGAGAATGTGAAGATCTGAGACAGATAACTTGGGAGCCTCACGAGCGTGACCATGCATGCCAATACACATGCAAATCTTGAAATGCATCATAAAGTTCTTGCCTAAGTTTATTGGTGTACTCAACAGTGTGCTATTTATTAAAAGGTGATTCATATTTGTATCCATGATAGAAGAAAATGGTCCTTAGGGAATGGAGATAGATATGTATATTGCTCTTTTTAAAGTCTTCACTCCATTTTCATTCAACATGTTGAAAACAGATTTCTTATAGTAACCCTCTTAAGTTGTGCCATCTCTTTGTCATTGTGGGTTTCTGATTCTCTTATTTGTCATATTTGCAGTAGTTTGTTCATGGCAGACATACACATTCTCCTTTCTGCTTATTTTTTACTTTCAGTAAAGAAAGCAAGGTTTCTAGAGAGACATCCCACTGTGTGTTAGGTATAACTGTTCTGAGCAGGTTTAAAGAAGTATTCCCAATCTGTTCTCTCTTGCAGAACAGCATGTTCTGTTACACATGAACTTTCTAATCATTAACATAAAAAGAGGCCCCATTGACCTCTTTTTGTGGTTAAACTGTACATTTCTTTGTGCATTATGATTAACTTTAAAACCTGCCTAATTTCCTGTAACACTGTAGGATATCTCTATTAAATGCCATAATATTCTTTACCAACACATCTGTGCCTCTTTCTCAATAAACCACATGACATAATTTGCCAAAATCGATGCTATGTGTATTTGTACTAGCATGTTTCAAATGTTTCACAATATAAAATAAAACAGAAGTGTGTATAGGGGTACAGTTACAGCAGAGAAGAATTCTGCACAGTGTTGGGAGTTGATGAAAAATACTTGTCACATTGGCACCTCATCTCATTGAACAGAGATGTCCTACTGAAGCAGTGTGTAATTGAAGCCTTAAGTAATGAACCATTTTTTGAAGCTTGAACAAAGCCTCAGTCGTCTATCACCACATGCAGCTTTTTGTTCCAGGCCCTGTATGTCAAAATGTAAGTTTCCGAAGGTCCAAAGCAACAAACAGCACATTTGGTGGATAGATATATTTTAATGGAAAATGAAGAGATTTGCAGGACAAGAAGGAAACACAGGAACCAGGGAGACAGCAACGGAGAACAATCAAGGGCCAGAAAACAGGAACCTAACTACAACTGAGATGTGACAAGTTACATGAAAGAAAGGTGAGTGCAATCAACAGAAACACAAACATGATATTACTTCTCCATCAAGGGTGGATACTTTGAACCCATGAAAAAAAACAAGAAAACAAAAAACAACCCAAATTGGGCGGGCGGAAGGGGCCTCAGAAGAAGGGCAAGAAAAAAACACAAAAACCAAAGCTTAGGAAGGAGTTCTGGAACAGGAACACAGAGAAGCTTAGGAACATGAACGTGGTTCTCGGTGTCCGGGCTGGGTGCTTTGGTATGTGCCGGCTCATTCCCGGTGGCTGCTTGCCAGAGCCCCCGGGCTCTATCGGGCCTCTGCTGGGGGGTGATGTGCCCTGGGGTCTATTGTCTCTGGGTCCATGGCTGCTTTCTGCTCCGGCATAGATGGCTGCCGATGGGGCCTGTGGGCTTGTTACTACACCTCCTTTAGGAGCGGGCGGTCTGATCACTGAGTTAAAACAATCAAACAGAACTCAGAAATATTCTCTCTCAAACAGCCCTCACGAGAGGGAACTTTTATTCTTCAAAAAGCGCACAGAATAATCTTCACAGTAATTCTCAGAAGTCGCCCTGCCCTCAGTTCCTAAAGGGTGGCTTTTATACAGATAGTCAACATTGGTGTGTATTGGGTCCTGTTGACCAATTGAAATAATTCATTTACGTAATACATCTGGCATCCACAACATTGCTCTCTCTCTGGCTACATCTGGAAGACATCAGATTGGTGTACAAGACAGTTTTACAATAACAATTTCATCACTTATCTGGATGCAGACCCTCAGCTGCCAGGTCAAGTTGACCTGGCAACACTTTAGGGATGTCAAAACTTTCCCTGCTTGCAAGGGTCAGAATATCACAAGATTTCCTGCAAAAACAAGCCCATTAGTTTTCCCTCTCGCCAAGGACTTTTCTCTAATGCAATCTGCTCTCCAGACAGTCAGGCGCTTGCAAGAACAATCCTTCACAAAATTCATCTTTTAATGGTAGAAACAATAATAACACTTTTCAATCTAGTCAAAACGGAGTTTTATGCCTCCACACTCCCAGGGGCCTCTGCACTGTGGCTGTTTGTAGGGGTCCCTGGGGGTCTTCTCTGGGAGGGTTGTGGTAGTCCGGGCAGTGGTCCTCCCAGGGTTCCCCTGCTCTGGGGGGCTTTTTGATGTCTGCTCAGATATCCTCCATGTCTGTCTCAGTTCCAGGGGGGCAGGTCTGTGGCTCCTCACACTCGCTACTGCATATTTTAACAGAGAAACCTTAAATATCCATGCACGCCTACACTTACACCCACAGGTGGTTTGAATTCAGGTGTCAACAGATACACAGATGTCATATATTCAGCTGCAGTTGCCACTAAATACATCTTGCATTCATTAGTACTGAGCACCTTTTGGTAACATTGCTGTTGTTATATATGTTCTTGTAGAGCGTTATCTTGGATTCTCCTCATCCTTTTTTTTTCTTAATTTTTCCTTTTTGCCCAACCTCTCTCTCTTTCTTGCTTCTTATTTTTCTTTTTGTTTCTGTCTCCACGTCCATTGCAATTGAAATAATCCCAAAGCAGTTTATAATATTTTATATATATATATATATACAGTACTGTGCAAAAGCTTTAGGCAGGTGTGCAAAAATGCTTCTGTGGATGTAGGCTTTCTCACATCCACATCATGGGATTTGGTAAACTCCTGTGTGATTGAAAAATGGTTTTGTTATGATTTTGGCCCGTCTGCCTGCTCTGCTTTCACTCTTGCAATTAACTCATCTGCTTCACCTGTCTGCTGCTGCGCTGCTGCGCAATTACCGTCATGGCACACACCTGTGGAGCTGCAGTTATATACAGCCCTCTGACAGGCAGACGGGGGCCAGATTTTTCGAAAAACTTTTGGGGAGTAGTATCCAGCGTTCCTTCCTGACTGATCTCGTTCCATGACCTTCCCTTGCCTTACGGATATTCCCTCGTGCTTGCTCCTTTGTCTGACGGATTGGATTTTGGATTTCGACTCTGTTTTTTGCCCTGGTTTTATGTCTCTGCCTGCCCTTGTTTTTACGCCTCTAGCCTGGAATTCGACCCTGTTTCTGTCCCTGGATTTACGTCTCAGCCTAGCCACGGGTTTATTCAGCCTGAGTTCGCCTGGCTCTCTAGTCTGCCTGGATTTATTGTCAAGAGGACAATCACAGCTCTCTGTGTTCCGGTCACAAGCGTCAGCTGGTTTTCCCCGGGATTTGGATCAGTCGGCAATCCGACTTCAGTCTGTTTGGACGCTTCCTCATTAACTGTCTGGATCTGTTCCCTCCTCTGGATTCTGTGCCTCATCACCAGACTGAGAAGGTTAGTGGCTTTTAAAAACCCTTGCAGATCCTGAGTTTTTTCAGCCACTAACTAGTCTCTCTGTTCTCAGGGGTTTCCCGGGAAGCTGACTGCGTTTTCTCCCTCTCTGATCCTGAGTTTCTGAATAAAATCTTACTTATCACTTTGGGGTTTGGCTGAATTTGGGTTCTCTGTCTCTGGTCGTGATAGTAAAATTGGCCAAAAAAAGGGGCCCCAGCCAGCACAGCAGTGGCCACTAATGTGGATCACTCTATTGGCCTGTCCTTAATTCCGGCTTTGGGGGGAAGTGATTTCTATGCTGCGACCCTGACTCCTGCTTCCACGCCAGCGTCCTCACAGCCTGTTTCCCCCAGAGTTCCTGAACTTTCCGCTGGGTAAGAGAACCTAGACTCACGCCTCCTGAACTGTTTAGGGGGGATCCTGACCAGTGCCGTGCTTTTCTTACTTAAGTGAGATTCTTTTTGAGCTTCAGCCTTCTTCGTTCCTTCTGAGCGCTCTAAGGTGGCGTTTGTTATTTCCCTGCCCCGGAAAAGGCTAAAAGCAATGGGGGCACTGCTGAGTGAAAAAATGGTTCGATCACGTGTGCTTCTTTTTTCGCATTCTCCAAGGAGCTCATCAGGGTTTTTTTCCAGTTCTTCCTAGTTGTGAAGCTGCCAGAGGTTTTTACTCTCCATTAAACAGGGAGAGAGAGAAGTATTACATCTTATATCATTTTTGACTTTCATTTACTGGCAGCAGACAGCCTTTGGAATGAGCATGCTAAAAATGATGCTTTTTGCAAGGTCTGAATGAGAAATTTAAAGGATGGAACGGCTACTCGGGACTACCCTGCCTCCCTTCACCAATTGAGGACCTGGCAACCGCATCGATTTGCGGCTCACAAAAAAGGGAGAGGGAGAGGCTTCATAGAACGGGTAAATTCCCTTCAGCTCACAGTCCTGTTCCCCATAGAACCCAAGGGTCTTCCCCACCCCTTTCTGATCACTGTTTGCCCTGGAGCCCATGCAGTTGGGTCGTTCTAAGATTTCTGCGGGGGAACGAGATCGCAAAGGAAGAATAAATTTGTGTTTTTTTTGTGGGGGACAGGGTCATGTTGCATTCAAGTGTCCGTTAAAAGCCCAGGCTCAGTAGAGGTGAGGAAACTCTACTGAGCCGAAGTCAAGTGTCTGTCTCCTCATGCTCATTTTCCTGCAAATATTCAAGTGTCTTTCACTTCTCATCAGGTGTCAGTATTCATTGACTCAGGGGCGGACACGGAGTTTATGGATGAGTCGTTCGCCAGGACCATGACATCAAGCTCCTTCCCACGTCTGACACCCGTAATGTCCTGGCTTTGGATGGTCATAGTATCAAAAAGTTCATACTACAAGACGGAGGTAATAAAACTCACACTGGGGGCAATCATCAGGACGAAGTCACATTCAGGATTATCAACTCTCCTAAACTACCATTTTTTAGGGGCCCCTGGTTCAAAAAACACAATCCCCCTATTGCTGGCAAGCCAAAAAAAATTTTGGGGGGGGCTAAGTCCTGCTCGGCCACTTGCCTCTTCTGCCTCTACAGATATTTTCCGGAGAATGACATTGAGGAGACATACCTGATCTGTCTAAGGTACCACCCGAATATCATGCACTAAAGGAGGTTTTTTAACAAGTCCAGGGCTACGGCACTTCCACCTCATAGACCCTATGACTGTGGCATTGAGCTCCTACCAGGCATTTCTCCCCCTAGGGGTCGATTTTATTCATTGTCAGGACCAGAGAACCAAGCCATGAGCAAGTATGTTGATGAGTCACTAAAAGCTGGTGTTATCAACCCTCCTTTTTCTCCAGCAGGGGCAGGCTTCTTCTTTGTGGGAAAGAAGGATGGTTTCCTGAGACCATGTATCGCCCACGGGGTTTAAAAAGCATCACCGTCAAGAAACCGATACCCTCTACCACTTATGAACACTGCTTTCGACCAGATTCAGGGCGCCAAAAAATTTTTCAAAATTTGGATTTGAGAAACGCTTACCACCTTGTTCGTATCAAGGAAGGGGAGAATGGAAGACGGCATTTAACACTCCTACTGGTCACTATGAGGTTACCTTGTTATGCCTTTTGGTTTAACCAATGCCCCCGCCTGTTTTTTTAGGCATTGGTGAATGATGTCCTGAGGGACATGGGGGAAAGTTTTTTTGATACCTTGATGACATTTTTGATTTTTTCCCAGGATCTGGAAACCCCCCAGAAATCATGTCCGGGCTGTCCTCCTCCGTCTTCTTCAAAATCATCTTTTTTCAAAGCTGAAAAGTGTGAGTTTCATACCACTACTACCTCATTCCTTGGATTCATCATTTCTCCAGACCAAGTCATAGTGGACCCCTCCAAAAATCAAGGCAGTCTTGGAATGGCCCCTTCTCCTACCGACCGCAAACGGGTTCAAAAGGTTTCTGGGGTTTGCTAATTTTACAGACGGTTCATCAGGAAATTATAGCCTCGTAGCACCCCCCCTTAATGCTCTCACATAATCTAAAACAAGGTTTGTTTTGGAAAAGACCAGCAGAAAGAGCTTTTTTTTCAAGCTCAAAAAGGATTATTTACGTCTGATCCGTTTTTTCTACGGTCCCAACCCCGATAAAAAAGTTCATTTTGGGGGGTTGACGCCTCAAGCACAGGGGGTTTGGAGCCATCCTAAGCCAAAGAAATTTTGATGGCCGTATTCACCCATGTGCCTTCTTTCTAGACTTTGTCCCAAAACAGAGCGCAATTATGTTGGGGGACCGGGGAAAAAAGGTTTGGGGTCAAGTTGGCTCTCGAGGAGTGGAGGCATTGGCTAGGGGGGTAAGGGGAAACGTTTTGTATGGACAGATCATAAAACCCGGGGGTACCTGAGATCAGGAAAGCGCCTTAATCCCAGGCAGGCAAGGTGGGCGCTATTTTTGGAAGATTAAACTTCTCTTTTTCTTTCAGACCTGGAGTTTTAAAAAGGCAAACCAGACGCCCTGTCCAGAATACAGGAACCCTCCGAGTCACAGACCTCTGGGGAGGATGAGTTTATTCTTCCGGAATCAGTGAGACTCTCTGTCTCCATGTTGGAGTTGGAGGGAGAGGTTAAAGATGCCCCAAAAAAACCCCCTATCCCAACTTCATGCCTACGACTGGTGTTTTTTCCCGGAACGTCTCGTACCCAAGGTACCCAAAATTCATGCCATAATTCACGTCTGTTCTGTCATCCTGGTATCAAAACAGGACGTTGCAGATGGTCCGAACTCAGTTTTTGGGGGCCATCTCTTTTCAAAGATGTCACAGATTACGTCACGGCCTGTACTTAATGTTCCCAACCAAGTCTTCTCATCGCCCTCCTGCTGGACTCTTACATCCCTGCCCCCTTCCTCCTCGTCCCTGGTCCAAAATAGCCATGGACTTCGTCAAAGGTTTGCCAGTTTTTTAATGGCTTCACAGTTCTGTTAACTATCATCGACAGATTTTCAAGATGGTTCACCTAGCCCCCAAGAAGTTGCCCTCAGCCCAAAGGGAAATGGGGGACATTCTGGCACGTGAGGTTTTTTTCCCTTTCACGGCATACCCACAGACATTGTTCTCAGACAGAGGGCCCCAGTTTGTGTCACGTTTTGGAAAGAGTTTTGTTCCTTTTGGGGGTTACTGTTAGTTTGTCCTCAGGATTTCACCACAGTCGGATGGACAGACTGAGAGGGCAAACCAAAGGGGGGGAGACCAAAACTTCGCGCACTATGTGAGTCAGACCAAACCAAATGGTCTCAAAATTTACCCTGGGTTAATATGCTGTCAACAACCCTCCCGGCTAGTGCCACGGGGTTATCCCCTTTCCAAGTTGTGTTTGGTTTTCAGCCACCCTTGTTCACAAGTCCGGAGGAAAAAAGGGGAGGGGGTTCCTTCTGCTCAGGCTGCGGCCTAAGATGTCAGCGCATCTGGAGGAAGGGAAGAAGGTCTATGATCAGAATGTCGGAGGTGCAGGCACGCACAGCAAATCGTCGGACAATCCCTGCTCCAAGCTACCAGGTGGGACAGAAGGTTTGGCTATCCACCAAGGACCTCCCGCTTCTGGTTGACTCCCGTAAGCTGGCACCTCATTTTTGGGACCCTTTTCCCATATCCAAGATCATCAATCCTGTGGCTGTTCGTTTACGTCTGCCTCGTGCCATGAGAGTTCACCCTACCTTCCACGTGTCCCGGATCAAGCCCTATGTGGTGTCCCGTCCCGTTTCTGTTTAGAAAGCTGAAGAGCTACATTTTAAAAATAAACTTTTCAGGTGGTTACTCCTCATTAGATTTCCATGGGCTGTTATTACATTAAAATGTAGCAGGTTAAATTAAAATATCAATAGGTTATAACATTATTGACTAAAAATGTTGACTGAAAGAAAATAAAACAGCAATTTTGGTGATTAACTAATAATGACTGATTTTATTCAGGTCTCAAAAGTTGTTGTGGCTTTGTTACTGTTGTAGTTAGGAAGCTGGTGTTGCCTCTCTCTTGGCAGAGAAAGGCTTGGAATAGTTACTCTGAACCTGAATAACAGAAGGAAGGAGGCAGATGTATAAAGCTGCTGCATCGCTTGGCTGCAGGGTTTATTCTCGATATATTAAATAACCAACATTTTATTTAATCAATTGTTTTAGTCCAGCCGTGCCACCAAAACTCCCAATATTGCATAAATCAAACAAGTACAATTGTTATTTTTACCATAAACTCATAACAAAACCAAAATGACAACATTTTGCTTCATTAATTGTTGTACAATATCCAATTGCATGTATCTGAATCACAACAGTAAAACAGATATATGTTATATTACTGTGAACTCACAACAAACTCAAAATAGCACTTTGACTACATATAGCCAAGCTTATAACCCTTGAGCCCAAACTGAACCTATATAAGACTTACAGTGTATACCCAGACCTTATTACTCTCATAACATGCACAAAACAATATACATACCAAGGTCATTTGACAATTTTATGTCCTGACCGATTTAGCTAAAGGTTTTCCCAACAAGCAGCCGGGTTTAACTATTGCAATGCAAGCATACCTGTAGCTTCCGCTAGCTTAACATGGTAACTTATACTACCGCATCTGTTTCAACACAGTAATATTACACCATAACGTTCTAAAAAGAGTCCACCATAATTACTACACATTACAAAGGGTTTACCCATTCATAAGTACTGTCTTACTGCCATAAAATGATCTGAAACCAACCTGAATAAAAGAAGGAAGATGGCAGATGTATAAAGCTGCTGTATCGCTTGGCTGCAGGGTTTATTCTGCCGTTTCGCCCCTTGGTGGTCCTTACCCTTTTAGTGATGCGCTCTCTCTTGGCACTCCAAGGTACTACAACCATAGCAAACTGTATATTTATTATTCTAAACAAAGTTTCTTTTTGCCAATTTATGCATATACTCTGTGGTAACTTATTAAAGACTGTATCTGTTTATGTTGGAATAATTGTATATAGATTTTTTTTACATTTCCTCTTTATTACCTTTACTATTTGACCTTTATAACCGTTCATGCTGTATGTGTAAGCAAACATGTGATGAGTTGTTTTGCAGACAAAGAGGAAAGGCGGAATCGAGATGATGCAATCACAGTTGGGGACTCATCACAAAGACATCAGTTGACTATGTTAAGCAAAGATCGCACATATCTTAAGATTATGGAGACTATGCAAGTGTGTTTGTACAAGATAATGGTGTGCATGACCTATGTCACGTTGCTGCTGTTTGTTTCCCCCCACTCTTTAGAGCAGCAACGTTCATGTAACTAGGGATCACCCTAAAGATAATGAAAAGGAAGATTCGGCGAGATGTGTTTCAGAGCGGTAGGAGATTTGTAACAGAAGCACATCTCTGTCCGTTCCCCTCGCAGCGAGAAACTAATTCTCTTGACTTTCTCTTCTTTTTGTGAAGTTATAAGTATTTTAGGTTGTTTGAACCTGACAGTTTATATGAGCCTTACACTCTCCCCTGCTTTTAGAAATGTCTCCTGACATAAGCAACAAAAGCATTTTGAAAAAAAATAAAAAAATCAATATGCTTGTGTGTAACCATAACCATGGATGTGTTATATAGGGAAAAAGAACAGTACTTGTGAATGGGTACGCTGGTAGTACCGCGTTTACCCCTGCAGTCCACTTGTGGTAAGAAGACTGTCCCAAAGCCTCATAGGTGAGCACCTCTCTAGCCTTGGTGGTCCTCTGAGATCTCCAGAGGGCACTCTCTAGATGTTCACCCTCATGTGAAGCTTGCACCCAAGTGATCTTTCCTGCACTTGTTCCTCTTCCACTTGATGTTCATCCTCTAGGTCGACAATGTTGCTAATGTAGTCCTTGACTTGATGTCCATCTTCCTCCTGGGCTGGGGTCTGGGTGCCTTGCGGGAAAGTGGATGGAACTCACTCCTGTCCATAGAATGACTCCCCTCTTGCTGTTGTGGATTAGTGGTTTGAGTTCTCATTAACTTGTAGTATGGAATGGGTGTGTACACGCCGTCTACATCATTTGACTCAGAAATGTGCTCACTCCGCTGTTCCGTCTTTGTCTGTTGTTTTTCTGGCCGTCTTCTGTGATTTTGAGCCGGAATGTTGTCCTCAAGGGATAGTTCATTAACCGGTAGCTACAAGTTCCTATGAAGGACATGAAGTGCCTTGGAGCCGTTCTCAGGCTGCACCTTATAAACTGGTCCCTCATCCACTCTGTCAACAACACGATGTACAACTTGTTCCCAATATGATCGTAGCTTGCCAGATCCTGTCACCTGGCGGCAGAACTGCACCCCTGACAGCTTTGTCATATCGTCTTTTACCTTTGGCAGAATATGTTTCACTGTTACTTTCAGCAATTTTGCATGCAGCTCGCATTCTCTCAGCCCAATTTTGTGCATAGGTCTGCTGGTCAGTAGTCTCTGAAACCAAGTTCTTGAGTGGGAACAGCAGATCAACAGGTAAGCGCGGAGGATGACCAAATAAAAGGAAAAATGGTGAGAAACCAGTGGACTCATGCCTCGTGTAATTACATGCATATACCACATGGTTGAGACTGTCTTTCCACTGAGTCTTCTTTTCCTCTTCTAAGGTGCGCAACATTTGTAGTAATGTGTGATTTAGTCTCTCTACTGGGTTACCTTGAGGATGGTAAGGTGAGTGTTCAATACCAGCCAACTGCTCGAGCCTACCGAACAAACTGTTCTGAAATTCCTTCCCCTGGTCATGGTGAATCTTCTCCAGATAACCAAAGCGAGGAATGAAGTCGTAAAAAATCTTGTCAGCTGTTGTTTTTGCTGATTTATTCCGTGTTGGATAAGCTTGGGCAAATCTAGTAAAATGGTCTACCAGCACAAGTATGTACTCTTACCCTTGACTTTGCTCCAAGTGGAGATAGTCGACTGACACTAGTTCAAAGGGACTGCTGGTGGAAATGTGTCCCATAGGAGCTCTTTGGGGCAGATTGGGACATTTCTGTTTGATACAGGAACATCTCTTGTTAGCATAGTCCTCAATTTCTTGCTGCATGTTTGGCCAATAAAACCTTTCTCTGGCTAGATGGGTTACTTTCTCTGCTCCAATATGTGCCAGATCATTGTGCAGTGACTTAAGGACCAACAGTTTCAACTGATCTGGGATGACAAGCTGTTTTTGTCTTTCTGTCCTTCTGTACAAGATTCCGTTTTCTAGTTCCAACTTTGTCCATTCATACAGTAGTCTTTTTGTCTGTTTGTCATGTTCCTTTTATCTCGCTCATTCGGGATCCAGTTTCTCATTTTTAATGAAACCACTTCCTTTATCACTGTATCCTCTTGTTGTGCTGTTTGTATGTCTGCTGGCTCAATACTGTGCACAATTTTGTGAGAGATCTCTTCCTCACAGTTCTCCTCCACTTGTAAAGCTGCAACCCAGGGCACATTGTCTTCCTGAACAGCTCTTCTGCCTTGCCAAACAGCTGATACAACATCAGCTGAAATACTGTTTGTGTGGTTCCTCATGCAGTCTTGCTGCTGTAAGGGGTAACTTAATAATGTGTCTGAATCTGGGTTCATTTTGCCTGGCCGGTATTTAATGTCAAAATGGAAATCTGCCAATTTCCCCACCCATCTATGCCCAACAGCATTCAGTCTGGCAGTGCTAAGAACATACATGAATGGGTTTTTGTCTGTTTATACAGTAAATGTGGGTGCGTAATAAAAGTAGTCTCTAAACTTGTCACATATATTTTAATGCCAAGAACACGAGTTTACCCGAGTGGAGATGATAATTTTGCTCAGCTTGTGTTAACGTTCTAGACCCAAACCCAATAACACGTAGCTTGTTGTTCTGCCACTGATATAATACTGCACCTAGCCCTTCATTAGACGTGTCAGTGTGGAGTATGAATGGTATGTCAAAATTTGGGTAACCGAGTACAGGGGGATTTGTCAGAAAGTCTATGAGTGTAGCTACCACTCCCTGATCTTTGTCAGTCCATGTTAAAGGAGTTTTTGATCATAACTGTCCTCTGTCTTCCTTACTGTGTTTAGCTTTCGTTTTGACTGTCTCGTTTTGGCTAGTTTTTCCCTCTGTGTTTAGTTTTTGTAGCAGTTCAAATAATGGTTTTGCCAAGCGGGAGAAATCTTGGATAAAGGAGCGATAGTATCTGAGAAAGCCTAACAGTGACTTGACATCTCCGACAGTCTGAGGCTCTTTCTCTTTAAGTGCCAAGGCAGCTTTCAAGTCCTGTGGGTCCATTTTAACTCTTCTCCAGACACCAAGCGCCAGAGATAACGAACCTCTTGTTTGAACAGTTCGCACTTCGTGGGTCTCAGCTTAATCCCATGGTCTCTCATACGACACAGAACTTGTCTAAGATGGTTTGCATGGTCCTTGAATGTTTTAGAATAACAAAACACATCATCAAGATAAGGTGCACAGCACTTATCCCGAATCCCCTCCAACACGCTCTCCATGCACCTCTGAAATGCTGCAGGTGCATTTGTAATTTCAAATGATATCCTTATCCATTCATACAACCCCCATTGAGTGCTGAAGGCTGTGAGGTGCCTGGATGCTTCACTGACAAACCCTTGGTGGTAAGTGGTTCCTTGGTTCAGGATGGAGAAGCACGAGTTGCCACCCAAACTGTCAAGTAAATCTTGAATCCGTGGCAGTGGGTGCTGATCTGCCACTGCCTTTTTGTTTAGACCGTAGAAATCCACACAAAGACGTAAACTTTGATCTTTCTTCCTCACACATACGACTGGGGAGGAATAGGAGGAGACTGATTTGCGTATCCACCCTTGGTCCAAAAGGTTTTGTACATAGTCTTTGACTTCTTTGTATAGGGGTTTAGGGATCGAGTTATAAGACCTCTGGACAGGGTTGTTGTCAACCATGTTAATGTATACAAACTATATCCCCTTCCCCTCTAGCAAAGAAGCAAAGATTCCTCAAAAAGCATTTGACACACTACCTCTTGCTGCTCAGGTTCTAAGTGTTCTAAGCTAACAGGAGGGTGCCATTTTTCTGCAGCATTTGACTGTGCTGTCCTGTTAACTTGGTCAGCCTATGTAGCACACAAAACTGTGTCCGTATCCATCTTTGCAGGCTGCTGAAACTTATCTAGATTCGTAGGCCTGCACTCTATGACCTCTTCAACCTGGCCTAATATGATGCGTGCTGGCAAGAAAATGTTTACTCTGATTGCAGACTGGGGTTTTAACTGCCTTAGACAAACCTGTGGGTACATTCACTAAGGCAGGGAAACGCTGTAGTCCCTCTGGTAGATCTGATCTCAATGCAGATTCAAATAAAGCCGTGCCACCTGGTGGTCTTGACTTGACGTGACATCTAATTTCACATACTTGGCCACTATGAATCGTAAGACCTTTCTTACCAACTCTGACAATGTCACTCACTGTGTTCTTTTTAATAGGGTTTTTACTTATGACTGCAACAATAGTCTCTGCAGTATGTTTTTGTACCTTTAGTGCTTCAGCTAGAAGATAATTCAAACTGATACTACCTGGCTTTTTGAGACTCTCTAAAATGATCTCCTTGATCACATTGAAGCCTAACAGCAATCTACTAACACAGTTCTGACTAACCAGGACAGACACTTGAATAGCAACTTGGCCATGTGTGGGACTTCTAATTTCCATTAAGACTTCCACCCACCCATCAAAAGGTACATTAGTCCCATTAGCTGCTAAGTCAGATAGTTTAACTATATCTGAAGTCTGGCTACCTATGCATGGCTTTTTATCCACCTTAGCATAGCCAACTGGTAATCCTGCAGCAGCCTCAGCCCGTAACTCTTGCATCTCCACACTGGCTGTGTTTGGTTGCTGTAGCTCCGTGATGAGGTCGTTGAAGAGTAGAAGATGTGACATACCTTGGTCCTCTAGACTTGCCAACTGGTCACTTTTTACAAAGTCCACGATAAAGTCATAGAGTTCCCCCTCTGTTGCTCTGTCATCTGGTAGCTCTTCCTTTACCTCGTTCTTGATGGAGACTGCCAATCGCTGGAGCACATCAGTGTTTGCAGAGCTGATGAGCTGGTGCAGTTGTTTCTAGATGCCTCGCTGCAAGTCACGCAGTACCGACATCTTGGATCACAGGATCGCAGTTGTGGTGCTTCTGTCAAGGTACTGATGTCTGATTCGTTGTTGGATGATTATCTGCGCTTCAAAATGCAGAAATCATTGCGGACGAGCCCCCAGAATGTTGCCCTTCTCTGGTCGGAGAAAGGGTTGGAATAGTTACCCTGATTCTGAATAACAGAAGGAAGGAGGCAGATGTATAAAGCTGCTGCATTGCTTGGCTGCAGGGTTTATTCTGCCGTTTCGCCCCTTGGTAATCCTTACCCTTTTAGTGATGCGCCTCTCCTGGCACTCCAAGGTACTACAACCATAGCAAAATGTATAAAATGGCCAGGGTTGTCTGTTTTCTTATCAACCAGTTTTACATTGAAAATGTGTTTTTTATTAATTATTATTCTAAACAAAGTTTTTTTTTAGCCAATTTATGCATTTTAATCTGTGGTAACTTATTAAAGACTGTAATGTTTATATGAGCCTTACACTGGCAGTCATATTTTGCCTGCTCCAAGAGACACGAGAGATGAAATTTAGCCTTGAATGATCAACACAGCTGGAATTTATAAAAAAAAATGGAGGGAGGGTGCTGATTAGAATACAACTCCAGGTCAGCCTGCACAAGCCTTCAAACAGGCATGCTTCAATACTCATTGTTGTCCTGATAATGGGGTTGCACACACACACACACACACACACACCCACGCACACTCGAGTAAAATACATCAAGGGGTCAAAGATGTGGATATAAAGAGACAATGATGAAAGAGCAGCACATATGCTATCTCAAAAGCAGTGATTTATGCAGAATTGTTTTTCCCTGTAGATCAAAGAGCTCATGTCAACATCTGAAAGAAGACTCAACCTGTCCTCTTCAGATGAAATGGTATTAGTCAGTATTTTCAGGACCAATCCAGGAACCAGCAACACCTGTCATGACCTGAATCCCGCTGTGCTGTAACAACAATGCCATTGCTCACAGTGAAATGTTTTACATTGCCACAGACTGACAGGGTGTTGACCAAGAAAGAGCCCCTTGGTCGAAATCGAACCATGCCAAGAAGTCAAAGAATTGAAAAATAAGTTGCACCAATTATTCCATAGAGAATGGCCAAATATCCAGGCAAAATTATGCCAGAATAGTTAAGAATATTTCCTTATTTGTCTTGCAGTGCAGACATTCCAAGTGTACAGCAATATAGGTTAGGCACAAGAATACATCAATCTGCGCAAAGAACAACTGTTGAATATAAACTGTTTTTCGTCCATCCATCCATCCATCCAACCATCCATTGTCTTCTGCTTATTCGGGGTCGGGTCGCGGGGGCAGCAGCCTAAGCAGAGACCCAGACTTCCCTCTCCCCAGCCACTCGGGCCAGTTTGTCCGGGGGAATCCCAAGGCGTTCCCAGGCCAGCCAAGGAACATAGTCCCTCCAGCGTGTCCTGGGTCTTCCTCCGGCCTCCTCCCAGTGGGACGTAACCAGAACACCTCACCAGGGAGGCGTACAGGAGGCATCCGAACCAGATGCCCAAGCCACCTCAACTGGCTCCTCTCGACGTGGAGAAGCAGCGGCTCTACTCTGAGTCCCTCCCGGATGACCGAGCTTCTCACCCTATCTCTTAGGGAGAGCCCAGACACCCTGCGGAGGAAACTCATTTTGGCCACTTGTACCCGTGATCTTGTTCTTTCGGTCACGATCCAAAGCTCATGACCATAGATGAGGGTAGAAACGTAGATCGACCGGTAAATCGGGAGATTCTCTTTTTGACTCAGCTCTCTCTTCACCACGACACACCAGTACAGCGCCTGCATCACTGATGCAGCACCAATCCATCTATCGATCTCCCACTACATTTTCCCCTCATTCGTGAACAAGACCCCAAGATACTTGAACTCCTCCACTTGAGTCAGGACCTCCCCCCCGACCTGGAGAGGGCACTCTACCCTTTTCCGGCTCAAGACCATGGCCTCGGACTTGGAGGCACTGATTCTCATCCCGGCTGCGTCACACTCGACTGCAAACTGCTCCAGTGAGAGCTATAGATCATGAGCTGATGAAGCCAATAGGACCACATCATCCGCAAAAAGCAGAGACTCAATCCTTACGCCACCAAAACGGATCCCATCAACACCTTGGCTGCGCCTAGAAATTCTGTCCATAAAAGTTATGAACAGAATCGGTGACAAAGGGCAACCTTGGCGGAGTCCAACCCTCACCGGAAACAAGTCCGACTTACTGCCGGCAATGCGGACCAAGCTCTGGCGCTGGTCATAGAGGGACCTGACAGCCCGTATCAAACTGGTACCCCATACTCCCGGAGTACTCATACTGGACCGTGTCCTTTAGGGACACGGTCCAGTATGAGTCGAATGTGTCGAATGCTCGAATGCTTTCTCCAAGTCCACAAAGCACATGTAGACTTGTTGGGCGAACTCCCATGTGCCCTCCAGGACCCTGCTGAGGGTGTAGAGCTGGTCGAGTGTTCCTCTCCTAGGACGAAACCACACTGCTCTTCCTGAATCCGAGGTTCGACTCTCCGACGGACCCTCCTCTCCAGAACCCCCGAATAGACCTTACCCACGAGGCTTAAGAGTGTGACTCCCCTATAGTTGGAACTCACTCTGCGGTCCCCCTTTTTGAATAGGGAGACCACCACCCGGGTCTGCCAATCCAGTGGAACTGCCCCCCGATGTCCACGCAATGCTGCAGAGTTGATTTAACCAACACAACCCTACAACATCCAGAGCCTTAAGGAACTCCGGGCGAATCTCATCCACCCCCGGGACCTTACCACCGAGGAACTTTTTTATTACCTCATTGACCTCAGCACCGGAGATTGGAGCCCCAAGGTCCCCAGGCTCCGCGTCCTCAGTGAAAGACGTGCCGGTGGGATTGAAGAGGTCAACAGCACACCCTCCCCACTGTAAACAGTGTTGGGGGTGTTCCACCCCCCTTTCCAGTACTGTAACTGTGTTGTGCATGGGGAGGGAGACATAGGATAATGTCAGTTTGGCTACAGTTCTTTTTTTTCCACCACCTGCAATGGATTGAGAAGGCATCCTCGGACAAAGCAGATGTTCTTTTATTTTTTTATCCAGTTGTTTCCTCTTAGCTGTTGAAATGTTACTTCTCCAGCAAACCACAGCATAAAAAATTATTGATCTGACTTGAGAGTAAAAAAAGGTGGTAAAGAACTCCCCCTGTAAAACTTAAAGATATTTCACTAAAACAATTCCTAGTTAAAGAGGTCTTGACTTATTAGATCATGTACGTGTTGCAATGTGTGTATGTGTACAACATTTTGTTTTGCTGTGTATGTATTCATGTATATGTATGCATTTGTGAAAAATAATATAATGCAACTCATAACTTCATAATGAACCTATGTTGTATAATTAAAGACCAATGTTGAATGTTTAAATACAAATAATTCCTAATGGCTACTGACAGATCTATTAAGATAATGAAACAAGGGTAGTTTTAAATTTGAGGTACTGGGGTAGGATTTAAACTTCTTCCTACCCCATGGCAAGCATAACATCAATCTGTAATATTGTGAATAGGGTGAAATCTTAAGTCTCTTAAAGTCAAAAATACCAGTGAAAACATCCGATTCGATTGCCTCATTCAATAAAATGTTTACATGTGTTATTTAAACGAGTGTAAACAATTTTTGGCAAACCATATTTCAACAAAATGTAAATAAAGACTTTTTCTTTATTTAATACTCCATTTGTTCAATGTTTTGAGAGATGCCTGTTTCATTTCCTTTCAGAAACATATTTCTCGGTTGATTTAAAATCATTTAAATCTAAACCTGCCAGAGGTACAGGACTGTGCAAAAGTTTTAGGCATGTGTGAAAAAATACGGTAAACAAAGAACGCTTTCAAACACGGAAGTGTTTATTTTCATCAATCATCAAAATGCAGTGAATGAACAAAAGAAAAAATCTAAATCAAATCAATATTTGGTGTGACCACTCTTTGCCTTCAAAACAGCATCAATTCTTCTAGGTACACCTGCACACAGTTTTTGAAGGAACTCGGCAGGTAGGTTGTTCCAAGCATACTGGAGAACTAACCACAGATCTTCTGTGGATGTACAGGGGTTGGACAATGAAACTGAAACACCTGGTTTTAGACCACAATAATTTATTAGTATGGTGTAGGGCCTCCTTTTGCGGCCAATACAGCATCAGTTCGTCTTGGGAATGACATATACAAGTCCTGCACAGTGGTCAGAGGGATTTTAAGCCATTCTTCTTGCAGGATAGTGGCCAGGTCACTACGTGATACTGGTGGAGGAAAACGTTTCCTGACTCGCTCCTCCAAAACACCCCAAAGTGGCTCAATAATATTTAGATCTGGTGACTGTGCAGGCCATGGGAGATGTTCAACTTCACTTTCATGTTCATCAAACCAATCTTTCACCAGTCTTGCTGTGTGTATTGGTGCATTGTCATCCTGATACACGGCACCGCCTTCAGGATACAATGTTTGAACCATTGGATGCACATGGTCCTCAAGAATGGTTCAGTAGTCCTTGGCAGCCCATCTAGCACAAGCATTGGGCCAAGGGAATGCCATGATATGGCAGCCCAAACCATCACTGATCCACCCCCATGCTTCACTCTGGGCATGCAACAGTCTGGGTGGTACGCTTCTTTGGGGCTTCTCCACACCGTAACTCTCCCGGATGAGGGAAAACAGTAAAGGTGGACTCATCAGAGAACAATACATGTTTCACATTGTCCACAGCCCAAGATTTGCGCTCCTTGCACCATTGACACCGACGTTTGGCATTGGCATGAGTGACCAAAGGTTTGGCTATAGCAGCCCGGCCGTGTATATTGACCCTGGTGAGCTCCCGACGGACAGTTTCTGGTGGAAACAGGAGAGTTGAGGTGCACATTTAATTCTGCCGTGATTTGGGCAGCCGTGGTTTTATGTTTTTTGGATACAATCCGGGTTAGCACCCGAACATCCCTTTCAGACAGCTTCCTCTTGCGTCCACAGTTAATCCTGTTGGATGTGGTTCGTCCTTCTTGGTGGTATGCTGACATTACCCTGGATACCGTGGCTCTTGATACATCACAAAGACTTGCTGTCTTGGTCACAGATGCGCCAGCAAGACGTGCACCAACAATTTGTCCTCTTTTGAACTCTGGTATGTCACCCATAATGTTGTGTGCATTTAAAAATTTTTAGCAAAACTATGCTCTTACCCTGCTAATTGAACCTTCACACTCTGTTCTTACTGGTGCAATGCGCAATCAATGAAGACTGGCTACCAGGCTGGTCCACTTTAGCCATGAAACCTCCCACACTAAAATGACAGGTGTTTCAGTTTCATTGTCCAACCCCTGTAGGCTTCCTCAGATCCTTCTGTCACTTCATGTAATCCCAGACACACTGGATGATGTTGAGATCAGGGCTCTGTGGGGACCATGCCATCACTTCCAGTAATTATTGTTCTTCTTTATGCTGAAGATAGTTTTTAATGACTTTGGCTGTATGTTTGGGTTTGCTCACTTAGTATTTTGTAAATTGATAAAAAAAAATCATTTATATTTCTGAAAGCATTATTTGTTTACACCTGCCTAAAACTTTTGCACAGTACCGTATGTACTGTGTTGTACTCAAGTCTCAGACAACAGAGCAGAGTCTGAAAGCATGTTAATCTTTTTAAACATTTATGCATGGCACGTTCATTCATTAATTCATCTTCTATACCGCTTATTCCATAGTGGGTCATGGGGGAGCTGGTGCCTATCTGTGGATAGAGGGTTTTGACCTCATAACTGAGTCTGGATTCTCTAATAGTACTGAAAGTAACAGGTTGGGGCTATAAAACATCAAGTTTTGTATTTTGGTCACAAAATATCAAATAAATGATAACCTTTCATACTTATTATCTTTCATAATAAAGAAAAGTAATGCATAGTGTCTGATGGTCAGTGCTCATCTTTAGAACCGTTCCTTGAAGTTACATTTTAGCTAAATGACATTAGAAAGTGTGCTGCATGATGGCACAGTTGATAGCACTGTTGCCTTACACCAAGAAGGTCCTGGGTTTGCATGTTCTCCCTATGCATGTGTGGGTTCTCTCTGGGTACTCCAGCATCCTCCCACAGTCCAAATTATACAGTGTGTGATAGTCTGGGGTCTAGCATGAAATTTTGCGCCCTATGTATAAACGGTGTTGGTGGGCCCTCATGCTCAATTAATCAGTATTTTTCCCATTGTGCAAGTATGAAAGTGATAAAAGTAATAATTGTAAGATAAACCTTGTTTTTAAAATGATGACGTTTTATATGGCATTTCATCTGGTTCAGATGCTACAACAGGGGTAATATATAATAATTTGTCTTTCTTAGTAATCATTCAGTATGACATCAAAGTTGGAATATTGGCCTCTTCTATTTGATTTGACTGATCCACTGTAAAATGACGGCAAATCATGGTATTAACTTTACAGTTTTTGAGCTTTCTTGCATTGACTTTTGCAGACAGCATGGGGTACTGGCATCTTCATAATCATGGGGTTAAAACATGACAACTCAGACACTAACGTCACTGAGACATCTGCTGCTGATATATGTTTTTTTCACATTCTATTATTTCAGTTTTGCATCACAAGAATAGTTAGTGACATCTTTACTACAAAAGTTGTTGTGTTTTTCAGGCCCAGTAAACTGCTGAACTGGGTATAGTTATCAAGACTGATAGAAGACATTATTATAAAACAAGAACACTTCTGAACAGTTTTCTGAAGTGTACACCTATTCACATGTTCACAAATTCAAGCAGATATCTTCTGGAGTGATACAGTTAAATAATGCAAAGCAGTAAATGCTTTCTGCCTGAAGCAACAGTATAAAGGCTACACAGGTATGCCAGTATCACCATTTCCTAGTATGCACCGATTTAACCTAAAGCGAAGCCAAGGGAGTAAATTTTTGTGACTAGTGGTATTACATTCCCTTAACAGTATAGAATAACTGAGGTCAAATCTCACCATGTCAGACTGAGGGTAATTAATTATGCCTTTGAGTGAATGCCTTTGAGTGGGTTGTGTGTCTGTAGTTTTGCTATAGCTTTAAGGTGTGGTGATGACCAGTGGGGTGGTATGCTTCAGCACAATAATTGTTCTGCCAATATGATTGATTCTGAAGTGCTTCAGAAGGATTTCTTATAATGAACAGTGTATAACAGGGGGAACAGATGATGGAAGAGTGGGAGCAGCTATTGTAGATTTCTTATCGTCCCGGTGGACTCATTAGTTGTGGTACAGTGGGTAATCTGGAATTTAAGCAATGATGCACATTATGCTCTTAGGTAACCTCAATATTTTAAATACTATGACATACACAGAATGCATTCATACTAAACATAAAACTGTACTTTTTTCTAACATTTTGAAAATCTAGGTTCAAATATGTTACAGTATTCCTTTGTCAGAGCAAGTCTGAAATTTGTCTTGCATCACATCACTGTTGTTTACAGACATAGATAGACACAGACAGAATCAAAAAGTACACACTGTAATATGAACAGATAATGGCATTCCACGCTGGTTAATGTTCCATGTTTATTTTCAGGATTGACTGATGTACAAAAGCATTTCTCAGTTGAACCTTATTAAACGGGGGTACCCTGTATCTTCGACCTGATGGTAACGGCCTATATTCATGTTTCAGAGCAAGGTCAGGGTTACAGAAGATAGTATAAGCTAATCTCACCTATTATGGTAGGAAGATTCGTAAAGTTCTTTTTCTATTCGGTGACCTACAACCTTAGAGCAAATTTTCATTTGATGAAGCAGTTTTGATTTTTCGGCCATGGAAAAACTTTTATTTCACTTGGTTTTAAAGCACTGCAAATGTTTGATTATATTTTTGTTGATTTAATATAGTTATTGTATTCATTTTAGATAAATGTAGGATGGAAAAACCAATTAAGTAAATTTAACAAACGACTGTTCTCAAATGTAAAATGTTAAAGTACATTAAGAATGCAATCCATTTCAATTCAGAAATCTCCTGTACTGGTCTGTATCACAGTGGATCAGAAAAATGATCGACTGTTTTGTATAAGAGTCTTGTTCTGAGTTTTGTTCTTAATTTATTTAGGCATTCTTTTTTGTACAGTCATCTCTTGATCTCCAGAGCAGTCACTCCGATGCTGCTACCCCAACAGTTGATGGCAGAAAAGATTGCACTCTCCACAACAGACTGTAGCCACTGAATGATCTAAGTATGCTCAAGGAGTACAGTCTAACCTGTACCCTTAATTATTGAAATCAACAAACATAATCCTCAGGTGTGAGGTGTGGTTTCACCAGTTGACAGTGTGTTTGTTAAAGCAGGTGTATGATGATATCTTCAATGCCTCTTTTCCATTTATGGTTCCAGCACCGCACAGCTCCACTCTGCACCTCCTCACTACTCCGCATGAAACATGTTGTGTCACCACTGATCACTGATGGCTGGAGATATGGCTTGAAGCCTGACTTCTAGCCGTCAGTGTTGTGGGCTGTGACATTGTCACATTGAAGTAACCTGTGTGAAACAATAGAAAAAATAAATAGAAAATAGAAACATAGAAAAACAAAATACCAATAATAGTTGTATTACCGTATATGCAAGAATGTCTTGTACAGTATGTTTTATTTCCATATATAAAATGATCCAATGGGATAATAATCTAGCCCAAACCTATAAAGTAAGGCACAGGGTTTTGATGTGAGGGGTGTGTGGAAGGAGAAGCGGAGAGGAAAGACACCGCTGAGTGGTCAGGTGAAGCTCCAAAGTATGGCTGAAGAAGTTATAATTTGGGGCTTTGGGAGGAAGTTTGTCTCAGCCATGGTGAGAAAGAGGACAAGGACTCTCTGTATCGGACCCAATTCATTGCCACATGGCGCAACAACCAGACTCACCGACAGGAGAATCTCCGATGAGGTACGCACCAGACCTGGAGAAGGAAACTACTGGTAACAAAAACGCCAGCCCATTTCCTTACTGTTTCCTTTTCTCTTTTCTTTAAAATATATACCAAGAATGAATTTTTTTTGGCCTCAACAACATTATTTTTCATGCAATATTTTTGAGAGCTTGTGAGTGGACCTTTGCCGTTTTTTCTTTTTGTTTTTGAGAGATCATGCTCATTGAGATCACAGGAGGATTTATATCAGAAACACTTTCTTTTTTCTAAATGGGCTATTGCATGAGCTGTTTCATGGTAGTATTTTCTTGTGTGCCTTGGGGTATATGTATGTACATTTGAACAGCTGATTTTTGTGGATCAGCTGATTTAGGTTGTTATGTAATTGAGCATCTAAGAAAGCTGATGTGTCCTTTTTTTTTCTTTTAGGCTTCAGATATGGTTTATGTTTTTTTGTAAATAGTAAAATTATATACTTGAACTTTCAGAAACCTAAAAGGACCCTCCAGAGTGTGTTATATCACCCATTAAGATGGCATTTGAGGTTTTTTTTTCTTTTCTTGGCACTACCTTAGTGACCATGGCAGGACTAATAAATGACAATGTCAGAGCAGAAATGAGGATGTACTTACAAGATGAATGCAAATGAAATACAATGAAAGTGAAAGAGCTCTAAAGACTAAATCAAACAGACCAACTCTTAGAGCAGCAGTAAAAGTTGCTGTACAGAGCGAAGGTCCAGGTGACCCCTGCATAAGCCAAACTCTTGCTAAACCTAGCAAAGTAGTGAAAGACAACTCACTGTACTCTGAAATAGAGGAAAACAATATAGCAATCAGGGAACTTACTGGTCAAGTAGCTTCACTTGTACAAGCAGTGCAGCATGACAGAAAAACAGATGGTGACAAATCAACCAAAACCTACACAAACACAGCTAAAAGACTGAAAAGGCGATGTATTGCTTACCAACAAGAAAACAAAGACTGTAACCACTGCTTCAAATGGTATCAACTGACACTGGGCAAAGGGATGTGGAGTAGGAGTAAATCCAAAACAGGGAAACTGAAGGAGGCTGTGACTGAGGGATATGCCACAGCTTCAAAGACAAAGTCCAAAAATGACAAAAACCCTATATCCTACACCCCAGCCAAGTCCCAGAATGTAGAGCCAACTGTACCTTTATTGACTATCACTGAACTCAAAAACCAACTACCTGACATCTGTAACCCTAATGTTAATAACTTAAAAGAGTAGTGCAGTTGGTAGACAAAACGTGTTTAGTTTGGTGTGAGATGAAGGACTGTAAACTCAGGCGTTATGGGTCACAGGAGCCCAAATTTAAAAGAGTGAAGTTTAGAAATCAGCAAACTTGCCAGATGTAAAAATCAATCCAATCAGCAACTTACTAAACAAATATGAACTTTTAGAGCTGAGAGCTGTAAATGGCTCTGAGATCCCTTTTCGTGGCTGTGTTGAAGTTAACCTTAGCCTCTGTGATCCTTGGGCAAAGCTACAGGCTCTGATGAGGTTCTAGTTTCAGTTCCAGTCAGTGAGTCGTGACATCACGCAAAAAACAATAATAGGGTTTAACTCTATGGAAGAACTAATAAGACAAAATCCTACTCAGTCCTGTGACAGAGTGCCCTTATTCAGAAGTTCACCAAAAGTTGGAAGTAAAAAAGCAGTGGCAAAACTAAACCCTAAACATTAAGAATGTGACAACTGAAAATGTTACTCATCTAGTGAGGACAAGAAGTTCGGCTACTGCAGTTCAACATGTACAAATGCAATGGATTAGCTGTTCTATCAAAACAGACCAAAGACTAAAGACTGAAATAGATACAAATCTTGCATTAGATGAGGGAATACAGTTTGCCTGCCAACTATTGAACATATGCTGTTCTCGAAAAGCTATGATTTATGACAGGAACACGACACAGCATGACATACTGTTGCCAGCAAAGAACAGGTAGCATACAAAGAATAACTTGCTGCTACCCAGTGGACATGGAACAACGTAAGGATAGTTCTGTTGGAGTTTAAACCTCTCAACCACTGAACTTACAAGACAAAAACTGGGATCCACCTGTCAATTTGGATCACCTCACCATTCAACAACAAGCTCTTGTTAGAGAAATGCTCAGAGAGGAATCAGGTGCATTCGCAAGGCACACAGATGAAATAGGCCTGATCAAAAATCTAAAAACGGACGTTAAACTGGTTGATGATATTCCTGTAACTAAAGTCCACAGTGCAGTCCCTGGTACTCTCTATGATGAGGTTAAGACTCACTTGTTGAACACAGGTCTCATTTGCAAATCAATCCTAAGCCTAAGATGTTGCATGAGTTCCTTAACAAAAAGACATCCTTAACAAAAAGACAGTTCCAGACAGGCACCCTATACCACCTATCCAGGAGATACTTTATGGACTTGGGGGTAATATGTGGTTTAGTGTGTTAGACCAAGGCAAGGCATCAAGGTGAAATCAATAAGGACTCGAGGAATACATAGCCTGTGGGGGGCTATACGAATGGAACAGGATTCCATTTGGCCTTACAAACACGCCTGCAGCTTTTCAGCGTAGAGCCTTGAAGGCCTTAGGGACAAAATATGGACTCCAACATGTACTTCATATTTAGATGATGTCTTGAACTTGAACTTGAGTTTGTAGTGCTTATGTGGGCCGTTACAGAGCACTTTAGAGATTATTTGTTTTATGTTCCCTCTGTGACCGTCTATAGTGACAACAACCCTGTGACTTATATTTTAAGCACAGCCAAACTAAATGCTACGGGATATAAGTTAGCTGAGTTAGCTGACTTTAACTTAGCACATCGACATGGAAAAAATATCATTGATTCCGGCTTTTTGTCCTGAATACCTGCCAATATGGAAACATATATGGACAAATGCACGGAGCAGTGTTCACCTGAAGTATTAAGTGCAATACAAAAAGCTGTTGAGACACAAAAGAATAAAGACATGGATTGGATCTCTGTCTTAAGACGCAGTCCACTTGTGGATGAGATAACTGCTGACAACTACCCAAACATTAAAGTCACTAAGTAAGAACTGTTACAAGCTCAGCTACAGGACCCTGCAATAGCTCATGTCCTCAACGAAAAACAATTAGGGAATAAGTTAGGCAAAAGATCAAAAAACAAAGACTCTGTTAGGCCAAAACAACTATTACGAGTGGAAAGGGCTTTGTCTATCTGACGAAGGACGTTTAATCTGCAAACAGCATTGTACAACCAAATTATACTCCCAGACCAATACAAAGAAGTGGTCTACAAGCACCTTCACTGTGAGATGGGTCACTTAGGTTTTACTGGCCTAGTATGCAGAAAGATATTGAGTTTTTGCATTACCCAGGTGTGTAGGTGCAATGTCCAGAAAAGCCCTGCAGTTCAAAGTAGAGCCCCTATGTGCCATGTGCCTGCTACTACACCTTTACAAATGGTTTCAATAGATTATCTCCACCTTGACAAAAGGAGAGGAGGGTATGAATATATTTTAGTGATAATTGACCACTTCACTAAGTTTGCCCAAGCATACCCCACTCATAACAAATCTGGCAAAACTGGAACAGATAATATTTTCAGTGACTTTGCTTTAAAATTTGGATTTCCTGGTAAAATACACCACGATCAGGGCTGAGAGTTTGAGAACCATTTATTCAAACAATTGCAAAACACACAGGTTTTGACAAACGATCCCCTTTCACCAAGAGGAGAACCCAGCCGAAAGGTTTAATGGTACCTTGTTGCGGACCCTGAATCAGGAAAAGAAAGGCAAATGGAGTGACTATCTTAACAAAGTTGTTCAACCTTACAACTGTACAACTAGTGAGTCAACCGAATACTCACCCTTTTACCTACTTTTTGGTAGACACCCATGTCTTCCAATAGACATGAGACAGAACAATGTAAATCACATGATGACTATGCAAAAAATGGCAACAACAAATGAAAGAAGCATATGATATTGCATCCAAAAACACCAAGAAGACTTTATCCAGATAAAAGAGCCATTATGACAAAGAAAGGCAAAGTGCAGCACTCTCACTGGGTGACAGGGCTTTTGCAAGGAACATGTCAGAGCGAGAAGGGCCAAGAAAGTTGTGCTCATATTGGGAGAATCAGGTTCATGTTGTAGTCTCGCAAAAAGGAGGCAATAGCCCTGTTTATGAGGTCAAACCTGAGCGTGGTACGGGATGAGGCAGGATTCCTCATTGCAACATGTTCATGCCCTATAATGCTCTGCCACTTCCCCATAGCACTAGAACTGAACCAGACAGCAGTAAGCCAAAACATTGATCAAAGGACACAATTTGAGCAACAAATATGAGGATACAGAGGGCTCAGATGAGAAGGAACTTTTTTGGACTCAGGAGGTAAGGTGCCACCATTAGCAGCCGAGACAAGAGGCTGGGAGACCTCCTGTGGCATCAGAACAAGCATGTCAGTTTGAGTATCCTGTTGATGCTCTAGGACAGATGTCACTGTGTCAGTGACACTCAGGAGCTCTGAGCAGGTGCTGTGGAGTCTAGGATGGGCAATATACTGGACCAAGACATTACTGAAATAGACATCCCAGCACCAACACAGATTGTCCCCCACAAGACCAGCCTAGTAGCCAAGAGGAACACATGTCTGACACTGTGCTGAGGAGGTCTCAGAGAGAGAGTTGACCAAGAGAGACACTAACATATGATGCATCAGGCCAACCTTCCCCAAGGGCGATTAAACGCTCAGTTAATCCGCTATATGTACCGTAACACCAGGTTTTGGACAGTATGGTGTGCCTTGGATTTCTCCACAAGTGCATTTTTATCAAACCTTTGTGCCTGTGAGATATTATTGAACAAATGTGCATAATAATAGTAATGTGTTTTTTTGAGTTTGAATTGAGTTATTGAAAAATGCACTGATACTTATCTGGTTTAACCATTATTTGTGACCTTGAAGTTAAATGTACTGCTAAACTCAATTGGTGATATAACAAAAATGGGTTAAAGTGACATCTGATAAAGGTATATGTGTAGATGAGGTTACTTTTTAAGTGTAAAGTCTCCAGAGAATCTGATGGAGTGAGAGTAACAATAGCCAAAAAGTGATGCAAATACAACTCTATTTGGTTATGAACTGAGCGCTTGCTTAAGTTATGAGTAAGAAGTGATTATATTGCATGATATTCCATAGTAAGACATTGATGGAAGTGAATACACACTTTATTAGCATTAACCTTTTGTTTTTGGTCATAACCACTTTATGAGTATGTCACAATGTATGTTTTGAGTATAATCTTAATCTAGTTTATGTTCCGATGTACTCGTACTCGTCGTCTCGACGAGAGAGCTTCGCTTTTCGGCTCAGCTCTCTCTTCACCACAACGGTCCGGCACAGTGCCCCCATTACTGCGGCAGCCGCACCGATCCGTCTGTTGATCTCCCATTCCATTATTCCCCCACTCGTGAACAAGACCCGAGATACTTAAACTCCTCCACTTGAGGCAGGAACTCCCGTGCAACCTGAAGAGGACAAACAACCCTTTTCTGGGCGAGAACCATGGCCTTGGACTTGGAGAAGCTGATCCTCATCCCAGCCGTTTCACACTCGACTGCGAACCGCCCCAGCGCATGCCGTAGGTCTGGGCTAGAGGGGGCCAGCAGGAAAGAAGAGCAAAAAGAAGAGACGAAATCCTCTGGTCCCCAAACCAGACCCCCTCCGGCCCTTGGCTGTGCCTAGAAATTCTGTTCATGACCTTTATGGACCAGATTTCTCCGGTGACAAAGGGCAGCCCTGCCGGAGTCCATCATGCACCGGGAACAGGTCCGACTTAGTGCCGACAATGCGGACCAAGCTCCTGCTCCGCTTGTGCAGGGACCGGATGGCCCCTAATAAAGGGCCCCCGATCCCATACTCCTGGAGCACCCCCCACAGGGCATCACGAGGGGCACAGTCGAATGCTTTCTCCAGGTCCACAAAACACATGTGGACCGGTTGGGCAAACTCCCATGAACCCTCGAGTACCCTGTAGAGGGTTTAGAGCTGGTCGAGTGCTCCACGGCCGGAACGAAAACCACACTGCTCCTCCTGAAGCCAAGGTTCGACTATCGGCCAGACCCTTCTCTCCAATACCCTGGCGTAGGCCTTACCAGGGAGGCTGAGGAGTGTGATCCCCCTGTAGTTGGAACACGACCCCCATGTTCCGATGTGTAAGCAAATATTGGGGACAACATTTATTTAGAAGGGGAGGATTGTAGCACTTGAATAGGTTAATTGTTAAAACACTATAAAACTGCTAATGCACATAAATATTAATAATAATGCATTGGTTACAATAACAGTTTAAAACAAGGGATAAGTTCATGATGTAATTGTAGTGGTGGCAGTGTCGCCCATAGATGTTTTGTCAAAAAACAAGTAAAAACATGAAAAGAGCTCTGAAAATAGATAAACTTGTGAAGACAATGTGGTGCTCTGTCTGTATACTGATGGTAATTGGATGCAATAAAGAGCTCGTGCTACACCTTTGTCAGTGAGTGGTGTAACAAACACCTTCTAATTTCTCCTCACCCCACAGAGCTGCAGATTCATATATCTGACCACACCCATGGCAAAGATAAGAATACACCCTTTCATCAAACTTTTTGACAGGTGACCTTTGACCTTTAAGGGGGGTCATGGGTTTATGGGGGGTGGGGAGGTCATGGGGTCAACGGGGTGTGACCGAGAGGCGTAACCGTGCATGTTGATTGGATGTCGTCATGAGTGGCGAGACCGTAAATTAGCCAATAATAATACAGGGGTGTGTTTAAGGGTGTAACGGGGGAAGTCCATAAATGAACCAATAAAAACACAGGGGGTGTGTATGATATGAATAAAACAAGACAAATATGGTATTATCAGAAACTGTATGGTATCAGCACCAATTAAAATAGAGGGATGTATGTTTAAGGGTGTTATTATAGAATTGTATGTTTTTCAGGAGTTAATACATCTAAAAAATACATGCAGCCTTTATACTTTAAAGGTATGCTGAACTTAATCCTGGCCTGTCACATGAAATCCTAATAAAGTGAACTGTGTAACCTGACAGAATTGTAAGTTCATTTTTTTGGTTTACAGCAGGACCTATTTGCTGAATCTATGAGTCAGTTGAAATCGGTTCAAAATAGAAATACCTAAAAGTAACAGAAACTGTATGGTATCAGCCACAATTAAAATAGAGGGATGTGTGTTTAAGGGTGTTATTATAGAATTGTATGTTTTTCAGGAGTTAATACATTAAACTTTACTAAACTTACTTTAAAGGTATGCTGAACTTAATTCATGCCTCACATGAAATCCTAATAAAGTGAACTGTGTAACCTGACAGAATTGTAAGTTCATTTTGCTTTACAGCAAGACCTATTTGCTGAATATATAAGGCAAGTTTAAATCAGTTCAAAATAGAAAGACCTTAAAAGTAAATAAAGATAATGATTCCCTACCCCAATAGAATGAGCAGACCGTCCGCTTCAGCATAAAACATCATAAAAGAACACAATCAGAGGCCCTCCTCTGCTAAAATGTTTGAGTAAGAGACAATCTGCTCCAGTTGTGTGTGTGTGTGTGTGTGTGTGTGTGTATTGATTTGAGCTCTGGCTACCCCTCCAAAGTGTCAAGGCAGATGTTCATGAAAAAGTTGGGGGCATTGCCTAATTGCCTATGTCAAAGTGGCCCTGCAGCAGTGTCAGAGGTCACTGGTGTCTCACCAGTATCACATGCTTTTTCGCACAAGTAAGTGAGTTATATACCTTAAGTACAATCCTTTCCATATGTATGGGGGTAATTTGGTAATTGGACCTCTTCAGCATTTCGGGAGGGGTCGTTGTCAATAAAAAGTAGCTTTCAGAATAACCCAGGACAGGAGAGATATCAGTGGTTTCAACAAGCTCAACAGCGTCAAGAGCATCCTTGAAAAAATTCCTGACGTGTTATGCTCAACGAAAGATCTTTAAGATGTCGTCCTGTAGCCGTAAACATGTTGTGATACTCTCTCACTGAATTGCCTTGGTTAAAATTGGGCTGAAAGGCCTTAGCAGGAATTTGTTTACCATCCTTACACAAGGCTAAATATTCCATATCAAAATGATTAAAGTCAAACAGATTGAGATCACGTGCTCCTGTAAAAGCATTATGATCCAGTAATGCAATCACCACATACTTAGGAAAGACACCTAAGAAAAGATTCTCTTGGGTGCACACCCTTGAATTTTCAGGGATGGAATATGTTTTAACATTTACTCGTGAAAGTGGATAGAGAGCATTTGCTTTCATTAAAGCTGCAGCGTGTCCCAATCGAACGACTGGAGAGACGGAAACTTTTTTGATGAAAAGAGAGTTTGAAAGTGGAATCTCTTGCTGCCATGAGACAAAAGGCATCGTTTGCTCTCGTAAGTTTAATTTTGATGTCAACAGAGTTTAAAAGAAGTCTCTTGCAGAAAAATATGTCTGCTTGCAGGGGGCATAGGAGATGTACCTCCCTGGAATTTGCCGTAAAGCCTGTTCTGCTGTGAAGACCTTGGTTAGGACCGTTAGTTGTAACAATAGAGTTCAGAGCCCCGGCTGTGTCTTCATAAAAAAGCCCAGAGCTAAACTGGCTTTTTAAAGAATCCTCAGAAAAGTTTAACAATGTCTCAATCATGGCTCTATACGGATGTGTGGCGCTGGATTGTGAAATCAATCGATCCCCGAGAGTGACATCACACTGACTGAAGATGGTGTTTAACGGGTAGTTTATGAGACCTACAGGTGCGTCATCCGGCAGGTTTGTTCCATCCTCGTTAGTAATTTTCACTCTGAGATGCAACAGCGTGTCATTGAGGTCCAGGTATTTTTCTCCGTCTCCCGGAATGAAAAACTCGATCGGGCCTCCATCAGTGATTGCTGATAAAGGCTGGATCTCGGTGTAAATTTTATCTTCGATCGATAGCTGCGTCATCGGGGCAGAAAATAAGTCCAGCTCTGCCAGCGTGCACTCTGATGATTTGTTATGTAAAAGAGCCATTATTTAAATATATCAAAACTTGCTGAAGACTTCCTTCCTCTTCGTTTGTCAGCTCCGACTGATCTCCTTTTTCGTGCTTGTCGTTTTTTAACCGCCCGTAAACGATCACCAGGGGGTCTTGTTCTGGGTCTTTTGGATAAAACCATAATTCCTGAACCATCTTGACCGTCGGTGTGTGTAGAACCACTCATTTTACTCACGGCCCTGCCTATGACATCAGAAGCGATATTTGATGCCGCCGTTTTCAGATGGGGTTTTGCAATAGCAAATCCTTTTTTAACCAGAGGGGATACGAAGCGAAATAATCTTGAAAATAATGATCCAATTCCGCGTCCGTACATTACCGGAGCTCCGTAAAACCCTGGTAGATTACCTGACTTACATAATAATTTACAAACCGATTCGGATCACGTCTCAGACTTAGCTGTGCCATGTTCTCTCTTGCCTGCTTGGTGCACAGTGTTAAAGGATCAGGGGGAATATGAATGATGACCAATCGATCTTAGATGTTATATATATCTCTGGAATAGTTTATACAAATAAAAAATTTTATCTCAAGGTACGTTGTGGATATCACCGGTCTGAAGTGGTTAGTCTTATGATGGTCTTTCCGTAGACGAAATTTTAAAGGAACTTTTGGTCCGTTTTAATTTCTATAGGTTTATTTTCAATATTTTCTTCTGGAAAAAATGGAAGATAGTGGGGGGGGGAAAAGGGAAGAGTAAACCATATCACTGAAGTCGCCTTGTACTTAGATGGTCTGCAGTAAAGGTGCAAAAGTGTCGCCTACTTTTTCGGGCTGACCACGTTGCTGTAACAGTATAGATGATTAAAACCCGGGCCCTTTTATATCAGCCGGGAAAAGGGAAAGGCCAGTGTGGTGCAGTTACATGAATCCATTCCCCGGGTTTTCCCCCCCCATCATATACGCTAGAGTGTCGAAAGAAGCGTATTGCATACTGGACCCCCTTGCATGAAATAAAAATCTCTTTTAAACTTTGCTGAAGTTTATTTTTCTGAAAAAACATTTCTATTTCTGTCTCGAGTTGAGCAATGCCGTTATAGTGGCCCCCTTTTAATCCTTTGCATATGGATATCCCGCATCACCAGTTTTTCCATTCAAAAGTAGGCTTCATGATCCGGTAAAATTATGCCAGGTATGAGGGTATGAAATCTCTGCTAATGCAACCAGCCATTGGCCCTTTCTAAATCAATATGCTGAGCTAATTTTTACACGGAAAATTGAAACCCGGGTATTATTTTTAAACCCCTTTCCCTGCTAGCGTTAGGGGAAGGGTAACGTAGAAGCCATCATCCTCTACCTGACGGTTAAGAAAATGTGAGGTTTAGTGCAAACCTTTTTTATACTTTTCGAAGTTCATCAAACCTGATACAACTGTTAAATTTGGTCAGGCCCCAGTTTTTCCCAGCTTACAAAAAACCTTTTTGACACCCTTGGGGACTGTGCGTCGTTTTAATATTTTTTCCACTTGATACATCTTGTCGTTACATATGTTTACTTTTTAAATTTTCTCCATCCAGATCTTTGACTTTCAAACAGGAGGAGATCGGGGTTCCCCCTCATACACTGTAAACACTCCATCCGTAAAACTCTTTTTGTATTTCTTGTCAAAAAATCCACGGACCTTGGATATTTTTGACAAGATCCCCTTGTTCAAACGTTGTCACTGAGCCTTTGCAATATCTGTAGGACTTGGACACCATACAGATTCTGAAAACACTTGAAAGTCATTTTTTCGAGGTCACTTCCATAGGGGTTCATTTAATGGGGTGTGGTTTGTAATTTCTAACTGGTTTTGCAGGACATCAAAGAGGGGCCGGGGGTTTTTGTTAGCTGTAAAATATCTCCACATCCTTGTTTTTTTTGTGTGGGTTTAAATCTCTCGACCACAGAAGCTTTTTGCTTCACTCGCTGTCACGAAATGTTCAATACCTTTGTTTTTTCATTAAAAGCCCTTTAAAATTTTTTTTTAAAAAATTTTTTACCGGCATCAGTCTGAAGTTTTTTTGGGGATCTGACTTTTTTTAAAAAATGATTCAAAAGCCTTTACCACCTCAGCGGCTTTTTTTCTCTTCAAAAACTCGTACATAACCCCCTTTTTTAAAAAGATGTCAATGACGGTTAATAAATAATTATAACCATCATTTTCCTTGGCCAGAGCTTGCATGTCACAGAGATCAGCCTGGAACTGTTTCAATGGTCTGGTGACAAAAACTCTGTTTCTTGGAAATTTTATTCTTGCGGGTTTTTGCAGAGAATAGGTATCTTCTCCTGATAAAAAATTATGTAAAAGAGCCATTATTGAAATATATCAAAACTTGCTGAAGACTTCCTTCCTCTTCGTTTGTCAGCTCTGACTGATCTCCTTTTTCGTGCTTGTCGTTTTTTAACCGCCCGTAAACGATCACCAGGGGGGTCTTGTTCTGGGTCTTTTGGGGAAAAAACCCCATAATTCCTGGGAAACCATCTTGAACGTTTGGTGTGTGTAGAGCCACTCATTTTACTCACGGCCCTGCCTATGACATCAGAAGCGATATTTGAATGCCGCCGTTGTCAGATGGGGTTTTTGGCAATAGCAAACTTTTTTAAAACTTTTTCAACTGCAGCCTTTTTTCCCGGTTTCATCTTGCATTAACCCTCCTCAACCTATCTATAACCCACAAAACTTTCCCGGATTTGAAGGGGTTGTAATTTTACTTTCTTCATAAAACCGTCTTCCTGCCATCTCTGCCTTTATGCTCACTCTGGTGACTACTTGTTAAATAATGAAAAAAAACACAACCGGAGGGTAGTTTTCCCCCCCTTTTTTTTTATTTATTTATTTTGTATTTAAAATAGAAAAAAGAAAAAAAAAAAAAATCACATAATACAGATTAATTCAAAACACTACAAGCTTTTAAACAACACTTTTGGGAAAAGGGTTAATATGTTCCCACTTTAATTGTATTTAATAATAAAAAAAAAGGGAAGAAAAAAAATCAAAAAGCAGATTAAATTTAAAACACTGGAATACAAAAAATGATAAAAACAAGTTCCAACATACAACACGTGAGATCATTTTGTCAGTCCGTAGCACTCTGAAATAGAGTTAATTTGTTTGAGGTCTTTTTTCTTCGGATAAATGATCGTACATGCAACTTATTGCACTGTGGATGCCTTGTACCGATTTCAGTTCATATAAAAAAACCGTCTCAGCAATCGTTTTCACTCTGAAGTCTTCTGCTTGTATGCGTCGAAGTATCAGAAGATTCTGAATAGCAGGAACGAGTTTGGGGGGTTTAAGGGTCGTTCCCCAAAAATGCGTTGAAAGTTGACTTGGTAATAATCCCCCCCAATACCCCCAAGCATTGGTGCTGACGCTGGCTCGGGTGGTTCGTTATGCACCCGTAGCAGGTTTTCTCTGACATAGTTCAAACAGGTTATGTTAAAAAAAATGAAAGATTGCTGTTTTTCACCGTAATTGATGAGGGCAGATGGAAAAACCAACCGTCAATTTTCATCCCCCGGTTACTCTCATCCTCCGCTGAAGGCTGAGGGGTGCTTTTTCCGGCCCCTCCAGAGGTTTGTGTAGGGGCCTCAGGGAGAGGGCGAGTAGCTGGTAGTTGCCTCATCCTCCACGACCACCTTCTTGTCTTCAGGCTGGATACTTGCGTCTACAGACTCAGCCATGAATAGCAGCCGGGTTTTTTTTTAGTAGGGTCTGGAGAAGGCGGTTGATACATTTTCATGTTGTATCCTGTAGGTGATGCAGGACTGAAGTGGGTCTCAGAGAACGAGGACGTTGTGGGGATGGTGAGGGAAAAAAGAGGTCCCGGGAAGGCAGATGATACGGTCCCAATGTTGAAGCTTTCATCGTCCTCAGGAGAGTAGTGGATCTCTGCTCGGTGGTTGTAGAGGTCCCTGTATGATGTTGCCTCACTCATTCTCAGGATTCGGTTCTCCCCGTGTCTGTGAGCTTGCTGTTATTCCCCCTTTAAAATATATAAAAAGGAAGGGGGGGGGTCCTCAGAAGAGGGTTTGTTTTAGATGTAAAACAGGAAACGTCAGTGTTTTTTTCACTGACAGGACATCGATCCAACTGCGTGTGTTGTGGAAAAGGTTGGAAAGACGGGGTCCCAAATTTCACCCATCTTCTCTGCCCCAAGCTCCAAAAGGCAGAGCCAGCATTGTTTGGGAAATGCCCCAGTCCCCGATTGAAAGGCCCCAGCACAAACCAGATCTGAGGGGTTCGTCCGGTTGTTCTTGCGTCTGCTTGCCCGAAAAAGGACCAGCGACCATTTTCTGTGGTTTTTTACCCCCACACTGCGCTAAAGAGAGGTTCTCTCTCAGCTATTTTCAAAAATGGATGGCATATAAGAAAATTCTCGCTCGTTTTGGGCAGGGCGAGGAGACAGTTCATTTTTCTTCCTTTCCTCCCTCCCCCTGCATTGAGACTGTTTAAAGGGCCATCATTAAAAGGTGGGGGATTGCAAGCCCTTAACACAGCCCAAGTCGTTGTGGGTGAGAGTACACTGAGCCAATGATCCATTAAATACCTTTTTTCTTGATCCAATTGATACAGGCGGGGGTTCTCCTATTTCATATATGAAAAAAATACCCCAGCTACCCCTCAGGCCATATGGCTCCCCAAAAACCACTCTTCCTGCAGAGTATCCAATGGGGGATCTTTTGTACCTTGCAAAGGGAGTATGTTGATTTCTTAGGAGCATTCAATTCAGGGATGAATGCTGGTAGACGGTCAGGGGGTTTCGCACAGAACTGACGTACCTCTTGGGGCCGAAAACCGAGATCTTATTTTAAACCGTCGTTTTTGAAGCTGAAGTTGGATCCTCATCATCGGTAAAAGTATGTCATGACGGGAATCCGATAGGTGTCTCAGATGAGGAAAATAGATGATCCAGTTACTTGTTCATCATCATCATCTTTGGACGCATTGCGTTTCTCCTCTGCTTGACGATTAACTCTCTTAACTCTAACCATAGCTGAACGAGTGTTCTTTTCCAACGAATGCTGCATGTAAAGTGCCGAGTTTTTATGCCTCTATTTAAAACAAACACTAAAAAAACGCCCTATTGGTCTCATTGGGTTTTTTCAAGGTTTAACGAGGCTTACCAAACCACACCCCTCTATTTTTAATTGGTGCTGATACTATACAGTTTCTGATAATACCATTTTTTTGTCTTGTTTTTTTAAAATACCACCCCCTGTGTTTTCATTGGTTCATTTAAGGCCTTCCCCGTATACCCTTAAAAACACCCCTGTATTATTATTGGCTCATTTAAAAAGGTCTCGCCACTCATGACGACATTTTCCAATCAAAAATGCACGGGGTTACGCCCCTCGGTCACACCCCGTTGACCCCATGACCTCCCCCCCCCCATAAACCCATGACCCCCCTTTAAAAGGTCAAAGGTCACCTGTCAAAAAGTTTGATGAAAGGGTGTATTCTTATCTCTCATGGCCAAACAGTATACAGCAGTATGTTCACATCACATTGCAGCCTTGCTGAGCTCTGATGGGACCTGCTTCTGAGTAGGTACCAAAAAAGCAGGCACCGGGCTGGAAAAAACAGTAACGGAAATCGTTGCACAATAGGCTGAGTTTGGCAGATGCAGTATAGATGCATTATAATTAAGAAATAAATCATAGCAATTAATCACAGATAGATCATTAATTAGTTATCTATTTTTTAGGATTTTACCATTTGACTAAGATTTAGGAAAATCAACTTAATACCACTTTCCTTTTTTCAAATGTAAGAAATTAAGACAATGGAGCCTCACGAGTGGAACACTTTGATGAGAATTTAACGTTTAAAAAGGTAATTTATGTAGATGACAAAAGAAGCACGTTTATCTGGCCTAAAGTAAACATCTCTGAGTTTAAGAAAAACTTTGTTCAGCAAAAATTCAGATTAAGTTCTTTTCTAAATACCTCAAAATGTGTCATTATTTGCTTCAGCAAAATGGTTTTTCATCAGGCCTAAACATTCTGTTTCTCCTTGTCCTTCATTCAGCTTCTAACAAAAATTAAAAAGTTAAAATTATTGCAAAAACCTTTTTTTTTTTGATTCACAATAACTTACATTCAGTTCTAAAACCAGCCGAGACAGAGAACTGGTTACAATATGTCCTATATTATTTTAATTTTAAAAATTTCCTATAAATTGTCTTTATTGAAATCTAAAAATTATTTTTTGGATTGGTTTCCCCCAAAAAACCCCCCAATGTTTTGGGGGGCCTAAAAAACGGCCCCCTGGGGGGGGAAAGGGGGGGGGGGGGGGGGGGGAAATTTTTTTTTTTGGGGGAAAAAAAAAGGGGGGGGGGGGGAAAGGGGGGGGGGCCCATTGGGGGGGGGGGGGGGAAAGGGAACCCTAATTTTAAACGGGGGGGGGGGGGGGGGGGGTTTTTAATTTAAATTTTTTTTTTTCAAACCCTTTTTTTAATTTTTTTTTTTTTTTTCCCCTTTTTTAAAAAGCTGCTTATTCAGGTGGGCCAACAGGAGTCTCTCCAGGACCTTCTGTCATGTCTGAGGTGGCAAGGACCCAAATCCAGAAGCTGAATGTGGTAACGCAATACTTTTAATAAATAAATGAGAAGTTACAAGGGAAGCACAGGCAAATCAAGGTCTTAGAACAAAGGCAGAAGAGAGACTAATTGGCAGTCCAACAGTGTAACAGAATAAAGGTATGACAGGCACTCTAACGGAAGGGCCCAGTATTGATGAACAATTAAAAACCAGGAACCCAAATACTGAGTGGAGAGTGACATGAGTGGAGAATGACATAGAATGCAGGTGAGTTAATTGGTATAATGTGGAGCAACTAAGGCAGAAGGAAAGCGAGAGACTGAGGGAGGGATACTAGGGCTGTCACAAACTGAGAGGTTGGAGCTGGACCAAAATGCAGACAGAACTCAGGAGCAACATTGTAAGTTAAAAAGTCAGTCAGTCATTTTCTACTGCTTCTTCCATAGTGGGTCGTGGGGAAGCTGGTGCCTATCTCCAGCAGTCTATGGGCGGGAAGCAGGGTACATCCTGGACAGGTCACCAGTCCATTGCAGGGCAACACAGGCACACACAGGAAAAACAACCACGCAAACACTCACTCACATCTCAGGGGAATGAAGAGAGACCAATTAACTGGCATGTCTTTGGACTGTGAGAGGATGCAGCACCCGGAGAGAACCCACGCATTCACGGGGAAAACAAGTAAACTCCATGCAGAAAGAATCTTGGCTGGGAGTCGAACCCAGGACCTTCTTGCTGCAAGGCAACAAGTGCTACCAGCTGCGCCACCATGCCCCAAGGGGCAGGTAGCTGAACCTTGAGGCAAAGGAGAATGAGGCCTAAAGTAGAGTAACAAGAGATTCTAGCAAAGAAACAATGACAATGAAACAGTATAAATACAGGGAGGGAGTAAAGATAAAGGCAGAGCAAGCAGGTGAGGGCAATCCAGGTGAGAATAAGCAACAACTGAGGAGAATTAATGCAGGGAGCGGAGGGAGAGAGAGAATAATTAACAGAGGCAGACAGAGAGAAACACAGGGAAAAAATCACACAGTATTATAAATATAACAAAGCAGAATAACTATAAACTATAAACTAAGCACACAGAAATGATTTGAAAAGGCAACGTCCAACAAACAAATAGCAGCAAATAAGGAAACAGAGGTATAAAATGAAACTCAAAAACACCCACAGATCATGACAACAACCCTGTGCACACGGCAACAATCCATTGAAAATGGTCTGGTTTTTCAGTTTCTGTCTACATAACATTTGTATTATTATCTCCGTGCACACCACACTAGTAGAAATTAAAAAATTTCAACTAGAAAATTTCCCTGCCAAGCCACAAGTAGGCGGTATGTTTTTGGAAACTCAACAACATGCGTACAAACACTACCTGCTTAAACGGGATAGAATATGACCACCGTTGTTAGATTCAAAAGAGTCAGCAGTACAAACAGTACTAACGGTTTAAACTGCTCGGCATCCATTATGCTGGGCTTATGTGCATTAATTTCTACTGACTGCAGTCATACTGTTTCCCTATATAGGAAGATTCTGTTTTTCCTGTCTACACTAAAACAGCGTCTGTTTTCGTGTAAACAACAACCATGTTCTTGTGTATGAAGAGTGGAAACGCAAGAAAACAGTTCCATTTCCACCAAAAAAACCCATGCAAAGAGGGCTTAAATGACATGAATCGTGCTGAACAGACACAAAGAACCCACTTAACCAAGGGGAAAATACTAACAGAGATCTTAGAGAAATAACTTATATACACAGAGGATCAAAATGAAGAAATAAACCGAGAAACTAAACACAAAGGAATGAACTAGTATGGCTATACCTTACTGACACTAATGAACACAGATAAAGAATGTATGGCCAGACCATAACAACAATAATAAAGAACTTAGAGGTGATCAAGACACAAACACAAAGGAAAACCAAACTGCTTCAATGTGGGAAATCAGGGCAACAGATCCATATTTGTTGAGGACTGATGGAAGAGCTTTCATAGGTAGGGATGTTGACATAAGGCAGGATGTTCAAAACACTGAAACCTTCTCCAGGGTCAGGCAAAGGTTGAAGAGCAGCAACAGAATCCTGCACTGCATGTTTCTACAAACAGAGCCAGCCATCTTGTTTAATACAAAAGTTTCCAGATAACAGCCTTAGTGGGGCTGCTGAATCAGGGAAATGAAGGTCTAGACATTTATGAGTTGGTGTAAGACTTGCCTCCAAAAGTTAAATGTATGGAAGAATAAGCAACTAATTATTCATTTTAGAATAAAAATAGAACCCTTCCCACTGATGATTAGTGGCCATTAGATTGAAATGCTTGATTCACATAAATATCTATGCGTCATTGTGGATAATTAAACTGTAGAGAAATCACTGAAGTCTTAATATAGAAGTCTTAGTCTAGACTTTTTATCTGGAACAAAACTCAGATCTTTCAGAATAATTTCTATCAATAGATATTGGTTAGTCTTTGTTTTTTACACTGTACTTTGCTAAAGAGCCAGCTTATGTGTGCAGGATTAAAAAAATTATGAATAAACTGATCAAGAGAGTGACACTTCAGGTCACGATGAACAGGGACATAAAGTCAAAACTGTTAATAGTGCTGCTCTGTGACAAAACCACGCTTTAAAAAGACTTTTTATGAAACGAAAAAGCTCATTGAGCAAATGATTCGTTATACCTCTGTGCTCCAGTGAACAACTGTGAAGATTGTATATTTTAACACACACTGTTAGATACTTAACCTAGCATATAGATATATATGCTTTTAATATACACGGGTTGGACAATGAAACTGAAACACCTGTCATTTTAGTGTGGGAGGTTTCATGGCTAAATTGGACCAGCCTGATGGCCAGTCTTCGTTGATTGCACATTGCACCAGAAAGAGCAGAGTGTGAAGCTTCAATTAGCAGGGTAAGAACACAGTTTTGCTCAAAATATTGTAATGCACACAACATTATGGGTCACATACCAGAGTTCAAAAGAGGACAAATTGTTGGTGCACGTCTTGCTGGCGCATCTGTGACCAAGACAGCAAGTCTTTGTTATGTATCAAGAGCCACGGTATCCAGGGTAATGTCAGCATACCACCAAGAAGGATGAACCACATCCAACAGGATTAACTGTGGATGCAAGAGGAAGCTGTCTGAAAGGGAGGTTCGGGTGCTAACCTGGATTGTATCAAAAACATAAAACCACGGCTGCCCAAATCACGGCAGAATTAAATGTGCACCTCAACTCTCCTGTTTCCACCAGAACTGTCCGTCGGGAGCTCCACAGGGTCAATATACACGGCCGGGCTGCTATAGCCAAACCTTTGGTCACTCATGCCAATGCCAAACGTCGGTTTCAATGGTGCAAGGAGCACAAATCTTGGCTGTGGACAATGTGAAACATGTATTGTTCTCTGATGAGTCCACCTTTACTGTTTTCCCCACATCCGGGAGAGTTACGGTGTGGAGAAGCCCCAAAGAAGCGTACCACCCAGACTGTTGCATGCCCAGAGTGAAGCATGGGGGTGGATCAGTGATGGTTTGGACTGCCATATCATGGCATTCCCTTGGCCCAATACTTGTGCTAGATGGGCGCGTCACTGCCAAGGACTACCGAACCATTCTTGAGGACCATATGCATCCAATGGTTCAAACATTGTATCCTGAAGGCGGTGCCGTGTATCAGGATGACAATGCACCAATACACACAGCAAGACCGGTGAAAGATTGGTTTGATGAACATGAAAGTGAAGTTGAACATCTCCCATGGCCTGCACAGTCAGCAGATCTAAATATTATTGAGCCACTTTGGGGTGTTTTGGAGGAGCGAGTCAGGAAACGTTTTCCTCCACCAGTATCATGTAGTAACCTGGCCACTATCCTGCAAGAAGAATGGCTTAAAATCCCTCTGACCACTGTGCAGGACTTGTATATGTCATTCCCAAGACGAATTGACGCTGTATTGGCTGCAAAAGGAGGCCCTACACCATACTAATAAATTATTGAGGTCTAAAACCAGGTGTTTCAGTTTCATTTTCCAACCCCTGTATATCAATTGCTTTTTAAGTTATTGTTCCTAATCATGTCAAATTGCTTGTGTGGAATGGCTTTTAATCATGTTGCAGTGGCCTTTGTAGTGCTTTCTCTGCCAGCTGTATACGCTATCCCTCTCTTTTTCTGTTTATCTACAAGTCCGCTTTAAAAACAACTTATAATGTGCTACTTTATAAAAAATAGTATTTATTTCAATATAAGTGATGGTGTATAAGTGATGGTGTAAAACACATTTTGCTGTGGAATATCATGGAACAATCTTTTTAAGGTCTGTGTTATGATTATTTCCTCAGGCTGCTGGATATTCATTTCACTGATGGATGTTTACCAATAAAGAAAATAAAGTGAATTCACCTGGGAGTCAAACAAGCACAAATCTGCACACTTACACCTACGCTCAGTTTAAATTACAATGTTACCTGAGGTGAATATGCAAGGCGCATGGAGACCATTCAAGCATTGAAGACATGTGACAAATCTTAAATAAAAATTTTAGTATGACAGAACAATGTTAATTACCACAACACCAGGGTATCCTGTTGTAACTCATATTTAGAAAACAAAGATAAAGTAGCTGATCTCTTGACAGGGAGCAGAAACAGCAATTTTTAAAGAAGGCAATTCTGTTTTCCCTAAATCTAAGGCTTAGGGAGATCTTTGGTACCCTGGGGAAAGAATTCTGATGATTAGGTAATTCTACATGTGCTTAGGATGGATTTGTAAAGCACTGCTATAGATTTAAATGCATAATGCCCCTTCCCACAGTAAAGATTACAAAGCTCAAACACATAAATCAATTTTTTATGGACAGATGTGTTTCTATTTGCTACTAAATTACTGTATATAAGATAGCCCTTTCAGAAGCTTGGGTGGTGAGGATGTACAGGAAACTATGATAAGTAAAGTTAAATACCTAATAAATGAAGTTTTAGATACCAGCTGGTCTTATAATATTTTGGTCTTATAATGTTCTCTAAGTTTCTTATGTTTTCTTAAGTTTCTTGTTCTAATTCCTGTAACGGTGGACTATGTTTTTAGTTGGCTTTTACCAACTGTTGATGTGTGAGTTAATTTTTAAATAGTTTCACTAAGTCTTTAATCTTAATCTTAACTTACAATACTAACTTCTTGAGGTAGTATAGATTGTACAGAGGCAACTGCAAGTAATCATCTGCTACAGCATTCTTAAGGAGCTGCTGGATGAGCATTCTTTGCCTGATGGTTCACGTTGTTGGTAAAGTCAAGCACTCTGAGTCCAAGTTCTCGTTTAGACCTCTAAGCAATTTCTAGCCTGTTTTTTGAATTCTTCCTGCCTGAAGTCCTCCTTTGCTGTCTCCCTTCCCCAGGTTTTTGAAGCCACTTTGTCTCTGGATTTCCCCACGCAACTTCACTGATAATCAGCTCGTTTCTGGAAACACCTTTCTACTACCGTCCTCTGCAGCACCTGTCCGCTTCAGCCTCTGCCTGCCCGCTCTTCAACACCCCCGCAGATTCCCAGCTCAAGTTCCAATAATATCCCACAACAAGACTCCCCGCCATAACTCCAATCCCGCCGCAGAGCGTTCCATGGCGCCCAGAACAGTAAGCCCTCTTCCTATTAATCCTTCTTCTGATCAATCATTCCCAGAAATCTCCCACTAACTGCTGCTCTCCTTTCCAGAAGCCTCAAGCCCCAAGTACCTGAATCCAGAATTATCCCTCCCCCCTGGTGTCAAAATAAATCTTTTAATCGTTTCTTCATCTCCTGTTTGTGTGGTTCGGCATGTGGGTCAAAGGAATACCTCCTAATGTGACAGTGACATTACAAGAGATAGATCCACCCCTCAGTCTCCCACTGATTGGCAAATGACCTGTACTGCTGTATTAAAGTGGAGTGTGAACATCATGGAAAATCTGAGAAGTGAATGTAAAAAGTCAAAATGCCAAAAAGTTGTTGTGTGCATGAACACACACTAAGGTTTGGTAAGTTTTTTTTTTTTTTTTCTAAAGGAATAAATAAAAATTGGTTGATAGAGAGCTATTCAACAGATACATCAGTGACTAACAAAGCCATGGGAGCCTTGAGATTACAGTTCTGTGTGCCATCGACTTTTTACTACAGGCATATCTTCATTTGTTTACTTTATTAATTTTGTTTAAATATAAGTAAACTAAGCAGTAACACTTGTTATGTATTGTATATGCCAACCTGGGCCTCATAGCCGCTTCTTGGCCACCCACCTCAGTTGCTCAGTGACATCAGAGCGTATGGAATTGGTCTGGTGCATAGGATGCGTGTTGTGAATTGGTAAAATATGATAAAATATCTGATCAGGTTTTCCTTAAACTGGACAGTTTTCAATGTTTTCAGGGTTGCAGCAGTTATTAAGGCTCCAGTTTTCATAGTATGCATTAACAATGAAAACTATTTTCTAAATGGCTCTGCAGACCAATATAACTAGCTTTTCTGGGCACATTCTTGGTTTATAATGATGGTGCGATAGATACTTTTCATTTCAAAGTACAACACCTTTTGAACATCCCCCGAGAAAAAACAATTATAATGTCTGACAATGTGTCCGATTTTAGAGTCAATCTAAGCTCGTCAGCTGCAGAGAAGAATAGTTAGTCAGCAGATTTATGTTGCGGAATAGGAAAAAGAACCAAGTCTGGAGAGGCTTTTTAAGAATTGGATTGGTATGCAGCATCTGGTTGTGACTCAATTTAAAAACAGAATGTATTACAAGGGATTTTACACTTGGTTGAGCAGGGTGGAGAAAACTCATCAATACACACAGCGCAAAGATAACTACAAAGGTGGTGAGTTGGGGTGGAGGGTATGGGCTTCTCATTTTAGTTTTCTGACCTTGTGAAAGTGACTCCAACTCTAAGGCATTTTGCCCTCATGTTATTACTTCTGCATTCATTTGACCCAAGGGTGGCTAATAAACACTCTAATCTCGAAAGGGAGAGCGAAACTTTGACATGTTTTGTTCTTTGAAATTAGCTTTTGGACTTCCTGGTCTAGATTTGTAGTTTAGGGGGGACTGCAAAGCAATATCTATAGAGTAACTCTTTTCCCCTGTACTGCAACTACATAAATAGACCTGTCAGTAAAAGCAACAGCAAAGAGGAAGCAAAGTGGAGCTAAATGTGAAGCTGAGACACTTATAAGTGAAAATGAAAATGTAAGCAGTAAGTTTATTTTTTTGTCTCTGCCATGCAATAGGCAAGATACATGCATTTGTCCCCTGTTTTACCTGCTATGGATGAACACACAAGAATATAAAGCCCTGCATGAAGTTGATTAAGCATAATCATACGTTGAAAATGATCCACAATCAATAGAATAGTGTGTGCACAATCCTAACCTGAATGAGAACACATACAGTGTGAAAAAGCATTTTCCCTCTCAGATGTTTCTTCTGTTTTTCCTTTTTTTGCCACATTTACATGTTTCAAATGATCAAATTTTTTTTTTAAATTTAAATTATTATAATATATATTAATATAATATATAATTATATAATTTGCACATACTCAAAAAATTTTGGGGATTTCGACTTTCTGGTGAAAATTTTGGGTAACCTAAAAGGCACCATGATCAGTTTTCGGTGAATTCTTTTACCTTTTCCCAAACCTTTGAATGCACATGTCCAGTTTAAAAACAACTTGCTGTTCTTAAAAATGCGCTAATGGCGAATTCACAACAGGTGTTTGGGCATAAACTGAAAAAACCTGTCCCCTTTTTGTGTGGGGGTTTTATGGCTAAGTTGGGCCAGCCGGGTAGCCAGTTTCATTAATCACTTGCACCCTAAAGCAAATGTGAAAATTCAATTAGCGGGTAAAGCACATTTTGAAAAAATGAAAAGCACACAACATTTGGGGCACTACAAATTGTTGGTGCATGTCTTGCTGCCGGGGATCTTGACCAAAACAGCAAGTTTTGTGATGTATAAGACCACGGATCCAGGTAATGTCAGCATCCACCAAGAGGTACGAACCAATCCAACAGGATTTAAATGTGGCGCAAGAGAACTGTCTGAAAGGGTGTTGGGTGCTAACCCGGGTTGTATCCAAAAAAAATAAAAAACCCCGGCTGCCCAAAACACGGCAGAAAAAATTTCACCTCAAAATCTCCTTTCCCAGAACTGTCCGCGGGAGCTCCACAGGGCAATATTCACGGGCCCGGGGTGCATAGCCAAAACCCTTTGGTCACTCATGCCAATGCCAAACGCGGTTTTTAAGGTGCAAGGAGCGCAAACTGGGGGTGGGGCAAAGTGAAACATGTATTGTTCTCTGATGAGTCCACCCTTTTCTGTTTTCCCCCACATCCGGGAAGTTCGGTGTGGAGAAGACCCAACGAAAGCGTACCACCCCGACTGTTGCAGCCCAGAGTGAAGCGGGGGTGGATCTTTATGGTTTGGGTCCCTTCTGGCATCCCTTGGCCAATACTTGTGCTAGATGGGCGCGTACTGCAAAGGCTACCAACCATTCTTGAGGACCATGTGCACCCAAAGGGTTTCCCAAACTTGAAATCCTGAAGGCGGTGCCGTTTATCAGGATGAAAATGCCCCAAATACACACAGCAAGCCCGGGTGAAAGTTTGGTTTGACGAACATAAACGGGGAAGTTAAACCTTTCCCCAAAATGGCCTGCACATCACCAGATCAAAATATTTTGGGGCCCTTTTTGGGGTTTTTTTGGAGGAGCAAATCGGGAAAAATTTTTTTCTCCACCTTCCCCATAGTGCCCCTGGCCACTATCCTGAAAGAAAAAATGGTTTTAAAATCCCTCTGACCACTGGGGGGCAGGATTTGTATATTTTCCTTCCCAAGACGAATTGAGGGCTGTTTTTGGCTGCAAAAGGGGGCCCTACACCATACTAATAAATTATTGGGGGTCAAAAACCCAGGTTTTTCATTTTTCATTGTCCAACCCCGGGATATATATAAATATATTTTCCCCATGTTTTTTTGGTTTTTTTAAACAGATAATGGTTTTTGGGCCTTCATTCCCAACTTGAGTCCCAAAGCCTTAGAATTCCTAATACATAAGTTTTATCACAGTTAATGTATGACTTATCAAGTGAATGGGAAAAACACAAACAAGAGGTAAGAGCTCAGTTGTCATTAAGCAAGAATAATTACTTGCTTCTGAGCTTCAAAAAAGTACGTCATTACAGAGTGAAAGAGACTACAGGGAAGCAAATTTGGCACAATCTACATTGGGTCAACATTTACACAACCCATCAAGAAAATTTTGAAAAATTTTTAACTCCCTTTGGGATAGGGGTCACTCTTTGCATTAAAGTGATTTGACATTTAAATTGGGAAAACATATTACATTTTAAATGACTGCAACCTTTTTAAATTTGGGTAAATACATTACTATTGGCTGAATTGTCTGTTTCTAGGTGAAACTACACATTTATAACACTGTTAAAGAAATTCATCTATGCCTTAAATTTCCTTCTTTTTCTTTTTTTTTCTTTTTTTTGTTTATTTGAATTCTGTAAATTAATCATTTTGTACATTTTTATCAAACAGCAATATTTGACACAAGATAGATTTTTCCAGTTAAATTAATTTCATTTTAGAACTGAGTCAATAAATAAACATGCTGTATAAGATTCCTATTTTGACAACATACAGCAGTCTTTTCTTTAACTTAATGCAAACTGGATAATTGTGGTTACGCTTTCATGCTGTGGTTAATTCAACCATACAGATCTAGATGCAGTTAAATTCACAACATCTTACCACAATGAAACCAGTGGCTTTACTCTTCAAACTCTTTTAAATCATCCAACTATGCAGAGTAAATTGAATTTTGTGATGTCCAACTTTTCATGAAAACCATTCAACTTAGCACCGGTGTTAGAGTCAAAACATTTTAATGGAAATGTAACTCTATGTTTGCTGAATACTGGGGAGTGACTTAGCCCAGTTTTGCACGTGCCTCTGCACCCGTACCAGTTTGGAAGGGGCTGGTGATGTCTTACCAGGCAGTATGGCACCGTGCTTCTTGAGTCTAGAATGTTTTGGGGGGTTTGGACCCCTGCCGGGAAAAGGGGCAAAGGGGGAAAGATTGGAGTTGGGGGGGTCTTGCTTTTCGGGTTTCTTTTTAGGGGTTTTTTTTAAACACCAGGGCCCAGCCCATGGGGCCCACCCGTCTCTGCGTTAAAATAGCCTTTGGGGGGTTTTTGATGCCCTGCATCTCTCCCTGTGTCTATTTGGCTTGAGGGCTGCTGGTCTTATTCTTCGTTGTGAACCTACGCCTGTGTCGTGCATATAGCTATTCTGTTGAGGTGCTTGGTGTTTTTCTGCATGTGAATGCTGTGGCCTTTAGGAGCTGAGACGACCTGCCCCTAGCCTTATTGGGCACTGAGTGTTGAAGGGTTTCTACTCACTTCACCACTGACAAATTCTCACACACACATACTCCACAGTCACACAGGCACACACTACCAAACAAATATCCAATTGAGTCAAGTTTAAATAAATACAAGATCTTTTTTCACTGCTGTGGCCTATCTATGTTGAGGCCAGATGCAGACTTGTTTTAATCAAGTCAACTCTGTAATTAGAATACCATCTTCAGATGTTTTTTGTAAGATATGCGAAAACACAACAGTTTTTCCCTTCAATAAAATGATGGTACTCTTTTAGACACTTTAGCAGAGAAAATATTAAATCATGTAAATCAAAAAGCTATTTTCATGACTGAAATTTGGAAAAAGAAAAAGGGAGAAAAAAGGCATCTTTCATCTTTTCTCCAGCCCATATTTGAGGTTTGTCTTGAGCCTTTTTAAATTTAAAATTTTTTATTATAAAGTTAACCTGAAGGCTGCAGAGTCAAGTTTAAAGCAAGGGAAGATGCATAGGTCAACATTACCAAATATGGTATCCTGCATTTTTTTAATAAAACCCGAACTTTTTTTTTTTGCCAGCAAGCACGTGCGCGTGCAAAACCAACCCCACACACAAAACCACCAACACACACACCCCCCACCCCAAAACACATTTATTTTATTTATTTGTGAAATAAAAAAACAAATCAAATTTAGTTTTAAAATTTTCCCAAAAATATGACCTGTTTCCAAACCCCAAAACAAAGGGAGTTTTTTTTTGTTAAAAAAAAAAAATCTTTATTATTTTATTGCACAAAAGAAAATAAAAACTTTAAACAGATTTACAAATACGTTTTCACCCTCCCCTTCCATCTGCACAACATAAACTCTGTTTCGGCAAGAAAATAAACACATTTAAAAGAGAAATTGCTTGTACATGAAGGTACCTTAAATTACATACATATGCAAATATTTTATTGGAACCCATTTTTCTAATAGTTAGATCTACCTCTCCATTAGGAAATGCCCAATACCAAAGCTTGTCATAAAAACCAAAAAAGATTTCCATATTTCTTCATACACATCTATTTCATAAAAAAAAAAAAAAATGTTATTCTCTCCATTGCCATTAAAATTGTGTCCCCCAAAAGTAAAACTACGCAAACCCATTTTTTTTCCAGTTTTGGGAAACTATCAACCTTTTGGGTAAATTTTTGGTTTTTAATTTTTAAATTTTTATGGGGATTTTCACCTGAAAAATTTTTAAAGGGTGCCCGGGGGTAATATTTTTCATCATTGTACAAAGGGCTTGTTTATTTGACCCGTATTTGGGCCCTTTATTTTTTTTTTCCTTTCTTCCCGAAATCCTTAATTTTATCACATTCCCAAATCAATGGGAAAAAAAGTTTCCCCTAGCAACTTTACATTTTTAAGTAAGAAATAGCAGGAATTTTATAATTATATTAATTCAGCCTCACTGGAGTTACATATGTTTGCATTAGCCAATTATATTGAAGTAATTTTATGCCAGTTTTATTGATTGTTTGTGCACTTTGAGACAAATAATTTCCCACTCGTTTTCTGAAATATTTATATTCAGCTCCACTTTCCATAACTCATGTTTGGACACTGACATTTCCGAGGAACCATATAAGAGCCCATTGTAAAATGTTGAAATTAAGCCTCTTCTAAGGCAATTTTGTGATGTAAGAGGTGGGGGTTTGGGCAGGTTAATTTTTTGTAGAATAAAAATTTCCTTTTTGGTAAAATTTGAAAAGGGGGGTTTTTTTTTGGGATAAACAAAATTTTTAAAAAAATTTCCCTTTAAAAACATCATTTTTTTCCCCCGTCGAAAAAAATCGGCTATTTTTCAAAAACCCTTTTTGCTTTTTAAACTGGGATCCGCCTCCATCTTTTTTCCTGGTTTAAATGAAGTATTTCCCCAAATAGGGCTAAACTGACAAAAGTTATCATTATTATTCATCCACTTTTTTACCACAAACAAAATGTCTATCGTATTTTGAACTATAGGATTATTTGTGTCATATTTTAGTTTCTTAAAATCGGCAGAAGAGGTTTAGTGGAAACTTAGTTGAACTTGATTCATTTCGATCTAAAAAAAGGAAAGTTTTTTTGGGTGAAAAAAAAAAACATTGTTGTCCCTTTGGGTTTTGTTACTAAGTAATACCCTAAAAGGGTTGGGAAAATTCCAAAACCCCCCGCAAATTTAATGGTAAAGATAATAAGATAAAACGAATTCTAGGTAGTTTTTTTGTTCCAAATAAATCATCTAATCATATTTAACATTTAAATTACCATTCCTGCAGATGGCACCAAATTAATGTTTTGAAATAAATACATAAATTTATTTAATACTTTCATCTTTATAGTATTTATTCTTCTAATAAGTGATATTGGAAGAGATGACCATCATTCTTTCGAGGTTGCTCCTACTAATGTCTCGTAATTTGTTGATGCAACATTGTTTAGTAAGGGTACTATTGTAATACTTAAATAAGTAATCCCAAAAGTAATTTAAAGGATTTACACTTTGTCCTTTTTTCTTTGGGTTTTTCCCGAGCTATAAGTAATTGAGTATGGGTTTAATAGTTTTACTTTATAACCGGAAAAAAGAAATTAGTTGTTTTTTTTTAAAAACTAGGGGAAATTGGGAAGGGGGCATTTTAAATTTTCTTTTTAATTAATAAATCATTATCCGTAAAAAAAAGCTAATCTATGTTTTTTTTTAAAACCCGTTTTTTAAATTTTGAGTACTTGACCTTTTTGCAAATTTAAAAAAATTTAAAAATGGGGACAGCATTTAGCCCCTTTGGGGGAATCCCCTCCTAATTTTGAAGGGGGCAAAAATTGTTTTTTATTGGTCATAAATTCTGACAGGATTAGCATTAAAATTTAACCAAAGGGAAGAAGGCCCCCACCAAATCCAAATGTACTAATTACTTCAAAAAGACATGGGCATTCTATTCAATCAAAAGCCTTTTCGGCGTCAAGCGAAAGAATACTTGCATCTTCCTCATCTTTTTGATTATGTAGGATATTAAGAACTCTTCTTAAATTATGAAATCCCTGTCTTCCTTTTATGAACCCATTCTGAGTGTCTGCTACAATATCTGGTAGCACCTTGTCTAATCTTTTTGAAAAAATTCTGCTTAAAATTTTGGTGTCTGAATTTATTAAGCTTATTGGTCGCATATTTTTCACATTTAGTATTTGTTTTGCCTCGTTTAGATAATAGAATAATCAAAGACTCTCTCATTGAGCTAGAAAGATTACCATTATTGAAACATTCAATTTACATATCATAAATAAGCCTCACCAATTTATTTTCAAAATATTTATATATATCAATAGGGAGACCATGCGTTCCTGTCAATTTACCTGCTTTTAAGGAGTTTATAGCTTCCACGATTTCCGTTATCAAATCAATTATCAATTTGTGTATCCAAATTGTCTCTGATATTCGTTGATATTTGTGGATACTCTGTTTTATCAGAACTATACTATTTTTGATCAAATTGTATAAATGCAGCATTTATCTCTGTTGGACCTACTGTGGTATTCCCATTTGACTCCTCTAATTTGGTGATGGACCTTTCCGATTCCTGTTGCTTATACGCCATGCAAGGAGTCTTCCGAGTTTTTCACCTTGATCATAATATTGTTGTTTTAGCCTTTGTAGATTAGCAGCAGCCTTTTCAGTTGTTATTTCGTTGTACCGAGTTTTAGGTAATGTCGGGGTACGACATTCTCGACTTGTTGTGGTTTTTGTGTTTTGGCTTTAGTTTGGTTTTGTACTCTTGTTTGGTTGTTTATTTCTTTCTACTGCCTCCTAGTGTTTGTTAAGTTCTCTTGTCCTCGTATTATTCTAGTCCCCTTGTCTTCCTTGTATTCTCTAGTTTTTATTCTCATTTAGTATCTTTGTGTTTATTTATGGTTTAGTATTGGTTCACCTTGCTTTCTTCTTGTTTACTAGTTCGTTCTCTGTTCCTCCTCGTCTTGGTTCCCTTTCTGTGTTATTCTGTGTTAGTTTCTATGGTCCTAGTTCTCCCTCCTTTTTAAGTCAGCTTTAGTTATTGTTTACATCTAAGTTTGTATTTATTTAGTCCTCTCTTCCTCTGCTTCATTCCCTGTTTAGGTCAGTCAGTGTTTAATTTTGTTTAAGTTTGTACTTTAGATTTCTGTATGGTTTCTTTGGATAGATCTTAGATCTTGCAGTGTTAGTTTTGTTTTCTAAGTCTAGTTCCTCTCTCGTTCCGTTTTCTAGTTTTGGTCAAATTAGCAACTATTCACATTCCCTCAGTTCTCTACAGCCTGGTTCACACCTGATCTCTATCTCTCCTGATTACCTGACTCGCTGTCTCATTGGTTCTTACCTCACTCCCCTCTGTTTATTAGCTCTCTGGTTCTCTTTGTTCTTCGCTGGTTCCTCCCGTCTTGTCACCCTCGCTCAGGTCTGTTCCATCCATGACAGTACCTTATGCCTAAGTTTTGTGCTACGTTCCTGCAGTGACTTCATGTAAGTTTTGGCTTAGCTCCTGTTACTCCTGCAGTGATTCTTGCTACGTTTTTGGAAACCTTTTTGAATGTGGACTATATAACGTCTTGCTACGTTTTGTAAAGAAGACCTTGAATAAAGAGTCAAAACTTTACAACATGCAGCTACCCAGCCCTTGTCTGCGCTTTGGTCCGCCCACAAACACAACCGTGACAGGTAATAGTAGTTCTTTCAATATTCCACTTGTATTTAGACCTCCTTGTACACTACTCTCTACCGCACAGGTGTCAAACTCCAGTCCTCGAGGGCCAGTGTCCTGCAACCTTTAGATGTGCCTCTGCTTCAACACACCTGAATCTAATAATTAGGTCATTAGCAAGATTCTGGAGAGCTTGACTGCATACTGAGGAGGTAATTCGGTCGTAGATTCGGGTGTGTTGGAACAGGGACACATCTAAAAGTTTGAGGACACCAGTCCTCGAGGACTGGAGTTTGACCTCTCTGCTCTATCGCCTGTATTCTTTCTTCAAGGTGTTTTGTCATCTTTTTTCCTACTAGTATAACTTATAATTTGCCCTCTTATAAATGCCTTAAAGGCTTCCCATCATATTACTGCAGTTATTTCATATGTATTAATCTGGAAATAATCATCAATTTGTTTAAGAATTCTATACATTTTTTGTCTTGCATCCATTTTATTTGAAATCTCCTTTTATTGTAGTTTCTAATTAATTTTGGTTCCGTTAGTATTACAGAAACAGTTGCATGATCTGAAATAACTATGCAATGATATTGACTATTTTTAATGTTAGGGACCAATTCTGTGAAAACCAAAAACAATAATCGATTCTAGAATTTCCTCCATGATTACCCGACCAACATAAGTATTGATGTTTGACCGCATACTGAGTCCTCAATATGTCTACTAAATTTAATTATTTTATAAATTGATGTATAGCTTTTCTAGTCTTCTTATGAGTATTATCTATGCCTGATGATCTGTCTTTGGTAGGTTCCAAGACACAGTTGAACTCTCCCCCAATAATATATTTTCCTAGCATATCTTAAAATCTTAAGAAGAAATTATTTTAGAAGTCTGCATTGTCATCATTTGGTCCATATACTGTAAAAAGATTTAGACGAGGTGAATGAATATTGTCTTGTACAATTAAAAATCTAAAATTTGGGTCATCTATCACTTTTTCAATTCGAAAGGGAATAGATTTATGTATCATTATCATTACTCTCCTAGAATTAGAAGAGTAGGTATATGGTAGAACGTGACCTGGACATCTACCCTTTTCCTTAATTGTTTCATGAACCAGCATATGTGTCTCCTGTAGAAATGCAATTTTGGATTTTAGTTGTTTAATTCTACTCATAACTTGTTTTACTTTTACTGTTTTGCACAGACCTCTACAGTTCCAACACAATTAAAACACTCATAATTATTAACAATTATTCAAGCATATCAATCAAATGCTTAAGTTATGTGAAAAGAAATATATAGGTACCACGTTGCCGAAAAAAACATAGAGCCACCCTCCACAAATCCACGCCTGTGTAGGAACATACAGGTCTCCCATAACCACTAAGATACTTCCAGCCGCAATTTGGAATAGTTCCACCCTACGACGGGGAACCATTCTTCCGCTTTCAAACTTTTTTTATCCAGCTTACTGTGTAATATTTTAAATATACCTTGAGCTTTAATTCTAAACTTTCCAAATGAACCTACTACACGATAAACTCTCAGATCTATAATTTAGAATGGAGTATTTTTCCCATTACTACTAATAAATACTCTTACCTCTTCTAGTTTCATATTGACAAAATTATCAGCGTTACAATTTAATTAAACAATGAAGCCCCATTCTTAATCTTAATTTGGTTATTCTTTTAAATTAAATTTGTTGATATTAAACACATGTGCGTTCTTATTCAGTCCACTCATCCCAGTTTCATCTTCTTAATGTACCCGTCCACGTCATTGAGGCGCATATCTGGAGAGACAAAACCTCACAGGCGAACTTTTCCTCCACACAGTCATTCCCGGAAGAGCTTGAAAGCTGGAATTCTGTCTGATACAAGAAGGTCAGCAGATTCATATACCGATCAAAGACCCCGCAGACACTCTTCATATTTGCCCCGTTTTGGACAGATGAGAAGTTTACCATATTTTTTTGTTTTGAGTTGATCACATATCATGGTTTTTCTTCAGACCTGACCCATCCTTTAACCGGTGGAGAAAAGAAATCAACGTCAAAGTAATTTTGTTGTTTTTCATATCAAATTGGATAAGTGCATTTAGAGGTCTGCTTTGACTAGATTAAAAGTGTTATTATTGTTTCTACCATTACAAGATGAACTTTGTGAAGGATTGTTCTTACAAGCGCCTGACTGTCTGGAGAGCAGAGTGCATTAGAGAAAAGTCCTTGGTGAGAGGGAAAACTAATGGGCTTGTTATTGCAGGAAATCTTGTGATATTCTGACTCTTGCCAGCTGGGAAAGTTTTGACATCCCTAAAGTGTTGCCAGGTCAACTTGACCAGGCAGCTGAGGGTCTGCATCCAGATAGGTGATGAAATTGTTATTGCAAACTGTCACGTCCACCAATCTGATATTGTCCAGATGTGGCTGAATACTCGGAAAAGCAGAGGAAAGCCAGGATGAGGATGCCAGGAAGGTTATGTAATTGAGAATAATGATTTTGATTGGTCAAAAGGACCCACACACACACCAATGCTTTGTAACTCTATAAAAAGGCTGCTTCACAAGAACACTTTTGGAGCACTTTGTAACACCAAGGAATGGTGATGAAGAAAATGAGTTTGTGCGAGTTTTGAAGAATGAAGGTTCCCTCGTGGAGAGCTGGGAGGAGAGAATTCTGCTGAGTCTGTGTTTATTATCTTCGCTCAGTGATAAAAGACCGCCCGCTCCTAAATATTGGTGACCCCGACGTGATTCAATCTACCGGGAGAGGTTTGCGGTCACCCCTCAGAAGGGGGATTCGAGCGGGCCGGGGACTCGAGGGCCCACAGCAGGGAGGGGTGAGTTATGTCTCCTTTCTTGTTGAGAGAGTTCTCGGCTGCCCGGGCTCCCGACTGAGGTGGACTAGACAAGAGACTGTGGTCTCTATCTTTTTCTCTCTTCTCATAATCTCCACGATTTCCTGCATGCAGGAGGACTGCCTAAAAAACATAAAGTTGGGATTGGCTAAAGGCAGTTTTGAAAAGTATTCACACCCCGGCTGGTCGTGGTGCCAAGGCGGGCATAAGCTCATTATTTAGTACTTGGTGAAATACTGTTTCTCCTTGTGTAAGAGACAGCTAATTTATATACAAAAGAACTTGTTAGAAAAGGTACGTAGGAGACCTTCAGAAAACATAGCCGGTGGATTTAAGTTGAGATAAGAGACCTGCCTCCGGGAGTTGTCTGGAGCTGGAAAGGCCAGAGCTGTTGAAATGTTTCATGTACATGATTGCATGTTTTGATTGCAGAGTTTTTTTTTCGTTTGAGATCTCTATGGTGACCAGTGGTGATCGGTTTTCTGCAGAAATGTTAAATTAATCCCGTTAAAGGGATTAGAGCCAATAATCGAATAATTAGAAATGTGTGCACACATAAAAATATTTGTTTAAAAACAGACTCAGCTGACCATCAAGCTATTAATCAGGTCAGTGGACCCCCGGGGGCATGAAAGGGTGTGAAGAAGGATGAAAAAGTGTGGATGAGATGTATGAATAAAAAGGCCTGGATCCGCAGCGTATGGTAGATAGATGAATGGGTAAATTTTCGAATGATGTATGAACGATGGTGTTTTGCAATTATGTGAGTTGTATCGATGTCCGACTGAATCTGTATGAGTGTGGCCCCTGAAGGCAAGCTGCATGTGATGAGAGATGAAACTGCATGTTTTGATTTTTATTACCTTAATTTTTCCAAGTTTTCATTTGCTGTTTAAAACAACAAATGAGCTTTTGTGGTGTGTCAGCAGGAAGCTTTGCTCTGACTTGTGTTTAATGGTTTTCCTATGAATTAAGTGTTGAGTTATTCCCAAATCAAATGTAGATATAGATGTGTTACTGGTTAAAATTACTGCTTGAATTTTTGTTCACTCTTGAGGGATAGATCTAAAGGAATTGTTTTCAACCATTGATTAAGAGAAAGCATACTTTAAACAGGGAAGGAGTTTTTGGTAGAAACTGACTTGAAGAAAAAAAGAGAGCTCTCTCTAGCCTCGGGGAATGGAATTTCCGGTTGCAAGTTGTGTGTGTGTGCCTGCACACACGCCGTGTCTTCCTTTCCACCAGCGTATAACGAAGAGAGTGGGCTTGTGTGATACACAGCACCCACGCACGAACACATACACGGAAACAAGGAACAAACACACAAATGGGGATCAAAATGTATATATGATGTATAAAAGTATGAATGTTAAATGCCGGCATATGTCTGTCTAAATGTTTTTCTAAATGTCTGTCCATGTGTCTGTGTCCGTGTTCATCTAAATGTTGAATCCGTCTGTCATACATGTGGGTTCATTGTCACTAACATTTGTTTATCCAATTATTTCCTTTGTCCTTTATTTTTGATACTTTATTCACAGAAGTATGACAGGTTTTTAGGAACTCCATGGCTGCGAGCCTCCTCAGTGCTCACAAAGTCCGGACTTATGATTGAACAACTAAATAGTTTAAAATTCAAGTGAGCGCGGAGTGGTCTGCAGTTACCTTGGAGACTAATTAACCTTACAAATGCGCAAGAAAATTGTGATAGAATGTCCATATTAAAAGTGAGAATCTAGGTTTTATCTAATTTTTTTTCTTTTCTTTTGCTAGTGAAGCTCAAATGTTAACTGCCTGATTAAGAAGACTTTTGTGTAAATACAAAAGGAAAGGTTTATATTGTCTTAACCATAAAAGGGAAAAACTGGATTTTTGAAGTCTTTATGGAGTTTAAAAGTTAAGGTTTTTAACGAAGAACGTTTCTGAAAATGGGGGGAAAAGTGTTTTGGGGCCACGTCTGTGAAATTTCAGTGGGGTTTCCCAGCATGAGAAGTGTTCTAGGAGCAGAGCAAAGGGGGGGCTGCCAGTTCCCCCCTTCACTAGTGGTTTAAAGGGGCACACCCCACCGTTTACCAGCTGATCGCCGAAAAATCGAGACATCAGCACACCAGGGGGGCTTCTTTTTTCCAAGTTTTAAGCCAAAATTTGCACATTTTTGCCCCATAAAACTGTTTTTTTTGATCTTCATGGGGAAACCTCAAATGCACTATATTTTTTTTTATTATTATTGTTAGGTAGTCATTTTTATCCCCTTCGTATAGAATATTGCTTGTTATTTAGGTGAAGGTTTTTGGACCAGAGTAGTAATTATATCAGGGCTATATGACTTAAATACATTTTCACATATATATTTAAGAGAAGCGTTAGTGTTTAGTTCGAGCAAGAGTGATTTATCTGTCAAAATAAGGTCAAAGTTCCCCCGCCTTCAGTGAAGATGTAGAATGAACAGTGACATTTACTGGTTTTGGTTAATATTTATCAATTATTAATGATAAATAACTAATTGTGATTATTTTAAGGGCTTTGAGCCGAATAATCACAACACCAGAGGACATCTCAAGTTTCTATTTGTAAGTAAGGATTTTTGGTTAAGAATTTTTTTTTCTGAATTATGATTTTTTTATTATAATTTTTGATAAAATTAATGAATCAATAATCATAATCCTTGCACTCTGTAATTAAGACATTTGAAAATGACCTTTCTCTGCATTTTAGTGGAGCGTTGGTTTATTGTGCTCCGATGTGCCCTCTCCAAAATCAGGGGGGCTATCTTCAGAATATCTCCCATCCACTTTTCCAAAAATGAGCATCAGAAGGTTCTTCTTTTCTGGAATACCCATAATACGAATGTTACTTCTACGGCTACTTCCTTCAAGGTATTCTACTTTAGTAGTTAGCGCCTTGTTTATTTTCCTGAGGTTTTCCAGTTCTTCCTTTAACAAGCCAATATCATCTTCTGCATGAGATATTCACTGTTTGGCAGCGTTTATGCATCTGCTGCAACTCTATATATCAGCTTGGGCCTCTCTTATAGCTGTCATCATGTCGCCCATTTGTAAGTGAAACTTTTGCTTGAAAGACTTTCAATAAATTCATTGTAGAGGGTATGTCCATATGCGTTTTTTCTTCTGCCTGCTCGCTCATACGGTCCAATCTGCTAACTTCAAGACTAGCTTCCTGTTGCTCATTGATGTCCTCACTCTTTTCCTCATTAAAACTCTTCACCGTCTTCTGCCTATTTGCTTTTTTTAGGGACATGTTTACATAATTTTTGTTCCCGTCTTAACCAGTCCAGAATACGGTCTGGATAATATTGTTGTGGATTTCACAGCAGTAATGAAAAGCAACCTAGCGCACGAAGCATGTCTTACTCAGATTTCTACCACTTCCAGAAGCCCAACACAGGACAGAGTTATTATCCATTATAAGCTGCAGGCCTTTAGTTACAGTTTCTGATGATGCTGGCGCAACATCTGATACTTATAGCAGTGTCTCGTACTCAGAAATCATGTTTGCCACCATCACCTTGCAAGTTTACAGAAAGTAGTAACTGTAAACCTCAACAAATGTAGTGTTTAGCAGATAAATTTTACAATAGATGGAGACTGGAAAATCTGTAAACTCCGCTGATTCATCAGTGTTTACTGAACAACCATGTCTCATAAACATTGGTTAGGGGTCAAAACGAAAGTCAACTCAGAAGAATTACTTGGTATTTCAGCTCATTCTTCAGCAACAGAAAGGAACAGCATCTCCATTACTACAGTAGAGGCCCCAAATCTGTCTATCAATCTTCCATTCCATCCTACTATCACTTGTGAGCCAGACGCCTTAACATGTATGGTACTTCACATGAAACAGGGACTGACCCGCAACCTTGAGGTATCAATCCATGGTTTTTAGATTTAGATTGTCAAGGGCATTCCTAAGAATTTCTATACAGTATTATGTTCAACTTGACAGTTCCTAAACATATCCCAAAAGTAGTATTCGAATAGTTATTTTGAAACATCTACCTGTCTTATTACTGCCATGTCAAGGCCCAGTCTAATAAGAATTTGTGGCATCACTTAGATACTACAATACACCAGTGGAACCTATACACCTGGAAGGAGCTGCAGCAGTCTTTTAGTGGCAATGGTCAGCTCAGCTCAGTAATATACAGTATGCCTGTGATGGCTTCAGCCCCACTTTGGTAAAGTCAATTCACACACTCGCCTCATAAGTTTGTTTTGTTTTGAGATTAAACGTGTTTTAGTTAGGTAATTCATTAATTTCCTTAAATAAACTAACAAAAATAGTATGGAACACACAGATAGTAGCACGAAGTGGTTTGTTGTTAGTGATTATGTTTTTCTTTTTTGAGTTACCTGGTTTGGGGAGTCTGCTGCTTCCTGTCTTGGAAAGAGGCGTGGCCAAGAGCTGAGGACTTAGAAAGCATAATGCCAGCTCAGCAGGACCAACTATTTGCCTGTCAGCAAGGGGGGTGTTTAGGTTAATTTACATCATTTAGTTCTTAGGTAGTAGTGATGTTTAGTTCTGTTTCCCCCCTATTTTGTATGAATGATCTGGCTAATTCATTATATAGGTTAACCCTCTGTGTGTTGGTGTTAGGTCAGTTTGGAGTTACGTTGTGTATATTTTGTTTCCTTAGCTAATAGTTTGTGAGTTCCCATTTTGAGAAGAGTTATATTTAGTTGACCTCTTTTACGGGCCCATAAGCTATATTTTGGAACTTTGCTATTTTTGAAGTTTGTTGGGTAAAATAAAGACCCACTTGGAATATACTTTCCTGTGTCCGCTATGCCTTTACTGCTCGGTCCCTCACAATGCCACAGGCTGTTTGAATGAAAAGAGCTGGTGTAACTAAGAGTAAGTATTTGCCTGGAGGAATATTGAAGCCTGAGGTTATTTTTTTTTTAATTTCATTTGGTGTGGAGCGTGGCAACCTCTTTATGGAAAAATAGATTTTAAAAGTTTTCTAAAAGTCATATTAAACTCAATAATAAAATATTTTTTGTACTGTCGACGAAATCTGTTTCTGTGTTCAAATAAGATAAACAGCTTTCAGAAAATACTGTTTTTTTTGTTTTTTTTTAAAGCAACCAAAAATAAGCAACAACAACATTTACTCTGTGTTGAGGTATCTAACATAAACTAACAGCTGTTATGTCAGATGCATCAGTTGAATCATCTTCAGCTAAGCCTACCTATGGTGCTCAACTTTTCTCTTGTGGAGGATAATCCAAACAAGGGGATTTGCTTTACCTTTTTACACAACACTTGCTTCTATTTCACCCCAGAAGTTTCAGCCACAGCATTTATACATGCTTTAACAGTGGCTGAGTCAGGGAAAGCTTTTTGGTTTAGTTTAGCCTAAAATCCAAAGAGGTCTATGTGCCTAATTATTTGCATGTTGCTAAGCAGTCTAATATAGTGTCATGATTTTATTTTATTTTTGTTTTCTTCAAATTTGAATTGTTATCAACAGTCTAAGGATTCTTGTCTTTTTTTCATAGTGGCACTTTCCGTTTTGTTTCTACACTCTCACTACAATTTTCCATGTTAGTCTTCTTTATTTTAAAGCAAGCCAAGGTGATTTTTCACACTCCCCAACAATATTATTTAGTCAGACTGTTTTTTTCAGCTTTCTGCATTCTGGGTTTTCTCTCTGTCTTTAGCACACTAAGCCACAGTCATAAGCTATTATAGCCAGCCCTGCCTTCATTCACAAGCAGCCATAAAATGTAGCTCAAAATTCACAAGTGTAAACATGCTGGAAGTGCACAGTTTAAAACTGAATTGCTGCATTAAAATCTAGTTGGCCAGGGTCCAAATAAGACTGCTCCTGGGTTTAGATCTGGACCGGTCCACCAGTAAGTTTATTCAATAACAGCTTTCTATCAGAATAGAATAGAATAGAATAAATATATATATATATATATATATATAATATATATATATATATATATATATAGATCTATATATATATTGTCCCACAGTGGGGAAATGCAGGGGTTTCAGTAGAAAAAGAAAAAGGCAAGCATGCAGGTACAGAGGTAAAAACCACAAAAAAAAACTAACTGACTGTACAGTAAGGGAAAAACATACAACATAAAAATAATGCAGTACAGTTATTAGAAATGGGATGTTCAGACTAAATAAAATGTGCAACAGAGTAGGGTTATTTAAAACTCCACCAAATGTGCATATATATTTGTGCATAAAAAAACAACAAACAATGGTGAAAACTGGGGCAAAAACTGTGCAAAAACAGCAGGGATGTGAACACTGGGAGGAAGGATCTTTGATAATCCTGCTTTGTGCACCTAAGATTCAACCGTCTCTAATTTAAGGAACTCTCCAGCTTTGGAACAGCCTCTTGCATGGGGTGGGAGACATTATCCGACAGTGATGTTATTTTTGCTAGAGTCTTTCTGTCTCCCACCAACTGTGTCCATTGGACATCCTAGCACAGAACTGGCCTTTCTAATGAACTTATCTAACCACCTTCTTTCATCTTTAGATAAGCCGCTGCTCCTTCAAACTACACAACAGAAGTTGGCTGATGCCACTACAGAGTCAAAAAAAAATCTTCTCTGACCCTTCCTTTAAAGAGCATCAGTGTTGTGACTCTAGTCCAGTTTATTGTTCAGGTACTTATAAGAGTCACTATCTCAGGTCAGATCGCTGAAGAAGTTCCCTGCAGGGCCCCTAGACTGCAGACTAGCCTGTCAGAGACACAGTCCCATGCCCTCACATAGTGTGGGTTGCCAGTGAGGTAGTCCAGGTAGTCCAGAATCCACCGTGAGAGGTTGTGCTCCACTCCGGACAGCTCCAGGTTGTCCCCCAGAACTTCTGGCTGGATGGTATTAAAAGAACTGGAGAAATAAAAGAACACAGTCCTCATAGTGCTTCCAGGCTTCTCCAGGTGGGTTAGAGTTTGGTGCAGGAGGTAGATGATGACATTCTCTAACTTGATGCCATTTCAGGTAGGCGAACTGTAGCAGATCCAATGAAGACCTCACCATGGGGCAGAGATGGTTGAGAACTAACCTTTTCAGAATTTTCATCAGATGCAAGATCCATACTACTAGCCTGTAGCTTAGGTCCTGCAGATGTGTGGTCTTAGCCACTTTTACTACATAGATCTTCAACAGCTGTGGCACTTTCTCCAGCATCAGGCTCATGTTGAACATGTACCCCATGATGCCAAAAGGGTAAGAGGTGAACTAATCTCGTATCTTCAGATACAGATAACCTGGCAAATAGGCTGGGGTCATATCAAACTGAACCTCTTTCAACCCCTCCAGAAGAAAGCATCTTTTCATTCAACTAGTTTTTGAAAAATGATCCAGTTACCAGATTTTGTTGAAAAGAAAAAAATCCCATTTTAGGTGAGTGGATGGTCATTCATCATCAAATGTTTCGAGGCTCGGGCCCGCTGACCCTACAGGAAATCAAAAACATAAACGGCTTAAAGTTTTGGTCCTTTCTCCTGAAAGCATTAGTATGTATTGCTGTCCATATCTGTACTTGTGTGTGTGTGTGTGTGTCTGTGCGTATGTGAGACATTGACGATAGGTAACAGGTCCAAAGGCTATTTGCCACAAACTGACCCCCTTCTCTATAGACATATGAATATGTCTTGAAGACTTCCCTGTTTCATCTGTCTACAGCCCTGCAAAAGATACTGACTTCTGCCTGATTTACTGCCATTGTCATTTTCTATAGTTTCTGCTCACACATTTATTAGTTTTTCTGTTAAATTGTAGGATTTATAATTCATCTTGCTCTGTGGTATAAATTATTATTGAATTTTGCAGTGAGTTGTGTTATCCAAGGCTGTTTTACCTATGTTGTTCCTATGTCCCTCATTTGGCCCTTCTTTAACAATCACCATATTCCTATTGTACCAGCTGATAGCCTCGCTCTGTATATAATACTTATAGGTTTACCTTAGTTTTATGATAGAGCCTTTTTACATTACAAAATATGCTGTGCTAAACTGTTTAGAAACAGTATATCACTAAGGATAACAAAAAAAAAATGTCAGAGGAAGGGGTATCTTTTGAAAATTACATCCTACTGAACCCTAATTACTTGCAAAGATTTATTTGTCAAAAAACATATTTTCCTACTCATTGTGAAAAGCATTGATCCTATCCTACATATATACTTGCAATAACTTTAATTGATGTGCAGTATGCATCGATACACAAACACACACAATGATTTTACTTTTGTTAGAGACACTTGGCTCCAGCAACAAATTCCAACAGTCAGGCCTTCACTGACGAATGGCCTGATGGCTAACACGAAGAGGACAAGCGGAACGGAGGGCAATGAATAATTCAACAATCAGAGTAGCCAAGGGACCGAGGAGACATAGTAAATTAGCAACTTTAATATCTCACAAACTTGTTTGGGGCTCATTATGCATACAACCTATTTAAATTTTTCCATGCTCAGCATAGACCCTGAGGGGCTTTGGTTTTCCACACTTAAAAAAGAGGCTACATTTAATGAATGAAGATGCTGGTGATCCACTGCTCATCAGTAAGAAGCATGCTTGAATATTATATTTAAAAAATCCAATCGGTTTTGCATATTAAAAGTTTAATCACTCTAGACTGAAATGTTTGAAAGAAACAAGTTTATGCAATATACTCCATTGCTCTATACCCATCTTTTTTTTTCAAATAAGATCCAGGCAATTTTTAAATATTTTCCTAAATCGCATGAGAATCTGATGCTATACCTTGCAACATCAATTGCAACAATAAAACTCTTAAAATACATACATACATTAAATTTGTAGTAATCAAGTAATAAATCAAGTTGTTCAACCAAGCAACATAATATCACAACTGGACCAACCACATCCAATCATTGACACTGACACATTATTATGATGCTTTTAAAGCATCGTCTTTAAAGCAGGAGCTAAAGAAGACCCTACGAAAAATGAAACCAAAGGCCCACAGTTCATATCCTTCCTTTCTAATAAATTTGTAATGTGCCATTTATGACTGAATGATTGGTTTTATGGAATGGTTCTTAACTATATTTACAAATCGCTACATTCTATATATCTAACTGACTAGAACTGATGCTAATACAGTTAATAGTACCACAGCGTGGAATAAAAAAAAAGAATAGAAACAGAATATGCAAGCAACTTTTCCTTTTAGTTAAGGTTTGGTGAACTTTAACAACAAATGACTTCAAGGGAAAAAAATATTCTAATTGTTATAACTAAAAGTACTTAGAGTCTCACCTTTTAGCAAGATAAAGGAATCAAACTATGCTTCATGTCAGACACTTGCCATGCACCTCATCTCTTAAGTAAAGCGTTCACTACAAAAAAAGATAAATGTACAGGGAAATGTGAAGTCCCTAATTTATCTTGTCACTTGTCAGTGTTAGAGAAAAGTGGTAGAACAGAAATCAGAAAGGTTGACCTGAATAATTCAAATAAAAGTTTCATTCAGGTCAACATGGCAGGAAATACTTCTCCCAATAATGCATACCATGACAAAACATTTGTGTAAGTTTTTAGTTTAATGAGGAATATTTTACAGTTTTTAGCATTTTGGAATTGTGTATGATTTTTCTGGGTCTGTAACATGACATAGTTTCCATAATAAACACTTTGAAAGCACATTAGATCTCAGTTGGAGAAAAAAATCATACTGGATATCCATAATGATATGTAATGGGTTATGTGTTAGGAACAAAAGGATGCCACATCATTTGATGAAAATCAATCAATCAAGCTTTATTTATGGAACACTTTACACTCCAAGAGTGATCAAAGTGCTGTACTGGTCCATAAAATAAAATAAAATACGCCATTAAATACAACATCCACAGTAAAACAGAATAAGAACAGTTAAAACAATAAAAACTTTCGAAAATGAAACTATTATTAAAACCAGCTTGATACTTCTGCTCATCTGGAATAAAAAGCGAAGTTAAATAGAAAAGGTCTTTTATTTTTAACTTGGCTTGGAAATCATTCAAGGTATTGGCCATCCTCACAGTGAGCTGCAACATAGAAAGCTCTGTCTCCTTGGCTTACAAGACAAGTCCTAGAAACATGGAGCAAGATGGCGGCGCGCATGGTCGCAGCGGCTCGTAGCTCTCACACAAAACAGTGCTTTTTAGTGTTTTTGTTAGTTATCTCGTTTCTTCTCCGCTCAACCTGTCGCGCGCTGACCACCTACAGCCGACAGGATCTTTTCCGTATCGGATTACGGTGCGAACAGTCCACATCTGAAGAGTCTACACGCAACACACCACCGGAGTTAGCCCCGGACACCGGGCCCCCTTGGGCACTCATCCCGCGGGCAGGAGGAGGAGGCGGCGTAGGGAGAGGAAGCAAAAGCGTGGATGCCGGGCTGGGGTCCTCGTCCAACTGCGGAAGCGACCACCCCGACCGTCGCTGCCCAGCGTTTTCCTCTCCAACGCCAGATCCTCGCAAACAAGATGGATGAGATGAAGCTCCAGCTGGAAGCAAACAGGCTTGTTCGGACTGTTGCATCCTGCTGATCACGGAGACCTGGCTTCATTTATCCATTCCAGACACGGCTATCGAGCTAGCAGGCCGCACAACTCACCGGCACGACAGGAGCCGCGGACTCCGGTAAGACCAGGGGAGGAGGACTGTGTATGTACGTGAACAACAGCTGGTGCACAAACACGTCCACCATCGATAGGCACTGCTCCGCTGACCTGGAGTTCATCACGGTCAGATGCAGGCCTGTTTACCTTCCCCGTGAGTTTACCGTAGTCCTTGGTAACAGCTGTGTACATACCACCGGATGCTAACGCTAGCTCGGCCCTTAGCCACCTTCACAACGCGCTCAGTCGGCAACAAAACAAAAAACCGGAAGCAGGGGCATGTGGTCGCAGGGGATTTTAACCATGCTGAACTGAAAGTAGTGCTCCCGAAATTTCCACCAGCAATTAAATGTGCCACCAGGGGACCAGGACTCTGGACAAGGCCTACTCAAACATTAAGCATGGTTACAGGGCCATCCAGCTGCCCCACCTGGGAGCCTCCGACCACATTTCCCTGCTCCTGATTCCGGCCAACACACCGCTGAGGAAGCGTTCACCCCCCACAAACCCGGACTGTGACCAATTTGGCCCGACGGTGCCTCTCTGCAGCTGCAGGACTGCTTTGAAAAGCACAGACTGGGAAGTTTTCAGCCACCAGGACCTGGAGGTGTTTACCTCGGCGGTGCTTTGCTACATCCACCACTGTGGTCAAACACTGTCACAGTGGAGAAGCGCATCCGGGTGTTTCCTAACCAGAAACCTTGGGGATGAACAAGGATGTTAAGGCACTGCTGAGGGAAAGGAACAGCGCCTCAGGTCTGGAGACGGGGAGCGTTACAGCTGTGCTCGTGCTGCGCTGAGGAGAGGCATCAGAGAGGCCCAAGATGGACTATAGGCAGAGGATCGGAGGCCGACTTCAGCAGCAAAAAACAGCAGACAGGTGTGGCAGGGACTCCAGCACCTGACCAACTACAGATCCAGTAACACCACCGTGATCCGGGGGACGCTTCACTGGCGGAAGAGCTCAACCACTTCTTCGCCCGCTTCGAGGTTGAACCACCAGCGGGGTCCACACTGCAGGCTACACCCCTCGACAACCAAACCTTCGCTGTGGAGACACAGGAGGTGAGGGGGAGTCCTGAGAGCAGTGAACCCACACAAAGCTGCTGGACCCGACAGGGTGACTGGGAGGGTGTTGAGGGACTGCACAGACCAGCTGGCGGGATTTTCACTGCCATTTTCCACCCAGTCCCTCTCCCAGTGCTCCATCCCACCTTGCCTGAAGTCCTCCACCATTGTCCCTCTGCCTAGACAGAAAAATATCACCAGCCTGAATGACTACCGGCCAGTAGCACGCACACCCATCGTCATGAAGTTGCTTCGAGAAAAACTGGTACGGGGTCATATCACTTCACATCTGTCCCCACACTCGACCCCCACGAGTTTGCCTACAGGGCCAACCGGTCCACGGAGGATGCCATCGCCACCGCCCTGCACACCACGTTGACCCACGTGGAGCAACGAGGAGCTACGCGAGGCTGCTCTTCCTGGACTTCAGCTCGGCGTTCAACACCAATAATCCCGAGCCGGCTGGTGAGCAAACCGGCCACCTGGGTCTCCCCAACAGCACCTGTAGTTGGATTATGGACTTTCTGACAGACCGCTCCCAGAGGGTGAGAGTAGGACACCACCTGTCCTCTCCATTGAGGACCAACACGGGTTCTCCACAGGGTTGTGTGCTGAGCCCCCTGCTCTACACCCTCTAAACCCACGACTGCACCCCCACCTACCCCAGCAACAGCATCATCAAGTTCGCGGATGACACCACGGTGGTGGGGCTCATCTCAGGAGGAGATGAGACGGCTTACAGGACGGACGTGAAGCATCTGTCAGCATGGTGCATGGACAATTATCTGACTCTGAACACCTCCAAGTCAAAGAAGCTCATCGTTGACCTTCGGAGGTGTAAACAGGACACACAGCCCATCACTATCAACGGGGACAGGGTGGAGATGGTGCCAGTCTTCAGGTTCTTGGGCACCCACATCAGCGAGGACCTGACGTGGACTTCTAACTCCACGGCGATCCTGAAGAAAGCACAGCAGAGACTGTACTTCCTGAGGACTCTCAGGAAGAACAACCTACAACCAGAGCTGCTGCTGTCCTTCTACCGCTGCACGGTGGAGTCGGTGCTGAGCTGCGGCATCTCCGCGTGGTTCTCCAGCTGCACTGCAGCAGAGAAGAAGCAGCCCAACGGGTCATCAACACCGCCCAGAGGACTGACTGGCTGCCCTCTCCCCCCCCTGGAGGAGATTTACTCCACCCGCGCCTCAGGAGACCCGCAGCATCATCAGGGACCCCTCACACCCTGGTCACCATCTTTTTGAACTGCTCCCCTCTGGGAGGCGTTTCAGGGCAATAAGGACAAAACAAACAGACTGAAAAACAGCTTCTTTCCTAGAGCTGTTGTTGCCCTGAACGCCTCAAATACTCATGTACACTGTTAAATGACAAACACTAAATACATTCCGTGCAATTTTTCGTTTTGCATTATGCTACCTCACGTGCAATAATCTGTAAATATTCTGTATATATATATATAATATATATATATATATCTGTTTTCCACCGGCACAGCCCTTTTTTAAACTTTTGTTTGTATTTATTTTCTTAAATTTGCACTACTTGCCTGCACTGTTTTGTTCTGGTTTTTTTGGAAATTTCGTTGCACCCATGTGGAGCAATGACAAATAAAGAATTCTGATTCTCTTCTTTCTTCTGATTCTGATCAAAAAGCAGCAGGATACCTGACCTCAGTGTTCTGCTGGAAATATGCTTGTGTAAGAGCTCCAAAGGCAAGGAACTATCTGACCATTTAAGCATTTAAAAAGCAAAAGTAAAATCTTAAAAACTTTTCCTAAAATGTGCAGCCAGCCAGTGCGGGGAAGACAATCTGGGTGTAATGTGGTCATGTCTTCTTTTACCGGTCAGCAGACGGCCAGCAGCGTTTTGAACCAGCTGCAGGCGACAAAGAGGAGAGTTGTCCATCCAAATATAGAGAGTTGTAGTAGTCCTGTCTAGAAGTAACAAAAGAGTGAATCACTTTCAAGGGAAGTATGAGGTAGATCTTTATGACGTTTTGATATTAGTCATCAACCTCAGATGGTAGAAGCTAGACTGGACTACTGGACTGACCTGTTTATCAGATTAAAACCATTATCAAAAAATACCCCAAGATTCCTGACCGCAGTACAACTAAAAGAATTTGAAGGACCAACTGCACTGCAACACTCAGTTAGCAAGTTTTCAGGAAGTCAAGTTCTATTCAATTTTAATGTCCTTTAAACTGTAAGGTTTCCTACTGACTGGCTTCCATTCGCATTTAGCAGGGTATAGATTTGTACATTATCCGCTAAACAATGAAAAGACAAATGGTACTTTCTAAAAATGGACCCCAGTGGAAGTAGATCAAGAAGAACAGAATAGGTCCTAAGATGGAACCTTGAGGAAGAACACAATTCAAAGTAGCTTTGGAGAAGGGCGCTGGCCCGGCTGAACAGAAAAGCTTCTGCCAGACAGGTAGGAGAAAAACTAGTTCAGGGCAGTGCCCTGAACACCAACAGACTGGTCCAGACATGATGCAAAAATATTATGGTCCAATGCGTCAAAAGCAGAAGTTAGATCAAGTAAAATTAAACAAAAGAGTAACCCAAGGCTGCAGTTAAAAACAGATCATTAAAAACTCTAAGACGTGCTGTTTCTGTGTCTAGACGGAAATTTCTCAGAAATCCCATGAAGCTGCAGATGCTCCTGTATTTGGAGGTTAACCACCTTTTCTAATATTTTGGAGAGAAAAGGGAACTTAGAAACTGGCCTAAAGTTTGACAGAACATTAGGATCTAAGTTAATCTTTTTAAAAAGAGGCTGTACCACAGCAGTTGGGCTGCATGGTCGCGCAGTTGGTAGTACTGTTGCCTTGCAGCAAGAAGGTCCTGGGTTCGATACCCGGCCAGGGGTCTTTCTGCATGGAGTTTGCATTTTCTCCCCGTGCATGCGTGGGTTCTCACCGGGTACTCCGGCTTCCTCCCACAGTCCAAAGACATGCCTGTTAGGTTAATTGGTCTCTCTAAAGTGTGTGTGCATGGTTGTTTGTGTGTTGCCCTGTGATGGACTGGCGACCTGTCCAGGGTGTACCCTGCCTCTCGCCCATAGACTGCTGGAGATAGGCACCAGCTTCCCTGTGACCCACTATGGAATAAGCGGTAGAAAATGACTGACTGGCTGTACCACAGCGTGTTTAAAAGCAGCTGGGACACAACATAAGATAAGAAAAGTGTTACTAACTTGACAATGAAGGTGCCTACAGCACTTAAGACCTCCTTAAGTAGTCTGGGTGGGATACTATCACCTGTGCAATAGGTAGGCCACAGGTGTTGGACAACCTTGGAAATCTGGAAAAAGTGACAAGTTCAAACTGATTTACAATAGCTGGAGAATTGGGGTGTAGGCCAGTCAATGGAATCAATTCCTTCATCCTCCAGGAACTGCCTGCCTACTCTTGTCACATGAGGCCGGACGTTATCATGCACCAGGAGGGACCCAGGACCCACTGCACCAGCGAATGATCCAACAATGATCCTGTACAGGTTTGTGCAGCCCTGTGTGGATATGCCTCACCAGACCAACACTGACCCACCACCAAACTGATCACGCTGAACAATATTGCAGGCAGCACACATTAATCACAGCTTCTTGTGACTTTTTCACATCTGCCACATGAATTCAGAGTGAACCTGTTCTGATCAGTGAAAAGAACAGGGAGCCAGTCCCGAACCTGCCAATTCCTGTGTTCTCTGGCAAATGTCAGTCGAGCTCCACAGTGCCGGGCAGTGAGCACAGGCCACCCTCATTAAGTCTGTTTCTAATGGTTTGGTCAGAGAAATCGACACCAGTGGCCACTTTGCAGGGCTCTGGCAGGACTCATCATGTTCCTCCATGCACAAAGGGGCAGATCCCAGTCCTGCTGATGGGTGAAGGACCTCTGACGGCCCTGTCCAGTTATCCTTTCTTCTGAAATATCCTTAATGCTTTTGAGACTGTGCTGGGAGACACAACAAATCTTCGACAATGGCATGCACTGATGTGCCATCTTGGTGGACATGGACTGCCTGTGCAACTTCTGTAGGGTTCAGTTATCGCCTCATACTACACCGACCCTGCACAAATGGAAAACTACTGAAAAGCAGTCAAAAAAATAAGGGAAAAATGTGTGTGGCCTCCACCTACAAAATCATACATGCTTTTGGGGTCATTTCATTGTTGCACCTTTAGTATTAGTGCACCTATTAATTTCATAGACACTAAAACAGCTGACACTGATTGACGACCCTCTCTCCGCTTAAATGACCAGATCGATATTCCAGAAGTGTTAAAATGGACTTGATATCATACTCTGATTTAAAAGTGTTTCTTTAACTTTTTTGAGTAGTGTAGAAAACTATCATTGGGTATTTTCTGTGAACACAAACAGTGTTGATGAGCTGAGAAATATACTCACAAGCAGACCTGCCTCCAGTAGGTATACATTTATGGTTCTGTAAGTCCTTTGCTGTGAGCTGGAAATTTCTTACAAGCAGCATTATGTAAATGTTTATTTACAGTGAGGGAAAGATGATAGTGTGATTAGATATGCTTCCAAAAATACAGGGGTTGGACAATGAAACTGAAACACCTGGTTTTAGACCACAATAATTTATTAGTATGGTGTAGGGCCTCCTTTTGCGGCCAATACAGCGTCAATTCGTCTTGGGAATGACAGATACAAGTCCTGCACAGTGGTCAGAGGGATTTTAAGCCATTCTTCTTGCAGGATAGTGGCTTGGTCACTACGTGATTCTGGTGGAGGAAAACGTTTCCTGACTCGCTCCTCCAAAACACCCCAAAGTGGCTCAATAATATTTAGATCTGGTGACTGTGCAGGCCATGGGAGATGTTCATCTTCACTTTCATGTTCATCAAACCAATCTTTCACCAGTCTTGCTGTGTGTATTGGTGCATTGTCATCTTGATACACGGCACCGCCTTCAGGATACAATGTTTGAACCATTGGATGCATCTAGCACAAGCATTGGACCAAGGGAATGCCATGATATGGCAGCCCAAACCATCACTGATCCACCCCCATGCTTCACTCTGGGCATGCAACAGTCTGGGTGGTACGCTTCTTTGGGGCTTCTCCACACCGTAACTCTCCCGGATATGGGGAAAACAGTAAAGGTGGACTCATCAGAGAACAATACATGTTTCACATTGTCCACAGCCCAAGATTTGTGCTCCTTGCACCATTGAAACTGACGTTTGGCATTGGCATGAGTGACCAAAGGTTTGGCTATAGCAGCCCGGCCGTGTATATTGACCCTGTGGAGCTCCCGATGGACAGTTCTGGTGGAAACAGGAGAGTTGAGGTGCACATTTAATTCTGCCGTGATTTGGGCAGCCGTGGTTTTATGTTTTTTGGATACAATCTGGGTTAGCACCCGAACCTCCCTTTCAGACAGCTTCCTCTTGCGTCCACAGTTAATCCTGTTGGATGTGGTTCGTCCTTCTTGGTGGTATGCTGACATTACCCTGGATACTGTGGCTCTTGATATATCACAAAGACTTGCTGTCTTGGTCACAGATGCGCCAGCAAGACGTGCACCAACAATTTGTCCTCTTTTGAACTCTGGTATGTCACCCATAATGTTGTGTGCATTTCAATATTTTGAGCAAAACTGTGCTCTTACCCTGCTAATTGAACCTTCACACTCTGCTCTTACTGGTGCAATGTGCAATCAATGAAGACTGGCTACCAGGCTGGTCCAATTTAGCCATGAAACCTTCCACACATAAATTACAGGTGTTTCAGTTTCATTGTCCAACCCCTGTAGGTTCTGCAGCGTCTGGATAAAAGGTGAGGTAGTTCAGTTTGAAGCAGGAAAATAACGAGGAGAAACCTTCTAAATAAATGGTAGAACTGAAAGACTTATTATGCAAGGGAGGGTGGCAGAGGCTGAGAGGAGTGGATGATCGTGGTGGGAGTTTAAAGAAGGGAGTTCCTCTGAGGTGAGTAAACTTCTGCAGGGATCTCTGATAAAGATGGAACTGACAGAGGCTTGAGATCCAGATAGAAGCTGAACAGTGGTAATCGGAGAGCTTTTTTAGTGTGAAAAAGGTTTGTGGAAAGTTAAGGAATGTGGTCTGGAGTGGATCAATCCCTGGACATGACATGCTTATACCATATATGGAAATGACCACTCTTCTAAGTTGAAATCTCTGTAAGAATTGGCTGAACCAATTCCCGCTTTTTGCTTGTTGGAATGTGAGTTGTAAATAAAAGGCTGGTGCAAGGACTTACTCTTTGTGAGAAGGAAGTCACTGTGCTGCAGAGGACTGTCTCATCCTTGCAAGTCAAACTTATTTGGTTCATTTGTGTCTTCTTTTGCACTGATCTGTAATTATCAGCTTTTTAACTCTAACATTTTGACTCCACCAGGAAGGTTGAGCATCAGTCAAAGACACCTCGTCTCACAGCTCCTTAAATGTCCAGCAGCCAGATGAGGAGATTACAGACAGTTGTGTCCCCAGCAAAGATCCTCTGTCCAGGAAAGATCTCATGCATGCACACAAACTCACACTCACACACCAGGATCATGCTAACTGTGGATCTCCACAGTTCTGGTTAATTCTTTGGTACAATTTCCAGATCCCTGAAGGTACTACGTTTATCTGTTTTAACAATTAAATGCAGGATAGGAATGTCCACCCATCTTACCGTTTAGGAATAACACAGGTTTTATGTCCCAGAGATGAACTTGTATTGGTACAACATGTGCATATCAATCCCAGAACAAAAGCAAAAGACCTTGCTGATTGAAACTGTTAACAAAGTATTTGTTAACAAGAGTTTGTCTAGAACCAAACCCTGTACCCGGTGCCAGCATGGGCTGAAAGCAGCGAGAAAGTCATCCAAAATTAAAATAAAACACCAGATTAAAGTTTGCAAGCACGCTTAGGGACAAATACCTTAATTTTGTTCGAGACATGTCTGGTGGTTGGATGACACTATAAAATGAAATGTTTAACTTTTGTTCCATTAGGAAATGCATTCAAACTGTTCAACTAGCAGTTATGTTTATTTTTCTACCATGTATTTAATTTACTCTGTTTACCGGATTACTTCATTTGATGAAAAGTGAATTATTTATTTTCAGTCTAAATTCCCTTGTTGGTGGGTACTTAAGTTCCTCAGTTCTTAATACTGTTTTCACTCTGTACAAAGCAGTCATTTTCTCACTGTCTCTCAAGTACAGACTATCTGTCATTATTCCTGCTCCTCTGTGATATCCCCTCCTGCAGTGTTGCTTCTGACCTGCATTTTTCAACCTCCTTTTCACTCTCCTCTGTTTTTTTGTGGATGAAATGGAGGGTTATCCACTGGGACTGTTTTAATTAGGTCATGAAAGGCAGGGATGTGTGTGAATAAAAACATTTTCATCATGTCATTCAGCTTTAGTTCCTCATAATGTAGGCATGATGTGGGAAATGTGAAGTAGGGTTTTGTGCATCATGATCAATGGAAAAGGCTGTGAATAACCCAAATGGAAGGTGGAGGAAATACCATTTTTAGAGGCAAACAGATCTAAGGATGCTGCAATAGGCAGAACCATAAAGAGTTCTGTTTAGGACAGAAAACTTGACATGGGAGCAGATAACCAAGTGCTGGGCCAATGTCATGCCAAATTTAGCTCAATTTTTAAAAAGATACAAGAATCAGTACTAGTGAAATCCACAATAATAAAATGACTAGATGTGTCCATTAGCGACTGTGGTGCCTACACAGACAATCAAAAGCAACAAACAGGCCTCTTTGTGAAGCACTATCTGCTAGCTTACAGCCCGGTAAGCCTATTGACTAACTATTACTAAATAAACTTAGAAAAATTTGACTTGTTTTTGGGACATTTTAACAGGATACTGAAAAGCAAAGCTCTTTGACAAAACTTCAATATACATCCACTAGTATTCAATGTGTAGTAGCAGGTTGAAAGCCAACATGATTCTGTGTATCAATAAAACAGTCAGCCTACTGCTGAAGAAAATGATAAGTTTTTAATTTGTTTTTTACAAACAGAAATCTGAACTGTGGCTATGAGGGACCAAAAATGACAAAATAAAAAATAAATATGTAAATAAATAAACACACATATAAATAAATAAATACACATATAAATGTATAAATAAATAAATAAATACACATATAAATGTATAAATAAATAAATATAAGAAGAAACAAATAAACATATAAATATATAAATGCATAAATGAATAAATATAAAAATAAATAAATACACATATTAATGTATGAATGCATAAATAAATAAATAAATATGTTTTGGTCATGAAAAAGACTAATTCTATATTTTATTTACTTGCATTTGTCTATTTATTTATCTATTTATTCATTTATTTTCTCCTTTTTGTGTATTTATACATTTATGTATTTATTCAATCATTTATTTATACATTTTTTTCATTTATACATTTATTTATTCATACATTCATTTA